>CM065715.1:78350442-78380442 GCA_033310375.1 Conus canariensis
CATATCAACAATGAACAAGTGCATCAAACCACGGTGATTTTACCCATGAACAAGTGCGTCAAATTTTCAAGTTCTCGGTGATCATACCACCAATGAACATGAGCGGCAAACCTCCAAGTTGTACCATCGGGCCATATGAAGATCTATTGACATCGGTTAGGAAAGCTACCCTGGTCCTGCCACTGAACAATACGCAATGTTACAAAATCCTGTGACCTTGCCTTAACGTTACTTCAGGAAACTGTTGAGGGAGGGACGCCGAAGGGAAGACAACAAGACACGGTTTGACATCATTGCAGAATGGACTGAGGAAGCAAGCTTGAAGCTTGGCACACCACCTACAGAACTGGAGGAAGCTGGTGGACAGTTCTTCAGTGCCCCTCCCCCCCCACCCACCCCACCCCACCCCCCACCTCCACGCCGTTCCGCTACGTCGGAAAAAAACGCACTTCTTGTTCTTGTCCAGTGTACAGTATGACTCCCTTTTTTCTGTTCCTATATTTTGGCACACAAAAGAGATTTTATACGTGTATTGATTACATTCCAGTACAGAAATAAACTTTCAATTGTAACAGATGCGAATGACAGAGATTGATGATTTATTCTAACGAGAGAGAGAGAGAGAGAGAGAGAGAGAGAGAATAGTGTGTGTGTGGGTGTGTGTGTGTGTGTGTATGCGTGCGTGCGTGCGTGCGTGCGTGCGCGCGCGCGCGCGTAAGCCCGCGCATCCGTCCGATGGCTGAAGTGTGCACACGCGTACTGCGAACGCGAGCTTGTAACAAAACCATACAAATAATTATAATAATTCTTAATGAAATAAAACATTTTGTAATGAAATAAAACATTCTATCAATTAAAAAAGAGAGAGAGAGAGAGAGAGAGAGAGAGAGAGAGAGAGAGAGAGAGAGAGAAGAGAAGAGAAGCTGCACGACCTTGTCCCCGACGGCAAGACAAACAAGAAAAAATCTGCCAATACCATCCCTTCATGGTCATTTCCCAACAACTAACAGCTTCCCACCACTCGTTAGCAGCGCGTCGGTTCCAGCGGATAACGGCTCCATCAGCCAGTTATCGAACACAGGATTTCGCAGCGGCAGCTACCCAACGAGAACGTCCTAGTGGGATAATTGAATTCCAAACAGCACGATTAATACCTTGTGTACTACACCGTTTATGACGCTAATGCAAACCGCCGTACAAGCATCGGGCGGGATAAA
The DNA here is from genome assembly GCA_033310375.1 of Conus canariensis. Classification (NCBI taxonomy): domain Eukaryota; kingdom Metazoa; phylum Mollusca; class Gastropoda; order Neogastropoda; family Conidae; genus Conus; species Conus canariensis. The sequence goes on from CM065715.1 coordinate 78,351,660, forward strand.
AATAAAAATATAAACGATAGAAGATCAATCGAAAGGAAGTCAGAGAGAGAAATAGACGAATTAACAGTCGTCTTGACGTAAATGTCTGGGGAACAGAAGCTTAAGCGGCTTAGTTGGGTTTTGTCTCCGAGTTCGTTCGGCACAGAAACCATGCGGTAAACGCATTTTATTTCTAAAAAGATGTTGGTTTTACAATATTTGACCTGAACGATAATTAGTGTTCGCCGCACACGGACACGACCTCCAAAATAATGGCTATCAACATAAACCCAAATCTAAACCACTGCTTTACAAAATTACCAGCGTTCTAAATTTAATGAGTAAACGATCAAATTCATACTGCTTCCATGAAAATGTAAGAAATACACCAAATGTATGCAACACTGACGCTTTTCATGCAAGAGACAATACAGACAATACGAAATAAAAGTGCGTCTTGCTGATAAACCAGTCTGTACCTTTCATACCCCCCCCCCCCCCATCTCCCGATCTTTCAACACACACAGACACACACACACAGACACACACACACAACACACACACACACACACACACACACACACACACACACACACACACTCCATGCGTACCCAACCTCCAAAACACCTTTATAAAATTTTCAGACGTATGATTTAAGACCATAAACGGAAATAATGCAAAGTAAAGACAATAAAGTCATCATTTATGCCAGACTATATATGAAATGACAACTTTTAGAACTTTTTTCAACACTCTGAAAAATTCAGTTTCTCGAAAATCTACTTGTGAAATGTTGAAATTCGTTTTCTTAACTGACCACATTGTTTTACAAACATTTCCGACGTTGAAAATATGCAGCGGTCTATGCAAAAACGAAATGAGTTTACGAAAGAAAAAAAAGGACCCCATTTCCGGGTTTCTGGCCAGCTGATAAACCCACTTTACAGATTAGCCCAGCGCACACACACGCATGCATGTACGCGCGCGCGCTTACACACATACGCACGCGCGCACGCACACACTACACACATACGCGCGCGCGCGCACCGCGCACACACATTTACAGTGAAAAACTGACTGACGATGAAGCGCTGAACTCGTGAGGGAGAAAAGTTTTTCTTTAAAGCAGATTCTCTATCTTAATGCTTGAGAACGAACTCAAAGGCGACACTCTTTGAAGGAATAAGAAATAAGAATTTAAAAAAAAAAGAAAGAAAGAAACGCAGAAGGAGCAGAACATATCGGAAAGCAAATAAACAAAGAAACGCACAACCCATCAACCAACCACAAGAGTAGAAGCGGCGAATACTTTCAAAATCAAGGACGGAACAGGGAAATACCGATGTACCTAGTGAGCACCAAACCAACACGTCGATACAGATCGCATGGGTTCTCTTGAAATCCACCACTCATCATCACTGTCATCATTATCATCGCTCGTCTTTTACTGTCAAGGCCGTAGCTGCTGTCGTTATATCTCTGCATTTCAGTATTTGACACAGCACACACACACACACACACACACACACACACACACACACACACACAAACACACACACATACACACACACACGCGCGCGCGCACGCGCATAGTGGAGAGATAAGGGGGCGAGGGAGTTGACAATTTTCTATCAGAATCGTCCACAACCATCGTCAACCTTATCAACCTTAAGTTGTTTTGTTTTGTTTTGTTTTGTTTTGTTTTGTTTACACGTTGTGTCCACTTGACAAGAAAACCTGTTCACGGGCCTCTTCACTCCTCCAAGGTTACGACAGTACGAGTGGTGTCAGACTACTCTCCAAGTGTCACCAAATCTTCTCACTCGTTTACCTCCCAGCCACAGACAACTCGTTTCAGGCTTCGAAATGTCTGAAGACATAGGTACTCACGGTACGTTGCAGTGTAAGCAACACTTCTGGAACTGAGTATGCAAGGATGAATGCTGCATGTATATGCAGCGAGTGTCGTCGTATTCTCTTTAAAGCTTTGTTATTGTAAACCAACCGTCTACGCAGAGCCTTTTCAGGCCAGTTGGCGTTTAAACGAATAAAGTCCCATCCAAGGAAAACAATACAGACAAACATACAACCACGACAGTGTCATTTATAACATGGTAGCTAAACCTCTGACATCCTACAGGAGGAGAACACTGAGGGCGTCAGACAAGTCCGTTTTATCTATCTCTCACGAATTAAAAAAGTAAAAAGATTTAAAAAAAAATACAAATAAAAATAAATTTAAAAAGATTTTAATGTAACAAAAATGATGCATAACATTGCTGGGACTGTGCTACGTTCAGTCCTACTCATGATTTCAGTCCCATCTTTACCGAAACAGTATGGTAGCTGTAAGTCTGCACACATATTAGACATGAATACGGTTATTTTAGTACTTTACTATAACACAAGCGCCTATAGTTTCGTAATTCCGGACACTGATGTGATTGAAACGAAGCACACAATATATCTGTCATTTTGGATTGTAACAGAGGACATACATGCAGTCTGACTTCTTTCAGATTTTATAATGGTTCAAGACATACACATTTGTTCAGTCCACATTGTGTTACTGCGCGACTTTGGGTAATGAAATGAATCAAAACAAACAGATACAAAATACCTACATTGTCTTTGTTAATAAAATTGATCAAAACACACACACACACACACACACACACACACACACACACACACACACACACACACACACATCTACGTATTTTTCTTATTTCAATCATGTTGTTTTTTGCCAAATCCATCACCATAACCGCATCAGGACTGCAGGCGAGTCAAACCCAGAGCTGCATCCATATTTTCATTAACACACTGCGTTACTCGAGATTATGGAATGGATCAAAAGACATGTCCATATGGGTGCTGTTTTCGGTTTCAACGTAAAATACAACAAATGTGCCTTACGCACCGGCGTCTTTTATTAGCTGTACATCGGATCACGCTTCGGGAGCACAACACAAAAGCGGCATCCAGCGTCTGAAAGGGGATTAACATACAGTCGCTGGACAAAAAAAAAAAAAAAAGTAATAATCCTGTATTATCTCTATTTTCACATCTCTGGAAAAATGCGTCAGAAGCTACTAAGTGTGACAAGTCACACTGAAATAAATCTCATAAAAGAATATTCAAAATTTTTTCATAACGTGCGAGTCCTATAAAACGCACTTTTTCTCTATAAAGAAACAGGGAGAAAATACTCGCAGAGAGAGAGAGAGAGAGAGAGAGAGAGAGGAGAGAGAGAGAGAGAGAGAGGGAGAGAAGGGGGAAGTGGGGAGGGGAGGACGAAAGGGGCAGGACAGGGGGACGGAGCAGAGAGAACCTCAGGGGAAAGAACACTGACGTCTTCTCATAAGACAGTTGACGTAATGAAGTCATCAGAAACAGTTCACTAACATGTCAGTTAATCGGTGTTCACTGTCAGAAAGTTTTCAAAGACTCTAAATTTAACGTTTATCACATCACTGGCAGTAAGTTTTCAACGACTCAAATTAATGTTAATCACAAGACAACGTTTTGGACGAGTCTTGGATGATGTTATCCATTCTAAAGTTGGCACCTTGTTGTGTCCGTTCATTTATATTTTGCCTTTAATTCTCGACTTTAGTTTTACAAATTCTTACCTTGCTTGAAGATCACAACTGTTTGATACCCAATGATTTATGCCAACGTATCTTAGCTTTTTCCAAGAATAGTCTTAATCAGCTGGCATGGGGAAAAAAGCAAAGACTATGCGGAACACTATCACATACTATCTCTGCCATGTATCATTCTCTATTCCGTACTTCTTGAAATACGCATATATGACAAATATGATCCGACCTTCCCTATTCCAGATTCACACACACACACACACACACACACACACACACACACACACACACACACACACACACACGATTAATCTTTTTTTAAAATGACATGTGAACTGTGTGAACTGACCCTCCAGATTCCACATTTGCCGAATAAAAAAAAAAACCAACCGACCAACCAAATACGCAAAAATAAAACAAACAAAACAAAAACATAGATGCGTACTGACTTTCCCTATTCCACACTTTGAAAAAAAAAAACATATGACGGACGTGATCAGACCTTCCCTATTCAAAACTTATTTAAAAAGTGACAAATGTGATCTAATCTTCCCTATTCAAAGGGGGAAATATAGGTATATATTTTTGTTGTTTCTCGAATAGGGAAGATCAGAAATGATCTTACCTTCCCTATTTCATCCTACTAAAAACAAGAAAGTATAACAGTTGTAACCTGAGCACGCCGATTCCCTTTTTCTTTCTTTCTTTTTTTTTTTTCTTATTAAGATAAAACAACTCAGCAAGTGAGAGTTTGATGCGAGAAAACTTACATCGACCTAGAACTTCAATCACATTAATTTTCTTGGCCTTAGAGACAACCGACTATTTCAAATATCCGCTGAAATTTCGTTACAGACTTTGTGATGCAACCAACTTCTGAATTTATGAGCTACCGATCAGCTGAAAATGTATTGTAATTCTCCAATTCACTTCAACGCCGACGGAAATTCCGCAACCATCAATGGGCGCAGAAAGTGTGCATACCATCCACCTCCATTCATCACATAAAAGAGAAAAAAAAAGTTTAAAAAAATAATATATACGAAGGAGAGAATACGAGGATAATGAAAAAAAAATGACAAAAAAAAAAAAACACGAAAGAAAGAAAGAAAGAAGAAGGGGTACAAAGATAAGGAAAGGAAATAGTGAAGAAAGAAAAACAGCAAGAGGAGAGAGAGAGAGAGAGGAGGAGAGAGAGAGAGAGAGAGAGAGAGAGAGAGAGAGAGAGAGAGAGAAAGAAAGAAGCAAAAGCCTGACAGGCCCAAGAAAAGAAGATAAGTAGAGGCCAGGGCAGAGGGCAGGGCCCCCAAACTGTGACACAAGCACATTATAACAACGGAGCAAAAAAAAAAAAAAAAAAAAAAGGGCCGTTTAAAAAAAAAAAAAAAAAAAAAAAGTAAAAACTGGTGAAAGAATAATAACATATATCCCATACGAGAGACATTTTTAAAAAGTGGTTTCTTGAGTGTCAGATCACATGTCCAGAATGAGGATATCGGGAGCGGGAGTGGGGTGGGTGGGGGGAGGGACAGATGTGGAAGGAGAGAGAGAGAGCGGGCGGAGAGAGAGAGAGAGAGAGAGAGAGAGAGAGAGAGAGAGAGAGAGAGAGAGAGTTTGAATCAGCCAACCAAAAGACCGTGGTGAATGATTCACCTTCAAGACACAGTTTCAACCTAAAAGAAACAAACAAACAAACAAAAAAAAACAAAAAAAAAAAAAGACGAGACGAGACGTGCAAAGAAAACTAAAGGCAACGAAGACATCATCATGGGACACAACACTGCAACAGAAGAGAACGGTATGAATGGAAAGCAAGAATTCGAGAAACGAAGAAAAGAAAGACGGAAGGACAAAAGACAGACAGACAGATACAGACAGTTCACACGCGCACACACACGCACGTACATACGCACGGAGAGAGAGAGAGAGAGAGAGAGAGAGAGAGAGAGAGAGAGAGAGAGAGACACACACACACACACACACACACACACACAGACAGAGAGCACTTATTCAATCACTATTCTTATCAAAAACATTCAGACCTAGTTAAAGACTTCAAATTCACTCGAAGTCACCAGACCAACTTAATTTGGAAACATGGTAAAACACAAGTAAATGTTAAATGAATAAAATGAATACGAAAAAGAACACACACACACACACACACACACACACACACACACACACACACACAGCTATCTATAGACAGATAGATAGACTGATAGAAATATATATATATATATATATCTCATAAAAGACATACACGCATATGGCTCAAAGCTGCCTAAACGATTTGCATAGAGAGAGGGCGCGCGCACGCACACGCGCGCTGACACACACACACACAACACACACACACACACACACACACACACACACCACACACACACGCACACAACACAGGGGGGGAGGGGGGAGGATGGGAGAGAGAGAGGAGAGAGAGAGAGAGAGAGAGAAGAGAGAGAGAGAGAATCTTATTTCAAGAAGACAGCTGGATAAGCATAAGTTATACTTTTCTACATCCAGCCCTCTCGGTAAACATACGTATGCATACTATAAATAGAGAGAGAGAGAGAGAGAGAGAGAGAGAGAGAGAGAGAGAGAGAGAGAGAGTTAAAGCAGAGTGCAAGGTCTGTGACGACAAGCACCCCTGATAAGAGAAGCGGTGATTCTGATCGCAAACACATATGTACCCACATGACCCATCCCTGAAACAGACACTATCATCCGACAGAGACAAATCAGCAGATAACAAACACCACGTGGCGGCCTTAGTGGGTCAGTCAGCCAGGGACAACACGGAGTTCTTAGGACACGACTTATCCTCTTCACAAAAGCCTTTTCTTTATTCATTTTTAAAGTTCTCCATCTATTGATCCGTCTTGCTTGCAAGGTCTGCCGACTGGGGTCTCGTTGCTGTGCATGTGAGAAGGACCGTATATGGACTAGTCCGCGAGCAATGATACATCCTCGATGACAGTGAAACTGAAACCGAACTGTACTGTCAGTGAGCACAGCATGGGGTGTGTTGAGAACAAAAGGAACAGTAAGACAGCCAGAAACACACGGGGACACACACACACACACACACACACACACACACACACACACACACACAAGAGAGAGAGAGAGAGAGAGAGAGACAGAGACAGAGAGAGAGAGAGAACGCCTGGGGGGGGGGGGGGAGAGAAATGAACTGAAGACAACTAGAAAAGAAAGAATGGCGAAGAAACAGATAACAAAAAAGTAAAAGAAAAAAAAAGGAAAAAAAAAAGGAAGAAGGGAAAATGAAAGAAAAAAAAACCGGAAACTGAAGAACGAAACAAAAGAAGATAGACAGACAGAAAAAAAAGAAAGAAAACAGAAGTAATAAGAGAAAGAAGAAAAAATAAAACAAAGAGCGAAAAAAGCAAGGAAAAAGGAGGGACGGGGGCGAGGAGCAAAAAGAAAAGAAAGAAAGAAAGAAAGAAAGAAAACGACGGAAGGGAAGTGCCAGAATTCAGAATTGTAAATCCAAGATCAGGCACAGTGTGATGGGGATAAGGCAGAGTGCCACACGGAAGGAAGTGTGCGAAGTGTCCAACGGACGATGAGAGACAAGCCCCACATAATGCCATCCTTCGCACTTCTCTACAGTGGTTTTATAGACAGCCGGGGGGCGTCCCTGATTTTCGTCAATTCTCTACTTCTCACTCGGCAAACTGCCTCAGTCAAAACAGGATGTACGATTATCTATAGGTGTGTTATCAAAGCATCTCTCTCTCTCTCTCTCTCTCTCTCTCTCTCTCTCTCACACACACACACACACACACACACACACACCACACACACAATGATACACACCTACACACAAGAACTCTCTCTTCTCTCTCTCTCTCTCTCTCTCTCTGTCCAAACACTCCCTTCTCTAACGCGCGTACACACACAGAAACAGCACAACACGCACTTTCCGAGTTCACACCCACCCACCCACCCACACACACACACACACATGCACGCACGCACACGCACACACATACACATTCACAATATACATTCAAGTAAACACACTCAAATACACACATAAATCTGTACACGCTCATCTAACATCCATAAAACACGAGTGTCAAAGTAACACATTATCAAAGCATACAAACAACAGAAGCAAATTCACGGATTTATATCCGCATTCCATACCCTCCAGAACATCATCTGACAGTACTTTTAGTGCAACGGCCTTAAACTGGAGAACAACTAAACATGACAACACAACCCAATCTCTCTCTCTCTCTCTCTCTCTCTCTCTCTCTAACATACACACACGCACGCGCGCGCGCGCCACACACACACACACACACACACACACACACACACACACACACACACACACACGCACACCACACACACACACACACACACACCTGTGAAGAACATCTCCTCAGTTCCGTTCATGGCCCGGCAGCACGAGTAAGACGACGGCGACACGTCCATGCCCTGCATGCCGCCCATGCCAGCAGCCTCCCCGCCGTAGTAGGCCACGCCGTTACTCCCACCATTGTAGTAACCCTGCTGCTGTTGCTGAGGATAATAGCCGTTGGGCTGAGCGGCCATGCCGCCCCCGGCCCAGCCGTTACAGTCGAACCACTCCATCTTGGGCATGGGGGTCGTGGAAGGCAGCATGCCGGGAGACCTGCTGAGGAACGACGGATCCTCGCCCCCGAGGTGCTCGTTCCGGTACTGAAACCTAGACTCCGCCGGGCAACTTTCCGGCCTGAATTCACTTCTGAGCTGAATCATCGAGTCTGGGGCGAATTCCGACGTGTGAGCGGAATTCTGGTGAATTCCGCAATGAACTCTGATGCCAACACCGAATTCGGGCGTCTGTGGTGAATTCTGATGTCTGTAATGAGTTCTGGTGTCTGGGGTGTATTCTGATGTCCGAACCGAATTCGGGAGTATGGGGTGAACTATGACGTCGGAATTTGAAGTCATTTCTGGAGAGAATTCTTCTGTTCGTACTGAATTCTGGGGTGTGGGATGAATTCCAATATCTGAAAATTCTGGTTCCTGCGGTAAATTCTGATCTCAGCACTGGAAAATGCTGGTGTCTGGATGTGAATACTGATGTCCGAGTTCCAGATCATTTCTGATCTGATGAAATATGTCTAAAATATGCAGTAAAATGTGCCGTCTGGGTCTGCACTGGATCCCTGCACTGAAGTAAATTTAGCTGTCTCTTCCCAATCGGCCCTCACTATCAGCCAGACCCAACACTGCTTCGCTGTGAAACCAGGAACTGATCCGCCGTGATCCACACCTCTCCTCACCTTTTTTCTCTCTAACAGTGAAGCCTCCTCTATTTCCTGGGCATCGCTTGCTCTCAAAATTCCACAGTAAATACTGGATGCTTCGGGTTAATGCTTTTCTGTAACACCTGCGTCAGAAACTTTTAGGTTTTGCGCTTTCTTATAGCAGAAAAAAAAAAGAAAGAAAAAAGCCACGTTTCCCATCAAGCCAGTGACGGTGGCAATACCCGGTTGTCGCTGTTACTCAAGCTGCTTCGTTAACTTTTTCTCTAGTAGTCCAATGTTTTGTAATGCACTGTTTTAACACTTCCGTGCAATTATTACAGCAGTGCACGCTGGCTCCACAGTCAGAGGCGCGTTTCTTAATCAATACACATGGCTACATCCCATTTCTCACTTTGCCAATTGTTTTTGTTTTGCTTCCTTTTCTTTACTGATTTGTTTTTTTTGTTTTTTTTTTTATACTGAAGATTTTCAACTAAGTAAGCATAGTTTACATCTCGTTTTCCTCCGCCTGCAATGAATAAAAAGGCAAACTGATTACTTCACCTGAAAAAGCTCCTTTTCATATTTTGTTGTTGTTGTTGTTGTTGTTTTCCAGAACAGTCCACAAATTCGGTGCGGTCGAAGAGAACCACACGTGTCCAGAACAAAATACTGCTCTAAAAAAAAATCTGAAATGGAGACTCTAGACGTGCACATGAAAGCCAAATACGCCCGGGGCAGACTTGGGTTTTCCAGAACGACGGGGATAGCAGCGGTGGGCAAAGCTCAGCCCGGGAGAAGGTAGACAGGCGGGTGGTGGGCAAGGTCTGCACGGTGATTGGTCCTGTCTGCTGACAGAAGTGGGGCTGACGGCTGAGGTCGGCAGGCTGTGGCCCACTGACGCCCGCCCAACGTCTGACACCTACCCCTCCAGTCTCGGCAGTCGGGAAAGAGGAACTCCAGTGGTAGGATTGGTTGAAAGGGAAAGCCGGGAGGAGGAGGGGGGGGGGGGGGGGAGAGGGTGTGGAGCGGCTACCCCAGGAACAATTTCTTCGGCCAACTTTTTTTGGCCAGGACCTCAAACCAACCTTCTTCGTCCTCGACTGCAGACCTGATTTCTCTGGCCCAGTTTCTTAGATTACTTCAGGTCCGTGTTCTTTGGCTCAATTTCCCTGGCCGTGACAACAAACTCAATGTCTTTGGGCACGACCGCAATGCCAGTTTCTTTGACCACGCCCTCAGATCCAGTTCCTCTGGCCCAGATTCTCTGACCAGACCCTCAGACCCAGTGTCATCAACTCTCACCTGTCCGCTGCCGCCAGCCGACACACTGACGGAGCCAAGACGTAGTGTTGTCAGTGCCGGCAAGGAAGGTTTAGCCCCCCTATGTACTCCCTTCACCCAAGAAGTGCTGATTGGGCGAGTGGAGCAGGCGTCATGTATCTGACCTGTCCATTCTGTCCTCTATCCCTTACTGCCTACCGTCCACTACCGTCAGAATATGCTGCAACCGTGTGCGCCTCCATATTCGTAGTCGTACGTGTCACCAGGGTTCCGATCTGATTTACTAACATCCAAGCAGCCACCCCTGTCAACACCGCTGCAGCAGATACATCTTGTCAACACCACTGCACTCACTGTCAAAAGCAGCTCAAGCCGTCAGTGCAGCCTGAGAGGCAGAACTTCCCACACCCGTCAGTCTGGTGCCGGTCCAGTGCTCCGTGTGAAGGCACACCCGATACCACCGTTACCGCACTGGGTGTCAGTCATCACGTTTACGGCCCGCAAACCGGCACCCCGATTTTTGTGTTAACGCACTTTCGCTGCGGATAGGATTTCATCCAACGCTCAAGAGACGATTCTCTCTCTCTCTCTCTCTCTCTCTCTCTCTCTCTCTCTCTCTCCCCACACACACACACACACACACACACACACAATGTGTGTGCGTCTGTGTGTGTGTGTGTGTGTGTGTGTGTGTGTGTGTGTGTGTGTGTGTGTACTGCGAATATCTGCAAAGTTACACCATCTAAGCAAACATCGCATAGTCACCGCATAATGAAGAAAGTCGGAAAATAAGATTAAAAGGAGAATGGAACAGAATGTCAAAATCAAGATATAAACAGTCACTGACAACACAGACAGCCCGTCACAAACAAAAATCGTTGAGTTCCATATTTAGCCCCAAGTCAGATGATACGGAACACAAGGTGGAAATATAAGAGGAGGCTGTGGGAGATGAGAAAGAAAAGATGAATCGTCCAATGATCCTCTCTTTACTGAAACCGTCTTTGTGTGGACCAAAGCATAGGTAGGCACCGAGGGAGGAAGAGGCCAGTGGAGTGAGAGAGAAACAAAGGATGACCTCAGTCCAGGTCTGCAGATCCAGCAGGAATCCTTCTATCTATCGATGTTTGACCAACGAAGCACATGATCATGAAACGAAGGAAAACAATCCCAGAGTAAAACTAAGAAACGACAATGATATATAATTAAAACATAGGGGAGTTGGAACGAACCATTTTTATTCAAACAGACCAAAGCCCAAAGTGAAGGGATGTGAACGAAATTTTTTGTTGTTGTTTAACACCTAAAAATATTTAAGTCTTTCTTTCTTTCTTTCTGTGTACGCAGGCTGATACTCCTGCGGACACTGCCTGTATATACAGGCACTGGAGTTTTGTGTGTATGACCGTTTTTTTTTTTTATCCCGCCGTTAAGGCAGCCATACTCCGTCTTCGGGGAAGGTGCATGCTATGTGTAACGTGTCATCCATACCAACGGCCAAACTGGCCTTCTCTTCCGAAAGTTGATGATGGGATTTTACGTGTGTGCAAGATGCTGTGCGCGCGTTCACACACGGAACCTCGGTTTATAGTCTCATTCGAAGGACTGTATGGGGAATGGAGTCAGAACCAAGGTTAACTCCGAGGGAAAAATCCTCCTGTACCGAAATTCGAACCCGCAACCTCAGGATCACGAGTCAGGCGCTCTACCAACCGAGCTATTCCAGCCCCCCAAATATTTAAGTTATTTTCAGAACACAAGAATGATCAACCATTCTTACAACAACACACTGGCCAACACTACCATTTCCAAAATACGCTTCTCTCCTCTTACCAATTAATTGTTTGTTGTCTGCTGCCCTTCTTTCCTCTTGGTGCCTAACCAGAAAACGGCACGCTTTTAGACCGTCGTCATTCTCAACAGTCACAAGTAATGTCAGCTTTAACTGATTCAGGTTCTTATAGTACTTAGCTGGTATAAACTGATCTGTTTCTAAAGATTACGAAATAAGGCAAAAGAAGTGTCATAACTGTGACTTTTTCCATTTCGCTGGCATTCAATTCAGTTTATGCTGTTCATAGCCAAGACGGCGTCATGCTCTTCTCACAAGCATCTATAAAAACCCGTGTGGGCGGGGACCCAAGGCCGAGAACTAGCACATGATAATCTGCCTGAAAACTCTGACCCCCTGACGGCTCTAGCGGACCAAGGAAAGGTGAATATCCTCCACGAGGGGGCAGACCTCCACACCTGGAAGCTCACTTCAAGCGGCCGTTGACCTGCATCGTAGCCCTGTGAACCAGCGGGGGGTGAGAGCAGGTGACCTCGACCTGCCCTGCTGCCTACTCCGGTCACGGGTCAGGACTGACTGCAGCCTCAGGGCCACCCCGACAGGCGGTGGGTGAATGCCCCTTACCTGAGGACAAGGTCAAGGCTAAAGGCACGTGCTGTCCTGAGCTATGTAGGGCAAGTCCAAACAGACGCCCGCACTTACGTCTTCTGACTGCAGTCGTGAACCGTTCTTCTGAAGAGCCAACAAGGCCACAAGAGTCGTTACCTCCATTCTCTCTTTGTCGTTACCTCCATCCTCACTCTCCGTCGTGTCGTCGGCAGAATGAAAGACGGGCCCGCGCACAACAACATTTCATTAAGAAACCCTGTTAGCAAAAGAGGGAGACTGGACATGAAGGGTGGGGGGAATGGAGGAAAGAAAGCAAATAAACCATGTGTGAAAACGTCAGAAAGAAAAACGAAAAGACACCTGGAAGAAACACAGAAATGCAGAAGAGTAAAGAGGAGGGGAGTAGAGTTGGAAAAGAGGAGGTGGAGAAGAAAATGAAGAATCAAAGAGTGAAAGAAGGAAACGAAGAGAACGAGAAAAAACAAAAGAAATGAAAATGAGAAGAATGATATGGCTCAGTGACGGAGGAGTAAAAAAAAAAAAAGAAGTAAAAATAAGAGAAGCAGATGAGCAAATGAGACAGACCGACATGTGCAATACGATCTACCACGTTTTCAAATCAGAGTCCGTATGTAAGGCCATGTATGATTGGAGTCATGGAGATAATAACAGATGTTGATGATCATGATTACAAGAATGTATTAAAATCAAAAGCCCATGTACACAGTTCACTTGACATTATCACTGGAAGTAATAAAATCAGCAGCTCTGTGTGTGTGTGTGTGTGTGTGTGTGTGTGTGCGCGCGCGCACGTGTGGTGTGTGTGTGTGTGTGTGTGTGTGTGTGTGTGTGTGTGTGTGTGTGTGTGTGTGTGTGATAAAACAGTGTAAAACATCAACACCTCGACGCCTGTTGCGCTAGCGAGGGTCGCCCACTTGGGGCTTATCAACAATAAAGATAGTTTATCTTCACCCTGCTTGCCTGCGTGGGCATCGTCAGTTGTCTTGTTACCCTCTATTTTCACCCGTCTCTAGTGTACCCGCACAACCCTCGAGCACTTCAGTATCATTCCTCTCAGCGTCTTCCTGGTTTTTGATGTCACTGAACACAAGCACGCGAGGTCACGCGGGCTGTCTATCCAAAACAAAAAACAAAAACAAACCTGGCTGGGTTTCGGCAGTTGCACGCCAACACACAGAAACAGCACAACCTGCAGCTCACTGCACTCGCTGCCTACATTCTGCGTCGAAGGCCTTGGCCAACTTCTTGCTCCCCGGGTCAGCGGGATACCCGTCGGCAAACTGGTCCAAGTCTCAACAAACTTTCGGTGCAAAACAACTCGCTTTCAGGAGTCCCCCACACACGCACAAATTCTGCTTTCCAAAACAAGCGCTAAACTGACCAAATAATATTTTTAAGCACTCTATATCCACAAATATCCCCCTAAAGAGGAGAAAAATGACACTGTCCGATCAGGGAAAGAATCAGTATGATGGACGGCACACTGCATTAGCACACCGGTGTGAAGTATGAGGTGTAGCCAGGTGGGGCAACAGGTGACGCAGGCCTCGTCAAAGAAGCTGGACACACACGTCCAGGACCATTCACGTCTGCGCTGTCGACCTGACCATCACAACACTCTAAGTCAACGGCCCAAACTGGCACGCACGCACACTCACAAACAACCCAGACACTGAAGGAAGGAGAGTGGTGGGGTGGGGGAGGGGAAGGAGAACAACAAAAACAAAACAAAAAAACAAAGCGAAGTGGGCGCGAGCTGGCGGTAGCGGTGCACACCTACCCGCCTATCGGGGCGAGGTGAACCAATAAGTGGCGTCCGTCAGCGCCCATCAGCCCACGTGAAATGCAGCGCGCTGCAGCCATGCCGGCATGGGGCCCGTCATTCTCAGTCACTGTGCCAACCACGGCGGCTGCTGCCACTTGTCACCCACCCCACCCCCGCTCCCCCTCTCTGCTGGCGGCAGTGCCGGGCACTGAAGGTTAGCAAGGCAGTTAGTTTGCGCAGCGAGCTAGGGAGAGAGAGGCGGCCAGAGCGACAGTGCCGGCGGTGGAGAGGGAAGCCGAGGGCACGGTGCAGGTGACAGTCATCCCACTCTGACGGGCGGCAGTGGGCCTGCCACACCACAGACCCCTCCCACAGGTAGCAGCCCACAGCGAGAGAGAGAGAGAGAGAGAGAGAGAGAGAGAGAGACAGAGCGACGGAGGGAGGACGGGGGGAGGGGGGAGGGGGAGGTAAAGCGAGAGGCCCCATGTCCCGGTCATTGCACTGCACACAGCGGGACCCAATGCTAGCGGGGTTGTGATGCCGTAAGTTGCGGTGTGTTACGATCTCAGGCTGTTTGTCCCATGGTGTGGCGGCCTGCACCGCCTGCAGCGCCGTGCTTTGCCGTCTGAGGCTGGGAATCGTCCTTGTCATGGGACGCCAACCAACAACTCGCTCTCTATCGGACTTTTAACACTGATTCCATTCCCAGTAAAGTCTCTTCATGTGACGTCATGTGCCTAGGACACGAAGCCCAAAATTGTTCGAGAATCAACGTGTGCCTAAGATCCCCACCCCCATTCAAATCTTCACTCCACTCACTCACTCACTCTGTGTGTGTGTGTGTGTGTGTGTGTGTGTGTGTGTGTGTGTGTGTGTGTGTGTGTGTGTGCGTGCGCACGTAACACATGGGTCATGCTATGTCCACGATTCTCCATAAATCGGTGACTGTAACGTCAATAACTCTCCGCAAGTCCGTGAACGTAATGTCCTTGACTCTCCAGATGTTGGTCAGCGTAACGTCCTTGACTCTCAAAAGGTTGAGTGTGACGTCCATGACTCTCAACATGTAGATGAGTGCAACGTTCTCAACTCTCCAGATGTTGGCATATGTAACGTCCTTGACTTTCAACATGCTGATGAGTGTAACATCCTTGACTCCTCACGTGTCCATGTCTAGATGTCAGTGATGTGACGTCCTTGACTTTTCACACCTTGGTGACTGTAACGTCCTTGACTCTCCATATGTCAGTGACTGTAACGTCCTTGACTCTCCATATGTCAGTGACTGTAACGTCCTTGACTCTCCATATGTCAGTGACTGTAACTCCTTGACTCTCCATATGTCAGTGACTGTAACTCCTTGACTCTCCATATGTCAGTGACTCTTTTGAAGGCAGGTATATTTGTATTGCCTGCTCCGAGGCCTTTCGTCCGCTGGATCGGAGCAGGCAATACAAATATATCTGCCTTCAAAAGGGATTACGATGGTTCCCTTATGCAGCTAGTGAAGAGTTTTCATATCTGTAACATATTTTCTTAATTTCATGTTCCCAGTTTCTCCATCTTCAATCCCCCCCCTCCCCACCCACCCTCCTTAAGTCCAAATCTTTGACAAGTCATTACTATGAAGACAGTTGAGTTGTTGGCCTGCGCTTGTTTTTTCCCCCACTATTAGATTGTTCGTCTATGTATTTGTCTGACTTTATTCAAGTTTAAAAGGCTGTGCCAGTCTTGAATAAAAGTTACTCTGTGTTAGGTTTTCTTATGGGAGCAAAAGTTACCTCACTTGTTTACTGTTTACTGTTCCCTGCCTCATTTCATTTCCAATTTCTTATATGTCAGTTAGAGTTCCTTCCTTGACGCTTCATTTGTAAGTGGGAGTAATATCCTTGACTCTTCATATGTCAGTGAGAGTAATATCCTTGACTCTTTGCATGTCAGTGAGAGTAACATCCTTGACTTGTAATGTCAGTGACAGTAATATCCTTGACTACCCAAAATGTCAGTGCGTGAAACATCCGCGACTCTTCATGTGCCACTTTGTCAGTGAGAGTAATATCTTTGAATCTTTGCAGGTCTGTGAGAGTAACATCATTAACACTCCATATGTCAGTGTGAGTAGCATCCTTGACTCTCCATACGTCAGACAATGTACTGTCAAGGACTCTCTGAATGCCACTGAGTTCAATGTCCTTGACTCTCTATATGATACACACGAATCTTTCAATCCCATGCTTCGAGACAATGGGATAAGGACAACTAATGTGATCTATAAGCAACCCCATCATCTCTTCGGTCACCGGACATCTTCAGAAAAGCATCATAATTGCTGCGTACCTGTGTCAGTGTGTGTGTGTGTGTGTGTGTGTGTGTGTGTGTGTGTGTGTGTGTGTGTGTGTGTGTGTGTGCGTGTGCGCGCGCACGCTCATGTGTGTGTGTGCGTGTCCGTCAGTCTGTTTGCTGTGTCAGAGAGAGAGAGAGAGAGAGAGAGAGAGAGAGAGAGAGAGAGAGAGGAATACATAGAACCCATTTAAACAACAAAAAGAACAACTGGTGCTCTGCAAAAATTAAGACCGAAATTCTCATGATCTGCAACTTCTCTTCCGAAGACAATCCCCCAAATATCACTGTGTTAGCCATTCTGATGATAATGGGTTCTTGAACTAGCAAGCAACATCCATCCAGAGCTCCACCATTCCCCTCACAGATACTGCCTAGAATGACAGTTGTGAACATACCGTGTAGGTTTCGGACAAGCCCGTGTCTAGGGACAGAGCAGCGAACGACAACGCCACAAACCACATTCACATCCACATTTACCCCTGAAAGAGAAGCCAATAACGAATAATTCAAACATAGCTTCCTTCCGCCAATAGATTATCTTCTTTTACGTGGGCACACGTGGATATCCTGCCGGTGAACGCCGAGATCTCTTCTTACCAATCGGCAGGAAGTTTAGGGAAGTGGACGAATCACTTACCCCGACACATACGATGGTATCAATACCTAAACGAGAGATGGAAAAACAAAGGTCAAAAGGTTTTAAAAAATAAATAAATAAATAAAACAAACAAAACCTACAGTGTAATTCAGCTTCTTTCCGATTAAAATTCACCCCGTCTTCAATATGCGAATAGTAATGTTGTCTGAAAGGGCTGGAGCTCACAGTGGAAATCTTTCCGAATTACCTTCACCTGTTGTTTTTGTCCCCTTGCTTCAAGCCTAGTAGGGTCTTCTGGTCGGTTTAGTGGGATAAGTTCTGGGCATCCTCATTCTCAGGTGGCGGACGACAAAGATCACTCCAGGAAACCAACCGCGGTCAGTGAACAAAGTGCCTCAAACAAGTCGAAAACCTCACCATCCACTGCCATCCTGGCCACTCGGTGATCCAAGCGAAAAAGACAGCGGAAAGTGCCGGACAAGAAAAACATGGCTCTAGAGGACAGTTCCCCTGACAGGGGGAAGAGACAGTCACTCTACTCTCCGAGGGATGACACGCGGGAACGACAGATATCGCCTGGACCAACACGCCTCCCCTTCCCCCTGCCCTCTCCTTAATCATTTCCCCTCCCTCCGACCGACTCCCCCCCCTGATTACTATTCTCACAAAGTCTTCCAAGGATCGATAAATCGTGACAAAACCTCCCTGCGTGCCGCTAAGGTGGAGAAGCTGGGCAATGGGCGGAGTAGGGGTGTGGGGTGGGCTGTAGGATGGGGAAGGAGCGAGTTTAAGGCACACATCGTGATGTTCAACATAAAACGGAGGTAAAGTCATGAAGCCATATCCACGCTTGTTTTCTGCAAAGGTTTGCTTTTTAGTTCACCCATTCAAATAAAAACTGGACCGATTCAAATCGTTTCGCTTCATGTGGCAGCGAATCACGAAGGATGGGAAAATAAACAACCTCCGCACTCAATGTAGAAAGTATTAGCATGGGAACATAATCTAAATGTTAAAAAAAAAAAAATCTGCAGGTAAAGAGCATAAAATTCTAACGTCTCCGTCTTAATCCCTTGCAATCCCCATCCCACCCCACCCCCAACCTCACCTCTTTTTCATAACTCCTTCAGTATTTTTCTTTGTAGTTTTCTTATCAGTATTTTTCTTTGTAGTTTTCTTATTGTTATTAATCCAGGGAAAAGCTGAGAGCAGTAAAGAACAAGCCAAGATCTGAACCAAAGACTGCTTACAAAGCGCAGCAATTTAACGCGCTAAGCTCCCCTCCCCTCCTCCCTTCCCCACGCCCTCTCCCACCGCCAGCCCCCTTCAACGTCTTTGTAGAGAATATGAACAACGAACAAATCAAAAGACCAATTACAGGGCGTTACTGTTTACGGCGCATAGAAAAAAGAATGACGGTGGTATATTATGGGGAAAGATCCTTTTCTAAACTCCAAGTCCTCGAAGAAAACGGGTATTATAAGGTCAATGCCTACGTTAGGTGATATTACAAGTCCGACAGTAGGTGTGCCGTAGAATCAAGGAATGAGAATACCATTGACAACGTTTTGTGATTCGCTCAGACAGCACGGCTTTTTCTTGCTTCTTTTTGCTTTTCCATTCCTTTCTATTTTTGTTTTTTACTTATTTCAAACACCTTTCCTACTTTTTCCTGGTCTTTTCAGTATTTTTCCCATTTTTCCCAACCTTTCCCTGCTTTTCTCTATTTTCCCAACCTTTCCGTTCCATTTTTTTTTTTCGAATTTCAAATAAATTTCCTACCTTTTCAGCACTTTTCCAACTTGTCCCCGCCTTTCCCTGCTTTTCTCTACTTTTCCTACTGTTATCAACCTTTTCCTTTTTTTATTTATTTATTTTTTTTTTGTTTCCTCTCCCTGCTTTCTCCTACCTTTCACTACATTTCACTACCTTTCCCATCCTTTCTTTCGCTACCTTTTCACTATTTTTTTTCCTTTCTTTTCCTTACATTTCCCTACTTTCTCCTCATTTTTCCTTACCTTTCCCCACCTTTTCTCTACCTTTCTCTACTTTTCCTCACTTTCCTGTGCCTTTCCTAATTTTCCATACTGTTCCTATTTTCCTCTACCTTTTTCCTGCTTTTCTCTATCTTCATCTAATTTTTGTTTCTTTTTTCGAAAGATTTTTTTTTTAACAAATCGTTGGTTTACTTGTCAGAACCTGTCTTACTTTCCCTACCTTGCTTCTACTTTTCCATTGCTTTCCTGCTTGTTTCACTTGTTTCAACATTTTCTCAACTTTACGGAAATTATGCAACCTCCCCCCCCCCCCCCCCCCCCCCACATCATCCCGAGCACTTTTCGTTACTTTCTCTACTTTTCCCCATTTTTCTCTACTTTTCCATAGATTTTCCGACGTTTCCCTATTTCTTCCAACCTTTTTCTGTTTCCTATCTTTCACTATTTCTCCCTACCTTTTCCTGCTGTCGCGTGCCTGTCCCTATATTTTTCTAACCTTTCCCATTTCTTTGTACCATGTCTCATTTTTCCCTATCTTCCCTACCCTTCTGTTTACTCTGCTGAACATACAGCTCTGGTTCTAGCATTGAAGATAATCTCTCAATCGACAAAGAAAGACTTTCTGGTTTTGTCGGGTTCGCTGTCAGCTTTGGAGACGATAGCTGGCCGTAACCTCCAGCATCCCGAACTTTTACACTTTTTTGAGCTTTTTACCTCGTTGAAAGCGGACGGTCACAACATTGTTCTGGCTTGGGTTCCCGGTCACGTTGGCATCGGAGGGAATGAAATGGCTGATCGTTTGGCCAAGAATGCCACAACAGGGAAACTGTCTAACATATCTGTCCCCTACCCAGATCAAAACCCAAAAGTTAATGATTATGTCAGAGACCTCTGGCAGGAGAACTGGAATATACAGACGAATAACAAACCCTTTCAGATCCGTCCAAACCTAAAAGAGTTCCTCCCATCCACGTCTGGTGGTCGCAAAGAAGAAACGGTTTTATGCCGGCTGCACACCGGCTATTCATATTTTACTCATTCATACCTTTTAAAGAGTGAAGAAGCTCTGTGGTGCATTCCATGCCATGTGCCACTCACAATGAAACATATTCTTTTAGAATGTTGGGACTTGCATGATGTGAGACACAAACATTTTACAGCAGATTCCATGAAAATCTTGTTCAGAGATGTTCCGCCTGATGCGATCTTTGAATTCTTGAAAGAGATTAACATCTTTCATCGGATCTGAGATTCTACAGTGAAAAGATTTTTAACAAAATTTCGGGTGGGTTTTTAGATGTATTTTAAAGAGTTGTGTGAATGAATGATTTGTGAGTTGATTTTAACGTGGTGACAGCCCTGATATGGCCCTTTGCGGTCGGCTGGGCTGTAAGCTACATTACCTTACCTTATCCTACCTTTTTCCCTTTCTTTTTCATGTTTCCCATACCTTTCCTTGCTTTGTTTTTCCTACCTTTTCTTCCTTGTCCGCACTGTTCCTACTTTTTTTTTTCCAGTATCCTCTTTCCTATTCGTAACTTTTCTTCTATACTTTCAGCGTCGCTTCCTTTTTTTTTCTCTCTCTCTCTCTCTCTACCTTTTCTACCTTTAGTGTACATTTCCCTACACTTGCACTGACTTGTCCAACTTCACCTTCCTTTTTCTATATTCAACAGCATTTACATCCATAGTACAACGAATTCAGGTGCATAGCAGTCACGAAATCCGATTATGTTTCACTGATCAACCGCCAAACAAATCGTTCTCTTTCTCATGCATTTACTACGGTGTACCAAAGTTACATTTGAGAAAAGTATTGTTTGGGAAACGGCTTCTTTTCTGTATCTTGTTTGAATTGAAGATTCAGCTGATACATGAAACAAAGCTGAAACAGAAAGCGGGCTCTTTCTCTTGCTTCTCTCTTAAGTTTTTCTATATCTATACACTCTTCAAAACAAAACACACACGCGCGCACGCACACACACACACACACACACACCACACACACACACACACACACACACACACACGTTTTGTTTTCCTATGGACATCATTCACGTTTCTAAGTGAAAAATCGTACACAATAAACTGCAATACAACTGATTTGCAACCCTAGGTTCAATGTTTAAACTTTGACGGCTTATCTGCGCTTAATTATGTTTGAAAAGTTCATTATCTTGCGTCTGAGCCATTACAGAACCTATACAGAGGTTAGCAGATAGATAACCCAGTTAAACTGTCGCATTTGTAAACACACACACACACACACACACACGCACACACACACACACACACACACACACATATATATATATATATATATATATATATATATACACACACAAATGCGACAGTGTGTGACTGTCCACTTTATGGCGGCGCTCTCCACATAAATGGCGCAGAAAACATCGACCAGTCGCGAGACAGTTTACGGTTCTTGGTCGATGTTTTTTTTGCTCCATTTATGTGGAGGGTGCCGCCATAAAGTGGACAGTCACACACTCTCCCACGGCATCAAGAAACGTGACGTCTACACAAAGCTCCACGGCCCTTAAAAAAAAAACCCAATGCAGTCAACTACTCTATGGGCCTCGCTTCTCTTCCTCTCTCTTCTCCCGCCCCGGTAATCATATGCCTTCATCCCCCTTTTTACAGGCCCCTTCCGGAGAGGAAAGGAACAAAACCAGACAAAACCAGCCTCACAGGTTTGAGTCTTTTGTTGGCCCGCATGAAAGGCGCGCGCGCGCGGACGGACGGACGGACACACACACACACACACACACACACACACACACACACAACCTTAAAAGAAAGACGATTAGCGGGAGAGGAGGGGGAGAGCGGAAGGGAGGCTATGAAAGGAGGGAACTTGCATGCAGTCGGCTGATGATACGAGAGTCACGTCGCGAAAGTGCTCTTCTTTCATGAGATTGAAAATTACATTTCCGCTTTTTTTTTTTTCTCTTTTGTTGGTTTGTTTCGTTTAGATTTGTCTTTCTGTTTGTTTGTTGCTTGCATTTTTTCCCCCAACACTTTTGATTGGCACGAATTCAAGGGCACAGTCTGGTAGTTTCTGGATGATTACTTGTTTGCATGTGTTTCGCATTTATTCTCTAATCCTCTTTCATCGATCCATCCTCCCTCCCTCCCTCGCTCCTTCCCTCTCTATGAGAACTAGGCTCACCAAGACAGTGACGGTAAAGTCCTGTTTTCCCGAAACTCTAACGAACCAATCATTCCCAGAACGGAGTTTCCGTGGAATAAGAATGCCCTCCTTCTCTCTTTGCCTCCGCGTCTACAACCTTCTGGAGGCACTGGACCCAAATCACCAGGTGTTATACCTAACACCCGACAGAAGACCTCCCATCTCAACAGTTGTGTAGGGCGTCTGGGTGACTTGTTGCAGCTTTAGGCAGATGTTGCTGAAACGGAACATTCGTGGTAACCGAAGTGCAAGTCTTCACATCACCGACGCAGTTCATTTTCAAATCAAGTGTCATTCTTCGCAATGTCAGGCTGTGACTGAGTAAGGAAGTGCTCTTTTGCAATTTCCCCATCAACCAGTTCCCACTGGGACACAGACGCACGATGCTTTTCTAGTCCACCGATTCGTGACTAAACACGGAAATAATTCAAATTATGTTGTGTATTGCTCAGTCGACTATGGAAAGATTAAAGATGGCCTGCGTGGCAGAAAAAAGAGATGGAAGGGAGGAGATACGGCTGAAAATCAAAACGGGGGCGAGGAACGGACGAACGTGAAGTAACGAAAGAAACACGAACATACGGAAAAGTTAAAGACGAGGCAGACTGACAGGGAGAGAGAAATAATGACAGACCTAATTTACAAAAACAAACAAACAAACAAAACCGAACAAACAAAAACCATATTCAGTACACATAACCTGATGGCAAGATGCTACTGCTTTCAACACACTTCACGGCTGCCTTTGTTCTACAAGTGTGATAAAGAAGCTTCGCCTTCACGAAAAAAAAAAAATCCGTCAGGCTGAAAGCCTGAAAGTTTTTGAATACTCGGAAAATGCCAATGTCCATTTTAGATTCATACGTCGGAGATATCATTAAAAACAATCACAAAAAGAATTACATATCCACTCATCCATTTCAAAACACTCGCCAATGCACACGCACGCGATTACACACACACACACACACACACACACACACGCACGCACGCACGCACGCACGCACGCACGCGCGCGCGCGCGCGCGCGCGCGCGTAGGGGAGGAGCTGAGCGGAGAGAAAGAAGATCGCTCAGTTCCTGACACTCTAAATGATTCAGGACATCGCCCTCCGCGATGTATCTTTCACTGACGACAGTCAGTGAGGGCGGAAGAGGGAGAAGAAGACATGGACAGGAAACTCAGGAGAAGAGGCAGAAGGAGAAAGGGGAGACGAGACACAGACAGAAGCGGGTCTTCCAAATGACTGCCAGTGTTGGAAGGCCGGACAGCCAGGAAGGCATCCTTTGACCGGAAGCCTGTTAGCAGGGGAGGGGCAATCTGTCTCTTCCTCGCCAGTTCGGTCTCTCACTCTCTTTCCTAGAACCAGTGGCTTTTTCCGTCCTCAGCTTCCGTCCGCAGCACGAGCGGTACGGACCGATCTATACCTGGGCTTTGACCGCTCCAGATGAAGGACCTCACTCACGCCCACTCCCTCTCCTCCCTCAACCCACCCACCCCTCCACCCCTCTCCCACTTCCCCTCCTTTCTAATGACATTGAGGAAGGGGGTTCATTTAGAGCCGCCTGCTGCCTCTGTGATGTCCGCTGCGGGGTAATTCGATTGGTTGTGTTGACCACTGAGGCCTGCTGAGGGGTCCAGGGGGCTCATCAGTCAGCTCCACTGAGCTACAATTAGCACACTGGATGGTCACCTTGCACCCCCGTCGGGCCAGGCAGGCACGCACGTCTGCCTACGGTACTGCCTAAAAGAAGCCAGAGCCTCAAGTCGGCACGCGGGCTTTCTGGTCCGGCGAGTCGCTGCCGGTTACCCCACCATTCGGGCTGCCTGATGGAATACCTAAAACATGCCCAGACCTTTTCCCCCGCGCTCTGCCCCCTCAACACGCAGCGACGGACGCAAGTCTGAAAGCCGCCCGTAATTAATTTGTTGTTGCTGCCCCTTGCCTTTCACCACCACAGACACCCCGCTCTAGTTTCTCACTGTGGGACCACAAGACAATATTCCGTGTATTGTCCTTGACAGCGCGGACGGAGATAAAAGGGTGGTGGAACTCGGCCAGCTCGGAGCTCTCTGCGTGGCCTTCAAGGCTAACGAGCAGACGCTGGGGTAGACAGGGAGCCGCTCTCGCCCTGATACCGCTCGCTTTCAGCACCTCCTTTGCACATCATCACTACCACTTCCGTTACGTCAAAACGCACCCTCCATTTCCGTTGCTTGAAAATGCCAGCCTGACAGGCCGGCCAAGACTGAGTAATGGAGTGCAGTGTTGGCACGACTGTTAAACGCAGCGCTCCCTCTTCTACCTTTTTGCTTCCTATGCATGGTCAGTGCTAATTCTCCACAGCTCACGTCTTAAACACACACACACACACTCTCTCTCTCTCTCTCTCTCTCTCATCTCTCCACACACACACACACACACACACATACACAGATACATACATACACACGCTCTCTCTCTCTCTCTCTCTCTCTCTCTCTCTCACAGAGTCAGACCCAAAAATATGGCAGTCTTATAGTCTGCCAGTGTAAATAACACGTGAACAAGGCATCATAAATTATTTGTGCATTTAAAAGACCTGAGATTTGTGCGCTGCGACCCTCTCACAATGAAGACTCCTCTCTCTGCTCTTTACTCCACCCTCACCCCACCCCCATCCCACCAAGGCAGAAACCCAAACCACGCCACCAAGTTGTCTTTCCCAACCATTGCTTTCGCCCATCAGCTATCTCCTTTGGTCACTGCTGCCAAACAGGCCCTCGGAAGCAAATGATCCCAGTGCACTTTACACAACTTCAGTCGCGCGCGCGCGCGCGCACACAACACACACACACACACACACACACACACACACACACACACACACACACACACAGAGAGATTTTCTAAAAACACGCCGAAATTTCGTTAAAATCTTTCTACCATAAAATCGTAGATCAGATGAAAAATGTTTCTCTCTTCAGAAACTCAAAAGTGACTTAATTAAGGAGGTTCATCTCAGAACACGGTTTTCATGAAGTCTGCTGTAAAATGTTTATGTCTGATATCATGCAAGTCCCAACATCCTAATAAGAACATGTTTCACTGTGAGTGGTACATCACATGGAATGCACCACGGACCTTTTTCACCGTTTAAAGATAAAGAGTGGGTGTCAAACGAGTGGCCTGTGTGCAAACGGCACAAATTTGTTCCTTCTTTCTGGCCGACAGTGGCACGAGGTAAAAGCTCTCATACGACTTGGACGCATTTGGAAGAGTACGCTATCCGTGTGCGAGTTCCATTCCTCTTGCCAGAGGCTCTTGACATAAGCATGAGCTTTAGGTTTCAGACCAGCGTGAGATACAGAGAATCTGCTCGACGTTTTGTTTGCAGCATTCTAAACAACTGTATGGAATGTTCGGAATGACATTTCACCTGCTGAATTACATAATTACATGAACACTCTAAGGAGTGGCGTCAAGGACGGCGGTGGGGGGGGGGGGGGGGGGGGGGGGGGGGGTTCTCGGATGAAAGTGCTGTTTGAGCGTTTCCCAACACGATTCACTCCATAGAGCTGGGCAGAGGACGTCCTGAGATTTCTATACGAACCCCGGACACAACCACCAACGTTCACATGATGGTTGCCATGTCAGCTCGAGAAGCCACACATCTCTGTATGAAACTGAGTACGAGGGCATTCTCCAGGATGACTTTCGACAACCACACACACGCTTCGTTTTTACAGTGTTGCCATATTGCAGGACAACATTCTCTAACAACGTTCACGCGTCAAGAAACTGACTGGTTCACCTTCCAAAACCGTTTCAGTCTAGACCCTTCCAGCTTTTCACCTAACATACGATTCTACGTATAGATTCGTTTCAATTCATCAATGAGGTGTCGCTGCGTGTGGATAAGTCCATACACGCTACACCACATCTGCAACGCTACAAGACTTAAGTGCGCATGATTTACAGCTGAACAGATAAATTAATCAGTAACTAAGCTAAAGGATTTAAGACCAGGGTCTCGAGGACACGACTTAGAAGACGCCTCAACTACGCATCAGCCAAACGCGCTGGTCAGACCGTAGGTACCTACCTATCTAACACTGTCTGATACTACTACTACAGTTATGTATGTACGTGCGTCCGTGCGCGCGCGCGCGCGCGCGCGCGTGTGTGTGTGTGTGTGTGTGTGTGTGTGTGTGTCTGTGTCTGTGTATGCCTGTGTGTGACTATATACGTTTATTCGTGCGGAATGGCTGTTTTTCAGAAGACAGTCATAACTATCGATCATTAATGATAATCATGATTATGATCATAATGACAATAATGATGATGATAATAATACTAACGGTAGTGACAATAATAATAATGATGATGATAATGATGACGTTGATGATGATGATGAAGAGGAGGAGGAGGAGGGGGATGAGGAGGATAATAATAATAACAACGATAATAACGATAATAAATGATGAAAAAAAAATACTGACAGAGAATATGCCAGGGCTTATGTGAGACCCTTTCAGCAAAATGGGGGACTGCTACAAACAGAAGCCAGCGGATGATGGGTCACCCAGACCGTGATTTCTTACAGAGAACGACAGGCATTAAGTCGAGTTGTACCATCACCAGGTGAATTCACACAACTCTGTATACCAATCGCTAGGACGTTGACATCACTCGGCGAATCACCAAGCCTGACATAATCATGTACTACTCCTAATCAATGACACAGAGAAAGGCAGACGAAAAGCAAAATCGAAGTTAAAACAAATCGTGTTTTAATCCAGCTTAATTCTGTTTAAAACTAAAAACGGGTACCACCACCGTGTAGTGAAGCGAGCATTTTTCAACTGCTCGTTCTTGTTTAAAGTCAAAACATCACTGGTTGAACCAACATCATTTTGTCAATGTTAACTGATGGCACGGCACATATGACTAGAACTTTGAAACGAAAGCCAAAGTACATTAAACATGAGTGTCGCTGACAAATCTTAAATAACAAACCACACACAAACACACAAACGTGTACACACACACACACACACACACACCACACTTGGACAACACAACGTATCGTAGCTGCTTTGTGGCTGACCACCTAAGCAACCGGCAGGAAGAACGGGTTGCACGTGCTAGGGTGTTGCCGTTATCTGTGCACACTGAGTGAACCTCAACATGATGACGACAACACTGAACTCTTTGCAGACTGGCGGACGCCTGGCGGGGGAGGAGGGGTGGAGGGCGGGTCGGGTACAAGGACAGGTCGATAATGGAAGGTGAAGGCACGGATAGCATATGCACCCATCTTCGGACGTATTTTTAGAAGGTGATGGCACGAATTGCATGAGTATGCGTCTTCAAAAGTATTTCTAAGGTCTTCATTACAAAGCCCACCCCGCTGTGTGTGTGTGTGTGTGTGTGTGTGTGTGTGTGTGTGTGTGTGTGTGTAAACATACGACAGACAGAAACGATTAAGTCTCAGTGTCAGCAGCAGCAGCCGCAGCAGCATTTTACAAGGAATGTCCTCAGTCAGAGACCAAACTCGAGGCACTTTTACAATCCACGCTCACGGTTACACAACGGGCTGCCTTACTTGATGCAGCCGACAAGAACAAGAACAAGAACATATCTTACTGCCATATAAAAACCAGAGGTTTTGTGGGGCACAGATAGTCAAGTTAAGACATTCAATTAAACTAATTCCAACATCGTACCGACTGAAGAGCTACCTGCTGGCGTAATCATTCGTTTCCTGTATCATTCAGTCGAAAATCACTCACTCAGACTTTTGCCGATTCCTCCAATTTTTACGGAGGATGCATTCTATGTGTAGGCCTATACGTGTCATCCACACCACCATCCGAACTGGCTTCCCTTCCGTAAATTGGTGATGGGATTTAAAGTGTGTGCAAGATGTTATGCGTGCGTTTATAAATGGAATGTCGGTGTATAAATTCTCATTCGAAGGACTTTTCGGGAAAAGGTGTCAGAACTAATGTTAATTCCCTGGTACTGAAACGGTCGGGCGGATTCGAGCCTGCAGCCCCACAAAATCACCAGAATCACAAGTCCGTCGCTCTGTCCACTGAGCTATTCTGGCTATCAATATTTACCAGACCTCATACTATTCCGAACACTGAGAATTCCCCATCTAATACTCCCTCTGTTCACAGACTTAAAAGCAGCATAGTCCTACAGGGTCAAATACAGCCTGAGATAAAAAGTCGGTTTCCATCGTACCTAGCATTCGCATTCAGGAGCTTAGTTCTTGGACTTGTCAATTTTCTCTCCACCCCCCCCCCCCCCCCCCCCCCCCCTCAC
>CM065715.1:78385442-78395442 GCA_033310375.1 Conus canariensis
GCAAATTCTTCCATGCCCCTAGAACTGGCTTTAAAACTCGATGCAGTTACTTACGGAACACAGAAGAAAGAAGATACCAATGTATGAAAAAGGACAGATCGTACTCCTACCTTGGTTTTCAAACGAATCTGACTGGTGCACCATGGTTCACGCGAGTATTTCCTCACATCTGTAGACCTTACTTAACAGTGGCGATCAAAGTCTCAGAATAATTGCACGCAACGGTTTCCGTCTCCACAGGGAAAAGAGAAAGGGGCCATGTTCAAAAACTCGACGATGACAAGTTTGCAGGCTAGCAAAAACGATGAAGGGAAGTTATGGAAAGTCAGCAAAGACAACTGGTCCCGTTCATCTTTGTTGGGCTTAATAAACCGCGTATTTGTATGAATTCAAAACTGGAACATGATGAAAACAACGATTCTTTGAGAACTGTTACCTTCTAATGATGGACTTTTTCAGCTTCGCTAAACTGACCCCAGTAAGTCACACAGCGCTATGAAAAGGATGGAGACGGGCGAAGACCTACATCATTTTGAAATTTCAGGAGCAAGGCAGACTGATTCGTGAATTTCGTCAGCTTGTATAATGCCTCGACGTCTCGTTACCTTGGAATGTGTACATATCTGCTGTGATGTCAGTGACGTGCTGGAAACAGGTATTCTGCATCAAACATCTCTCTATGGTCATTACTGCTGTAGGTATCCTAAATGTCAATGAAAGTTGCACGGCTGACAAATGTTTGAAACTCACAGCAACAGCCTTCAAACAGAACACGTTCTTGTAAGCCACTCCTTGAAACAAAGCCTTTTTGCTTGGGTGCTAAGCTACCAGTCAAGTAAATCCACGGTAACAGTCGTTTCTAGACCATTTCCGTAGACTTTGGACAATGACTTCAACAACAAAATAACAGATGGGTCGCCAAGTCACTGGGCTGCGTTGGGTTGTTTTCTTGTTTAGGTGCTGAGGTGACTGTTGTGTGCTTCCAATCGGCGGCGATTTTCTTGCCTCTCCAATATTAACTGAACGTTGTAATCTATGGGTACAATACTAGTTGCACACGTTGCTCCAAAAAGTTATACTCAATCCCGTTCGTACCAAAGTGCAGTATTATTCCTCAGCGATCTGACGACAGACGACACTTCTTCCGCAGCTAAAGGATCCAGCGACAGATCCGCTTCTGGTGGAGGTATGACAGGCCAAGGTGGAAGGGAAGGGGGTACTGCAACACCTTTTTGCTCTTTGGATGTAAAAAAAAAAAAAAAAAAACTCTTGTCACGATGGCAAACTTCGTTCATGCCTCTGACGTGCTGCCATACTTTATCATATTTACAGAGCGTAATCCATTTTCTCACCAAAGTTGGGAGAGTTCATGTTTTTTTCAAATTACTTTAACTCTCCGCCCAAGTAGTGCTCTGGTTTTGCCTCTCGTGTTTTCGTCTGACAGTGACAGTAGCCATCAAAATGTTGATGTTGGTCGCTCAAGGGAAGAACAGAAGAAGAAGGGAAGAAGTCTGTAGTGTTTCCGCAGTCTTGGGAAGATTTTTCTTTTGGTTGATATCGGGAAGATCATCAATTTTCTTAACAGGCAATCCCTTTCTGACTGTAATATGCTGGGTCAGCAATCTGGACGGAAACGTTGAGAATTCTCTACACAAACTTCAGAGAGCGAAGTTCTTCTTCTGCGGTCGTTTTTTTTTTTTTTTTTTTTCTTTTTTCTTTTTTTCTTTGCGTCAGATCTTCAATCCTGTCGCCATGATGAAAGCCACAGTCTTCTCGAGGTCTTGACGGCTGCCCCAAAGCTGCATCTGTAGTTCTGCACCCTCTTACCAGGTTTGACGCCGTAGAACACATGGGCTGGACAGTGATGGAGGATGTGTTCTGGCGTCTGAGATCCAGTGCCACACGGGCATTCGTCTGTGTGGGCAATCTTAATTCGGCTGAGGTGGCTGAGCAGTCGGCAGGGGCGTGTTCTCAGTCTGAAGAGGATTGTTTGCTGGTATCTCTGGAGCCAATGGATTGGATCAGCACCACTGGCTGCATCTTCTCTTCCACTGGTTTTGATACTGGTTGTGGATGATAGTTTTGGCCTTTCCGTAGGTCACAGGGTGGCTAAACTGCTCCATATTGCTGCCTGCCTTGGACAGAGCGTCAGCCTTCTCATTCCCTGTGATCCCACAGTGCGAAGTTCAAAATCTGGAAAGAATGACGACTCTTCTTTTGGCTCATCATTGGGTTGACGTCACTTTTGGAACTTTGCTCAGGGGACGGAGCCACGGTCGAAAATCCATGCGGACGTATCTGACGGTGGCGCCAGCACGTTTCGTTCGGAATAACTGACGGACGAAACAGCTATTCAAACCGTTCAAAATCCGCTCATTGGTCGTCCGGGTTTTCCCGTCGACGATGTCACGTGGTAAAGTCCACTAGGGCCGTGTGATGACCCGCTGGCAGTACTTTGCCATGTTGTTAACAGGGTCGATCTCATGCCGAATCGTTCCTCTCTGGAGAGAAGCTGCGACAGTTAATTTCACTTAAAGAAGTAGACCAACTCGTTGCATTAATGGACTGACTATGTTTTCGAGGATAGTGACCACGAAAGAATGTCTAATGGCAAAATCAAGCAGTGCGTTGCGAAGGCAGAACCATTCCGGTCGCCACTGTCTGACGTCACATACACACATACATCATTGCATCAATATATTCACAGCTGTTCGCTAGGAACACGGAAAACAATCAAGGAATCTTACACATTTAACCGTGATATGAAGCAATGCATCACACATATGCACATACATGAGCATACAAAAATATACAAACAGCATACATAAACTGAGACAGGCCAAGGAACCATCTTCTTCAGGATAAGAGAAAACAATTACACAGCACAGTTTAAATCACCTTAACGCACGAGAAACTTCTGTGACGCAAAGATAACTATGACGAGCTGTTACACACGGCATGACATACGCGTTCTCTCCATCCCTCACTCCCCTAACCGTTTCGAGACACCCCGTTTTTTTTGTTTTTTTTTTCTCTCGAGCTCTTTTTGAAACGTGGAGCAGTCCTCTCCCTTTACTCCATTCCCCATTTTCATACAGTCCCCCTACCATTCCGTAACCTCCCTCGATCCCATCTCGGCCCCAACTTGTTTCAGCCTTTCAAGCACACAATTTCAGCTTAATTACGACTGGAAGCAGCAACGTGTCGTACTTGTCATTATACTTGTGCATTACACGTTCGTCTGATGTGCCCATAACCCGATGTATCCATGGCTCTCTCCCTCTCTCTCTCTCTCTCTCTCCATGGGGCGAACACTGTAATTGAACAAAATCTGTCTGCTGTGGGCGGTTCGATTCTGCCAGTGCACATACGTGCATGCACGCAAATACACACATACATACACACACACAAAAATCATACGCGAACGCACACACACACGCACGCACGCGCGCACACACACACACACACACACACACACACACACACACACACACACACACACACACACACACATCGGGCTGAATTCCGTTTGTTCACGTCATTACAGTCTTTTCAATACACGAAAAAAAACAAAAACGATCGCACTATTCACACTCAAACACCGTACATGCTATTTTCTAATGTATCCTGGAATTCAAAGCTTCTTCATTCCAATAATAACCTCAGAGTGTATGTCACCTATACTCAACAAAACTACTCAATTTTGCCGTATCTGAACGCAGCGGTGTGATGTTCTTAAACGTTTTCGTATAACATTCATATACACATACAGACAGCCAGACAAACATACATATACTGTTCAAAAAAGTTAAGGACCAACATTGAGAATGCACAAAAACTTTTTAAAATTCACAAAAATTCGATTGTACCGCCTTTGTGGTCCAAACAAACTGAACCACACGCACAAATTGATAGTGAATGCGGCAACTGCAATTTTGTGGCACACATTTCTCACGCGCCTTGAAAAACACGTGTCGCGACTTGTCATTTTTGGAACAAATTGGGGTGAATTTCTGATGTGTTTGGGATCCGAGGAGCATGTGCTGAATCAAAATCATGTGAAGCACGAGCTAAATCAGGCTGTAGGTCATAAAGTATGCTCAACCAAATGTCTTTAAAAGTCACTGTACTGGCGAAAAATGCAATGCAACAGCATGCCTCCACGTCGAAGACTGAACGAGCTGGACCGAGGAAGAGCAATAGGATGGCTCCAAGAAGGTGTTGCAGTCCGAGAAGTGGCACGGAGACTTGGGGTATCACACTCTGTTGTTATCAGACTCAGACAACGCTTTGAAGACACAGGAAGAGTGCAAGAACGACCACGCTCTGGTCGACCCAGAATAACAACACCATGAGAGGACCGATACATTGAAAGGCATGCCACACAAGAAAGAACAGCAAGTGCAAACAACATCAGACGTCGCCTTAGAGATGCCACCAACACTGTTGTCAGTGATCAGACCATACGAAACCGCCTACACGCCGCTAACCTCCGTGCTCGACGACCAGCGATAAGACCTCGTTTGACTGATGCCCACAGAGCAGCACGCCGAGTACGGTGCACGCAGCACGTGAGATGGACACATGAACAGTGGGCTAACGCGATGTTTACAGACGAGTCGCGGTTCTGCCTGGATCCCACCGATAGACGGAACAGAGTCTGGAGACGCCGTGAGGAGCGTTTTGCAGAAGAAGCTGTCATGGAAAGGAACCGCTACGGTGGGGGATCCGTTATGATTTGGGGCGGCATAAGCACACACTACAGAACGGTTCTCTACAATGTGGCAGGGAACTTGAATGGTGTTCGCTACCAAACAGAGATTTTGCAACCCCTGGTGCTGCCAGCCCTTCAACAGCTAGGACCTCAGGCAGTCTTTCAAGACGACAATGCACGGCCCCATCGCACCAGAGCAGTAAACACGTTTCTCCAAGCTGCTGGTGTCAACAGAATGCAGTGGCCCGCAAACAGCCCAGACCTGAACCCCATCGAACATCTTTGGGATGAGCTGGGCCGGAGACTGCAGCAGCGTCGTCCTCCTCCTGCTAACCTGGGTCAGCTGTTTGAGTCACTCCAGCAGGAGTGGGCTGTTGTCCCCCAGGCCTTTCTGCGCACACTGGTGAACTCCATGCGACAACGCTGCCTTGAATGCCTTGCCAGTAACGGGGGACACACACGTTATTGATCATGACATTGAACAAACACTCCTCCTGTGACTTTCAAATTTGGGGGTGGGGGTGTTTGTACTGCGCTCGATTCCAGTTTGTTGATTCCTCGGACTTGTCGTTGTCTTTACACACTTTTCACATACTCAATAAATTCATGTTAAACTTGGAGATTGATCACTTCCCAATTTTATTTTTTATAAGTCAGTGAAATGTTGGTCCTTAACTTTTTTTGAACAGTATATAAACTTATGTACGTACACATACAAACTTACACAAAAATACATGCATACATACATATACACATACACACACAAAAATACTATACATACATACATAGCAATTACATTTATACGCAATTTGTGAAATCGCAACAATGTACAGTCGTCAAGTAATCCCTTCCAGAAATCCAAATAAACAATATTTTTCAGCAACACCCCCCCCCTCTCTCTCTCTCTCTCTCTCTCTTTCTCCCACTCTTGATCCTCTGTCTCACATGCGCACGTGTGTGTGTGTGTGTGTGTGTGTGTGTGTGTGTGTGTGTGTGTGTGTGTGTGTGTGTGATTATGTGTGTGGCGGTGTGTGCTGTGTGTTCTTGGTTGCGTGCATTTGCCTCTCTCTCTCTCTCTCTCTCTCTCTCTCTTCACCAGTACCACCCTCCGTCCCTTCCTCTTTTCTACACCCCCCTCCCCCGCCTTCTTTCTTTCCTACACCCCCTCTCCCCCACGTCCCCCCCCCTCTCTCTCTCTCTCTTTTCCCCTTTCTCTCTCGCTGTAGTTCTCTTGTGTCATTTCAGTGATCTAACAGTTCTGTCGTCTCACAGTTCCAGCGTTTATCTGCCTCAGAGACGACTTCCTGTCCATGCTCTTCTGGAACCAGGCATGCCAGGAATACTCAAACACTATTTGCATTTGCTGATGGGCACACCTCCGATACAGAGACCTGGTTACTTACTTTCATGAACAGTATCAAACGAACTCATAACAGTCGTATCACCTTTGTGTATGAATCTGGCATCATTCAATGACAAGCATGATTGCAGGCGTGCAAAATCATTTAATACATATCTCTGCAATTCTTTGTTGATAAGATTAATACATCTGTCATGCCATCGAGTGTAGAGGCCTTTCGGTCTTTGAACATCCATCGTGAATTTGTGTCAGTGTGAAAACCGCACAATGCACATACTTCCTGGTATGTTCATGGATAGTACGTATCGTTCACAGCATTTCTCGCTAGCAGTTGAATGGGTCCCTTTATGTCAGACGATCGTTGATGCACCCTGTTGGTGAGATGGCCGATGGAGTACGTCACGGTTGCTACTGCAATCCTACTCAGTCTGCCTTGCCACTGAAGATCTTTAAAATGGTGTGCGTGTTTGTCCATCTCCATCCTCTTGATAGCGCTGTACATCAACCGCCTGGGGTCAATGTAACAGATCTGAACAATGCCGTCATCAGAGGCTGGGAGAACAATTCCGAAAGAATCGGTTTCATCATATATCAGGTTCAAATACATGCAAACACACAGTGCACTGAGTTCTCAACTACTGAGTTCAACAACTGATGAACGGAACCAGTTGACTTTGCTGTCTTCCCTTAACTTTCCTGCATTATCTGTTGCAAAAACTTTCAAAATTGTTTTCCTTCAGGTCTGCACGTGGCTGCTCTACTCTTTTCCATGTGGAGACGGAAACTTACGTTCCACCATTCTGACATGACGATCGTCATTGTTTAGCAGACATGTGAGGAAAGACACACATTTGGCGTACTACATTATACTTGGTTTCGGATATCCAAGCCCGCCGTGTTTTCTTGAATGGAACATTATGTTCTCAAATTCAGCTTTGAGGATGCTATAACATTCACAGCGTTAATTTTCTAACAGTGGAACGGTCGGTGGAGAAAGCATTTTTAAGCTATATCAAATACCTCCCTGACTACGTTTTTCTCCGATGTTCCGGTCGGATTTGCTTGAGCATGATCTGTTTTCCATACACTGGTATCTCATGACTCTGTGCAGTCACCTTGGCGTCATTCAGATCAGTCCCCGGATGTCCAGTTAATTCCTCTGCGTTGTCATAAACAGTCGCACACCTAACAGGTTTGACTTCCATTCCGGTGTAAATACGTAATACATGTACATATGCATACATCAATAACAACAACCACGTGAATATAAGGAAAGCCAAAGTATAATTCATTATTACCCAACTGACCGCAGACGCCCTTCAAGAGCCAACGAGGCCTTTTTACGCATGTGATAAACACATGTGCACCCAAAAGAAATAAAAAGGGCGGAGACGCATACATTCAAATACTTTTTTTAGTTACCGAAACATAGATTACACACAGCAAAAGGTATTTAAAAGCATGAAGACATGGACATACCACCACTACTGTCTCCCTGGAACTAAGGAAAGCGGGTGAAAAGGCACGAACTGGGAAACGATAAGTTACGGAGGTATACGAATAAAAAGGAAAAGGTGCGAAAGGGAAACAAGAACATCCGAGACTGAGAGACGAAAGAGGATGAAAGAGAACAGACGCGCAGGAAGAGGGAAAAGGAACACAAAGAAGTTGAAAGACGGGAATGAAGGGAAGTAAGCGGAGGAAGAACACGAGAGAGCGAAGCGGCAAAAAGAACAATCAGGCCAAAAACCCCCGAAGACCGAAGTGAGGACGTCAACGCACTTGACGACATGAAATGCTACGCGCCCATCGCAGGCCTTTTAATTGCTGGAGTAGTCTCTCCGGCCTTGGCGGCGACAAGCCCGTGTCACCATACTAATTACCGAGCACCACGCGCGCTCCCTGCGTCTTCATTAATCAATGGCGCAGTCTATGCCCGAGCTTCTCTCTCTCCCTCTCTCTCTCTCTCTCCTCCTCCTCCTCCTCCTCGTCCACTTTTTAACTATTTGCCTCCTCGCACACACTAAATAATCCCAGGCTGACAGCCCATTATCGGGTAATCAGACTTCACAATTTGCACCCCACTACAGACACGGGGCAAAAACCGCTCCCTTCAAAGGTCAGGGGCAACTTGACCTGCGCGCGCGCTACACCGCGATCATTGCCGACTCCCAAACAGCGTCATCCGAAGACGTCAAAATCTGTGTGTACGTGTAAAAAAAAGTGCCGACTCCCAAACAGCGTCATCCGAAGACGTCAAAATCTGTGTGTACGTGTAAGGCATACGATGAACGCCGACAGGTTCAAAGCAGAAGCACAAAAACGCTATCTATTTGATGCTGTTTATTCGACGCTCATCGTCGCGTCCGACACTTTAAAATGAACGACCATAAGCTAGGAGTTCTGCCCATGCATTCTTGATACGATTTCAGTATATAACATTGTGGACACAACTGAAACCGGGTTGTTAGCATAACACTATGGAGTGAAAACAGTTTAACACCGTGTTTATATTACATAAAAGTGCAACCGGTTCTTTACAGTGTTAACACAGAACTGTCCACTGTTATGTTAATACGGTGGGCAGAACCGACACCAATTCAATATGTAATACATTAGTTAAATATCGTGTTGTCACGGAGGACTGAACTAAAGTCAATTTCATAATTTGTTCATACAGAACCAAAACCCGTTCAATATTGGGTTAAAATGGCTGACAGAACAGAAACCAGTTTCACACAATGTTAATAATACACGCAGGGCTGATGACCCACTGTCATAAAGTTCTGAGCGCTCCATCCGACTGAAAACACGGTACATTCTACCACTAAGCCAGCGAGGACCCATAAGTCGACGATTCTCTCATGTGACGATTGTACATCGAGTTCATGATCACTATGGGTCTGGGCGTTCACTCCTCATGACCTTCAACGCCACAACCCCACACACACACACACACACACACACACACACACACACAATGAGACAGACAGACAGGGTAATAAAGAGATGGAGGCAGAGAAATAGGTAAACAGAGACAGAGGGAGACGGACAGACAGAGAAAGAGATATAGAGAAAAAAAGGGAGTTAGTTACTGAGAGAGAGAGAGAGAGAGAGAGAGAGAGAGAGAGAGAGAGAGAGAATGCGCGCGCGCGTATATGCTCTCTCTCTCTCTCTCTCTCTCTCTGAGACAGTGCAATTCCCTCAATGCTACTCCCATCATTGTCAAACTCCCTCACAGTATGACTCCCTCATTGTGTAATTCCACCACTGAATAACTCCCTCACTGTCCGAGTTCCGCGGCGTATAAGTAATTCCCTCGGCGCACAACTCCCTCATCGTATAACTTCCACATTCTCTCGGAGAATAACTCCTTCATCGTGTATCTCCCTCGCTGCCGACTCCCTCATTGCGTATCCCTCATTGCCTTATTCCCTCAAAGCACAACTGCCTCATTACATGAACTCCATCATGGTATAACTCCCTCAATGCCTGCACGACTCCCTCAATGTCGGACTCCCTCACAGTCGACTCTCTCATTGTATAATTCCATCCGAGAACAACGGCATCATTATCCGACTCCCTCTTTGCATAACGCTCCCGGAGTGTGACCCCCCTAATCATCTGACTCCCCTCTTTGTGGAACTCCCTCATTACATGACTCCCTCTTTGCATAACTTTGCGTAACTCCCTTAGAAAACAACTCCTTTTTCCCTTACTACCTGACTCTCTCTTTGCATACCTCCATCAGAGTCAACTCCTCGGAGTGCAACTCCCTCACAACCTGACTCCCCTTTGTGTAACTCTCTCAGGACCTCCCTCATTACTGACTCCTTCTCTGTACAACTCCCTCGGAGTACAACTCCTGAGTACCTGATTCTTTCCTAGTATCAGGCCATCGCAGTTATACTTCTATACAATCTGAC
>CM065715.1:78400442-78402942 GCA_033310375.1 Conus canariensis
CAAAGCATATAAACGTACTCCCAGTTTATCCTGAACACGTGTGAGATATTCCATAAAGAGGAAAAACCGTCTTGGGCTGGTGTAACCGTTAGTAATTGCTATTCTGGTAAACATCGGCCATCATCTGCGACCTATAATGAACATACATACAAATTTTCAGAAAGATCGGCCAAGAACTTTCTGAGATTTTCCATAAAGAAAACCATTATGAGCCGTAAGTAACGGCCATAACGGTAACCTAAAACATCGGGCATTATTCGTGTCCCATAATGAACATACCTGCTAATTTTCACAAAGATCGGCCAAGTACTTTCCGAGATATTCCATAAAGACGAAAAACCGTTACAGCCGTTAGTAACGGTTATAACAGGGTAAACTAAAACATCGGGCATCATCCGTGACCCATAATGAACATACTTGCTAATTTTCACAATGATCGGCCAAGTACTTTCTGAGATATTCCATGAAGAAGAAAATCCGTTACAGGCCGTTACAGCCGTTAGTAACGGTTATAACGGGGTAAACTAAAACATCAGGCATCATCTGTGACCCACAATGAACATACCTGCTAATTTTCACAAAGATCGGCCACGTACTTTATGAGATATTCCATGAAGAAGAAAAACCGTAACAGGTCGTTACAGCCGTTAGTAACGGACGGACGGACGGACGGACGGACAGACACACACACACACACACACACACACACACACACACACACACACACACACACACACAGCATTTCTTCGTTCCCATTCTAAAGTACTCCCTGTTCTATAAGAACTGGGAGTACAATAAAAGGAACCACGACCAAAGTGTCTCAACTGAACAAGATCCCTGGATTGCCGGGCAAGGCTGCGGCTGTGGACAGTGGGTGGGGGTGTGGGAGTGGGGGGGAGGGTAATGGGGGGAGGGGCTACGGAAAGAGTGGCATGGGCGCAATGCCACTGAGGTAGCACGGAAGATGAACACCAACAAAAAAAAAGGAAGAACTAGCACACGGCCGTTGAGTAAGTGGCACCGAGAACAGAGCAAATCAAGGTCACTTCATACTGCCGCTGTTCATAACAAAGATATGGGGCAAAAGAACAGCGAGGAGAGGGAGCGGGAAAGGACGGGAGAGTATGGAAGCGGAGTGAGGGGTGACAAAGTGGAGCGAGGTGTGAGAAAGAAGTCGTAGGTCACTACAGAAATAGTAGTCATTCACATACTCTCAGAGGTAAGGTCTTGCTAGGTCGCCTGTTACTGCAAATTCTGACTGTCACGTCCGCACTCTGTGTCTGCCATCAGGCGTTATTACCGAGTAACGCTACATGACAACGAAGTATAGTATCAGTGGAGATGTGATCACGACCAACTCTCTCTCTCTCTCTCTCTCTCTCTCTCTCTCTCTCTCTCTAACAACATTCCCAATCAGTCCGCAATGTCCCTAGAATAAAAGTCCCATTCGTTCACCACGTCCATCTAACAACATTCTCCATCTGTCCGCCACATCCCTCCAACAATTCCCCATCACTCCACCATGTCCCTCCAACAATTCCCATCCCTCCAACAATTCCCCATCAATCCACCTTGTCCCTCAAAAATTCCCCATCATTCCACCACGTCCCTCCAACAATTCCCCATCAATCCACTACGTCCCTCAAACAATTCCCCATCAATCCACCACGTCCCTCCAACAATTCCCCATCAATCCATCACATCCCTCCAACAATTCCCCATCAATCCACCACGTCCCTCCAACAACATCCCCATTAATCCACCACGTCCCTCCAACAACATTCCCATTAATCCACCACGTCCCTCCAACAACATCCCCATCAATCCACCATGTCCCTCCAACAACATCCCCATTAATCCACCATGTCCCTCCAACAACATCCCCATCAATCCACCACGTCCCTCCAACAACATCCCCAGCAATCCACCACGTCCCTCCAACAACATCCCCATCAATCCACCACGTCCCTCTAACAATTCCCCATCAATCCACTACGTCCCTCCAACAATTCCCCATCAATCCACCACGTCCCTCCAACAACATCCCCATCAATCCATCACATCCCTCCAACAACATCCCCATCAATCTATCACATCCCTCCAACAACATCCCCATCAATCCATCACATCCCTCCAACAACATCCCCATCAATCCACCACGTCCCTCCAACAATTCCCCATCAATCCACCACGTCCCTCCAACAACATCCCCATCAATCCACTACGTCCCTCCAACAATTCCCCATCAATCCCCACGTCCCTCCAACAACATCCCCATCAATCCACCACGTCCCTCCAACAACATCCCCATCAATCCACCTTGTCCCTCCAACAACCCCATCAATCCACCACGTCCCTCCAACAACACCCCCATCAATCCACCACGTCCCTCCAACAACAGCCCCATCAATCCACCTTGTCCCTCCAACAACCCCATCAATCCACCACGTCCCTCCAACAACATCTACATCAATCCACCACGTCCTTGCAACGACATCCC
>CM065715.1:78407942-78442942 GCA_033310375.1 Conus canariensis
AAGTACCGTTAAGAGGTTATGAAGTTGTGTGAGATTGTCACATTATCATCAAACGTTTCAGCTCCCTCTGTCACTTCCTCCATTCCCCAAGAGAAATTGTTTACTACCGAAAAAAGCGAGCAATTCACGTTTCACGAAGTAAACCGAG
Organism: Conus canariensis; assembly: GCA_033310375.1. Lineage (NCBI taxonomy): Eukaryota > Metazoa > Mollusca > Gastropoda > Neogastropoda > Conidae > Conus > Conus canariensis. Next base: position 78,408,091 of record CM065715.1, read on the forward strand.
TACGAATAAAAAAAAATCTTTTTTCAAAACTTTTGTTTGAGAAACATATATGCTTAAATTTGTCTCAGAATCTTTTTTAATATTCAAGTTTTAGTTCCTATCTCAACTTTTAAAAAACTGATTCGAATGAATGGCTTATATTCAATACATCTGGACAAGTTATGTCCAATATTAATGACTGGCCAAAACCAGTCCTTCAGTTCTTACACTGTCAACAACTAAGCCATTATCTTGTGTGAATTCTGGACATAGCAGAATGATAGAGGAGCGCGTGACGATTATTTCCGGTGTATCGTTGACGAGAACAAATCTGATGCACACCTGTAACACGTGAGGTCGACAAGGTAGACAGTTGTCAGGACAAGGCTGCCACTGACGGGAGGTCCTTGGACACGACAGGCGATCCTACCGCGTAATTCTTATGCCATGTCAAACCCTTCTGCCCGCAGATGACTTGTACGTTCATTACATTTCAGCTGAACGTCCACGTCCACCAACAGCTTAAGGCTGGCTAGGATAATTTTCCAAGGGAAGCTTGTAGGGGCCGGGGTGGGGTAGGGGCTATCTAATACATAACTCGTACATTATTCGTGGGCTTTCCCCAGAGCCGAGTTTGCTATAGGTTCAGCTGGAAAGGCTAGGGACTACACAGTCAAGGCCCATTCACTCAATGCGTCTTTGACAGTATTTCCTGACCAGCACAGCACGTATCTGTATCTCTCAGGTCTGCTTGACGCTGGTATATATAATGAAAGTGAGCGTGGAGTACATCCAGTCATGAAGTCTCAGACCAGCAGATGTGAATACCGAGGTTTCTTACAGATTTGGACACAGAAGTCATTTATAAGAAATGTGGACACAGGGGTCACTTAAAAATCGAGACACAAGGTCACGAACAGATGAGGACAGGGGGTCACTTACAGATGGAGACACAAGGTCACGAACAGATGTGGACAGGAGGTCACTTACAGATGGAGACACAAGGTCACGAACAGATTAGGACAGGAGGTCACTTACAGATGGAGACACAGGGTCACGAACAGGTGTGGACAGGGGGTCATTTACAGATGGAGACACAGGGTTACGAACAGGTGTGGACAGGGGGTCACTTACAGATGGAGACACAAGGTCACTAACAGATTAGGACAGGGGGTCACTTACAGATGGAGACACAAGGTCACGAACAGATCAGGACAGGGGTCACTTACAGATGGAGACACAAGGTCACGAACAGATGTGGACAGGGGGTCACTTACAGATGGAGACACAAGATCACGAACAGATCAGAACAGGGGTCACTTACAGATGGAGACACAAGGTCACGAACAGATCAGGACAGGGGTCACTTACAGATGGAGACTAAGGGTCACGAACATATGTGGACAGGGGGTCACTTACAGATGGAGACACAAGGTCACGAACAGATGAGGACAGGAGGTCACTTACAGATGGAGACACAAGGTCTCGAACAGATTAGGACAGGGGTCACTTACAGATGGAGACACAGAGTCACGAACAGATGGGACAGGAGGTCACTTACAGATGGAGACACAGGTACTAACAGATGTGGACAGGGGGTCACTTACAGATGGAGACACAAGGTCACGAACAGATTAGAACAGGAGGTCACTTACAGATGAGACACAAGGTCACTAACTGATGTGGACAGGGGTCACTTACAGATGGAGACACAAGGTCACGAACAGATGAGGACAGGGGTCACTTACAGATGGAGACACAAGGTCACAACAGATGAACAGGGGGTCGCTTACAGATGGAGACACAAGATCACGAACAGATGAGGACAGGAGGTCACTTACAGATGGAGACACAAGATCACGAACAATGAGGACAGGAGGCCACTTACAGATGGAGACACAAGGTCACGAACAGATGGACAGGGGGTCACTTACAGATGGAGACACAAGGTCACGAACAGATGAGGACAGGGGGTCACTTACAGATGGAGACACAAGGTCATGAACAGATGATGGACAGGGGGTCACTTACAGATGGAGACACAAGGTCACGAACAGATGTGGACAGGGGGTCACTTACAGATGGAGACACAAGATCACGAACAGATTGACAGGGGTCACTTACAGATGGAGACACAAGGTCACGAACAGATGTGGACAGGAGGTCACTTACAGATGGAGACACAAGGTCACGAACAGATGAGGACAGGGGTCACTTACAGATGGAGACACAAGGTCACTAACAGATGTGGACAGGGGGTCACTTACAGATGGAGACACAAGTCACGAACAGATGGGACAGGAGGTCACTTACAGATGGAGACACAAGATCACGAACAGATGAGGACAGGGGCCACTTACAGATGGAGACACAAGTCACGAACAGATGTGGACAGGGGGTCACTTACAGATGGAGACACAAGGTCACGAACAGATGTGGACAGGGGGTCACTTACAGATGGAGACACAAGGTCACGAACAGATGAGGACAGGGGGTCACTTACAGATGGAGACACAAGGTCATGAACAGATGTGGACGCAGGGTCGCTTACAGATGGAGACACAGGGTCACGAACAGATGTGGACGCGGGGTCGCTTACAGCTGATCGAGATATTGAGATCACAGCAGCCGTGGATACTGGGGTCACTAACAGAAGACTGTGCCCAGAAGTACCTTACAGAAGACGTGGGCACAGTCTTCATTCACAGCAAATGTGGACACAGTATTCACTTTCGACAGATGTAGACACACGGCTCACCTTCAGCAGATGTACATTTAGGTTCATTTACAGCAAATGTGGACACAGTATTCACTTTCGACAGATGTAGACACACGGTTCACCTTTAGCAGATGTACATTTAGGTTCATTTACAGCAAATGTGGACGCAGGGGTAATTTACAGCAGGTGGGGCTTATTTACAGCAAATCTGGACACAACGCTCACTCACAAGAAATGTAGACACTGGGTTAATCTATACCAAATATGAACACAGGGATCATTAAGAACAGAGGAGAACACTGGGATCATGAACAACAGATGGGAACACAGGTGTCACAGTAGATGGGGACACAGTGCTACATTTACGACAGAAGTGGACACAGAGGTTACTTGCAACAGATGTGAACAGCTGGATTGTTTACAGCAGATGGGATGCAGGGTTCATGTACAAAAGTGCACTTACGGCTCATTCAGAGCAGATGTGGACAGAGAGGGTTACTTACAGCCGGTGAGACGCAGGAATCATTTACAGCAGACGTGGAAGCATGGGTCACTTACCGCGGATGTGGGCACAGGACTAATTTACAGCAAACGTGGAGGGGGTGGGGCGCACAGAATCACTTACAACAGATGTGAATGCATGGATCACTTACAACAGATGGGGACAAAAGGGTCACTTACAACAGATTTGGACAAAGGGGTCACTTACAACAGATATGAACAAAGGTTCACTTACAACAGATGTGAACAAAGGGTCACTTACAACAGATGTGAATTCATGGGTCACTTACAACAGATGTAAACATAGGGACACTTACAACAGATGTGGACAAAGGGGTCACTGACATCATATGTGGTGGACAAAGGGTCACTTACAACATATGTGAATGCATGGGTCACTTACAACAGATGTGGACAAAGGGGTCACTTACATCAGATGTGGACAAAGGGGTCACTTACATCAGATGTGGGCAAAGGGGTCACTTACAACAGATGTGGACATAGGGGTCACTTACAACAGATGTGGACAAAGTGTTCACTTAAAACAGGGATGGACATAGGTGTCACTTCCAACATCGTGGACAAAAGGGTCTCTTACAACAGATGTGGACAAAGAGGTCACTTACAACAGATGTGGACAAAGAGGTCACGTACAACAGATGTGGACAAAGGGTCACTTACAACAGATGTGGACAAAGAGGTCACTTACAACAGATGTGGACAAAGAGGTCACTTACAACAGATGTGGACAAAGAGGTCACGTACAACAGATGTGGACAAAGGGTCACTTACTACAGATGTGGACAAAGAGGTCACTTACAACATATGTGGACAAAGAGGTCACTTACAATAGATGTGGACAAAGGGTCACTTACTACAGGTGTGGACAAAGAGATCACTTACAATAGATGTGGACAAAGGGTCACGTACAACAGATGTGGACAAAGGGGTCACTTACAACAGATGTGGACAAAGAGGTCACTTATAACAGAGGTGGACAAAGGGGTCATTTACAACAGATGTGAACAAAGGGTTCACTTACAACAGACGGTGGACTAGGGGTCTCTTACAACAGATGTGGACAAAGGGTCACTTACAACGTATGTGAACAAATGGTTCACTTACAACAGATGTGGACATAGGGATCTCTTACAACAGATGTGGACAAAGGGTTCACTTACAACAAATGAGGACAGAGGGGTCTCTTACAACAGATGTGGACAAAGGGGTCACTTACAACACACATGGACAAAGGGAATCACTTACAACAGACATGGAAAAAGGGGTCACTCACAACAGATGTGAACAAAGGGTATCACTTAGAACAGACGTGGACAGAGGTCACTTACAACAGACATGGACAATGGGAATCACTTACAACAGACGTGGACAAAGGGGTCACTTACGACAGATGTGAACAAAAGGTATCACTTAGAACAGACGTGGACAGAGGTCACTTACAACAGACATGGACAAAGGGGTCACTTACAACAGATGTGGACAAAGGGAATCACTTACAACAGATGTGAACAAAGGGTATCACTTAGAACAGACGTGGACAGAGGTCACTTACAACAGACATGGACAAAGGGAATCACTTACAACAGATGTGGACAAAGGGGTCACTTACAACAGATGTGGACAAAGGGAATCACTTACAACAGATGTGGACAAAGGGTCACTTACAACAGACGTGGACAAAGGGGTCACTTACAACAGATGTGGACAAATGGTCTCTTACAACAGATGTGGACACAGTGATCTCTTACAACAGATGTGAACAAAGGGGTCATTTTCAACAGATATGGACAAAGGGGTCACTTACAACAGATTCGGACACAGGGGTCACAGCAAAATGTGGACGCATGGGTCACTGGCAGCACATGTGGACAGACAAAGACGACATTCTTTTACAGGGGGGGGGGGGGGGGGGGGTTTACAGGGGTCACTTATAGCTCATGTGGTTGATACGGAAAGAAAACAAGGTCTGCAGGGGAAGGGGATAAAGACGTCACTTACACCAGGTGTAGACCACGGGGAAAGTAGACTTGTGGAGGTGGAGGGGGGGAGGGGGGGGGGGGGGGGGGGGGGGGGGGGGGGGGGGGGGGGGGGGGGGGGCGGGGAGGAATACAGAGGTCACTAACATCAAATGTGGACAACATGGAACGAAGGTTGTGTGTGTGAGTGTGTGTGTGTGTGTGTGTGTGTGTGTGTGTGTGTGTGTGTGTGTGGGTGTGAGTGAGTGAGTGAGTGAGTGAGTGTGTATGTGTGTGTGTGAGTGTGTGTGTGTGTGTGTGTGTGTGTGTGTGTGTGTGTGTGTGTGTGTGTGGAAGGAGATGTGATACAAAGGTCCTTTGCAGCTAAGGTGGACATGGAATGAAGACACGATGAGAGGGGGGGGGGGGGGTGATGGATACAAGGGTCACAGCAGATGTGGACGATACTGAAAGAAAACAGTGTGTGAAGAGGAAGGGGAATACATGGGTCTTTTACAGCAGAAGTAGACGATACTGAAAGAAGACAGTGTGTGAAGAGGGAGAAGAATACATGGGTCTTTTGCAGCAGATGTGGACGGTACTGAAAGAAAACAGTGTGTGAAGAGGAAGGGGAATACATGGGTCTTTTACAGCAGATGTAGACGATACTGAAAGAAGACAGTGTGTGAAGAGAAGGGAAATACATGGCTCTTTTACAGCAGATGTAGACGATACTGAAAGAAGACAGCGTGTGAAGAGGGAGAAGAATACATGGGTCTTTTGCAGCAGATGTGGACGGTACTGAAAGAAAACAGCGTATGAAGAGGGAGAAGAATACATGGGTCTTTTGCAGCAGATGTGGACGACACTGAAAGAAGACAGTCTGTGAAGAGGGAGGAGAATACATGGGTCTTTTACAGCAGATGTGGACGATGGTGAAAGAAGACACTGAGTGAAGAGGGAAGGGAAATACATGGGTCTTTTACAGCAGATGTGGACGATACTGAAAGAAGACAGTCTGTGAAGAGGGAGGGAAACACATGGGTCTTTTACAGCAGATGTGGACGATGGTGAAAGAAGACATTGTGTGAAGAGGTAAGGGAAATACATGGGTCTTTTACAGCTGATGTGGACGACACTGAAAGAAGACACTGTGTAAAGAGGAAGGGAAATACATTGGTCTTTTGCAGCAGATGTGGACGATGGTGAAAGAAGACACTGAGTGAAGAGGGAAGGGAATACATGGGTCTTTTGCAACAGATGTGGATGATGAAGGCGAAAGAAGTTACTGTGTGACGAGGGATGGGCATACAGGGGTCACTTACAGCAGATGTGGACGATAGGAAAAGAAGACATGGTGTAATGAGGGGATCACAGGCGGTGAACGACACGTCGATGACGCACTGGCTCTCACTGTTTGTCACTGCTGTGGTCACTGCGTCCTAACCTGCAACAATCGCCACAACAATCAAGGTCATTGAATACAGTATCACGTGTATGACGAATATCAAAAGTAGTTGTACAACTACCCTCACCAACATCATCAGAACCAGCAGCAGCAGCAGTGGTTATAGAAATAGGAGCAAAAGCAGCAGTGAAGGCAGCAGCAGCAGCAGTAGTAGTAGCAGCAGTAGTAGTAGTAATAGTAGCACTAGCAGCAGCAGTTGTAGTTGTCGCAGCATTCGTGGCTATCGTCGTCGTCAACCATGTCGTTGAAGTCGTCATAGCAGCAGCAGTAGCAACAGCAGCACCATCAGCACCAGCAGTAGTATTAGTAGTGGGTAGAGGAGGAGGAGGAGTAAAAGCAGCAGCAGCAGCAGCTGCAGCAATAATAGAATCGGTAATGGCAGCCATAGAAGCAATAATTTCAGCAGCAGTAACAGTAGTAGCAGCAGAAGCAGCAGCAGAAGCAGGAGAAGCAACACGAACAGCAGCAGCAGAGAAAGTAGCAGCAGCAATAAAAGCAGCAACAGTAGAAGCATCAGCATCAACAGCTGCAGAGGCATCACGAACAGCAGCATTAACAGCAGCAGCAGCAGTAGCAGCAACAGCATACTGTAGTAGTAGTGGTGGTGGTGATGGTGATGGTGGAGATGGTGGTGCAGTAGAAACATCAACAGGTATCAGGGCAGTGAACAAGGTATGTTCTTTATAACGCAATCAACCATGGAGGCCATAACAAGGTTTAAGGCTGAAACCTAAATCCTTAACCAGATCAGTTCCCAAGTCCAGAGACCAAATCAAATTTCAAACCGAAAATGCTTAACAACAATCAACACCCATTTTCATAATATCTCACATGCAAATCGCATAAATGAAAATCCTTTGCTATTTTAGGGAAACAAAAAACACCAAAAAAAAAAAAAAAAAAACCCGATGTAGCGGCAGCAGCAGCAGTAGAAGTAGAAGAACTAGCAGCAGCATAAGTAGCGGCGACGGCGGCGGCAGCAGAAGCAGCAATAGTAGTAACAACATTTTTTTTTTTTTAAGTCTTCTTCTTGTAGCTGCCATTCAATACAGTTTTAAAAAATTACAGAAATACATTGGTCTGAAAAAAATATTCCAAAACCGATTCCTATTGTTTACACCCCTCCCCGCCTCTCTCTTTCTCTCTCTCTCTCTCTCTCTCTCTCCTCTCTCTCTCTCTCTCTCTCTCTCTCTCTTCAGATCCAAAAACTCATTCCAACTGTGTAAGCTAGCTCTCTCTCTCTCTCTCTAACGCGCGCCCATTTACACACAAGCACACAAATGGAGAGGGAGCGGCAGAGAGGAGGCGGGGGATGGGAGGGGAGAGAAAGAAACAGATAGACAGACAGGCAGACAAGCAGACAGAAACAGTCAGACGGGCACTCAGAGAGGCAGGCAGACAGACAGGCAGACAGCCTGACTGACTGACAGAAAATGAGAATGAAAACAAAAGGAGAGAGAGGAAGAGGAATGGAGAGAGAGAGAGAGAGAAGAGAGAGAGAGAGAGAGAGAGAGAGAACATCAGACAGACAAACACAGACTGACTGAGATAGGCAGACAGCCTGCCTGATTAGGTCTTCGCGGCAGTGATTTGGACAATCCTGTTCAACACAATCGTTCCGTTCCGTGGATGTTTCGTCTCTTTATTTCTCAACTACTTCAAATGACATTGTACAGTAGATGTAATTACCCCCCCCTCCTTCTCTCTCTCTCTCTCTCTCTCTCTCTCTCTCTCTCTCTCTCTCTCTCTGCCCTTCCACCACCCCACCCCCTTCCTCCTCCCGAAAAGCGAACATAAAGGACAGAAAACGACGTGCTGACTGCACAACTCCCCAGTTTGCCGTCAGAGGTGGCGCGCGGCTTGCATCCAATTAGCGGCCGCTGACAAGGGAGGCAACCTTCAGCGCCATTGTGTCTGCAAAACAAAGGGCGAATTACTCAGCCCAGGTGGGCTGTGGCCTGCTTTTAGAACTGTCTCGGTTACCGGGGGGAGAGGGGGGGGGGGGGGGGGGGGGGGGGGTGAGGGGGGTTAAAAAAAACTGCACCGGACAAAGACGATTTAGAGTTGATCTGACTGACAGTCAGCTGCCTGTAAGCGCATCTGCCGATGCCGGGCCTTTTGTGCCTTTGTTGATTCGTTGCTTTGTAGACAGACAGACAGACAGACAAACAAAACAGACAGATAGAGAGAGATAGAAAGATAGATAGACAGGTAGATACAGAGATAGATAGACAGAGTAACCAGATAAATACCTAGACATACAGACAAGATAGATAGACAGACAGACAGACGGACAGATAGATAAATACATGGATAGATAGATAGAATGGTTGACTAAATAATTGATTGATTGATTGATTGGTTGGTAGGTAGGTAGACAGGTAGGTAGGTAAGTAGGTAGGTAAGTAGATAGACAGGAGGAGGGAGCGGAGGGAGGGAGGGAGAGAGACAGAGAAATAGAATGACACTTGTCACGACTTCCATCCAGGTCGAAAACCGGTAACTTTTTTTTTCAACTTGGTATAGAGTCTATATTATCCAAGGAATATACTGTCACGGTCAGTTTCGATGTCATACAGCTAACGCGTTCATTCATCAGAATCTTGGAACGTCACATTAGACTTATGTTTCTTTGTTTGTCTGTTTGTTTTCCGGGAGCCGCGAAGGTGTCTGATCGCAAGACAGAAATGTTTATAGATGTGTTGGAGGTATGTCACTTAAGTAGCTAGCAAGCTGTTTCCGCTAAAGAGGCTGTGATCATCTGTATTCACCAACCTCAATGTGTTTTGCTTGTTCGTTTGTCAGTAAAGTTAAGCAAAAAATAAGAAAAGAACAAAAACTACAAAAAAAGCAGTTTTTACCTAACTAGATGGGAAGAAGAGGAATGTGTCCCACTCAATGTTGATAAGGATCCGGATCAACAGTGTGCCTGGATCTGTTTAGCATGTCGTGATAAACTGTCCCTTGAACATGGACACCGTGAAATGAGTTAACCAACTAGCAGTTTATAAAGCAATATCATTTATGACTTGTCTTTCCAGTGGCTTTAACATTCTTCTTCCACTAGTTAAATACTCTAGAAATACAGTACTCTGCAAGTAACTCATTCGGGTAAGAATCCACTCACCGCTTCCTTGGCGGAAAATAATTCTGCTTTCACTCATCAACTGATATGTTTATTTTAGGATTAACAACAACTGCTTACCTACCGACCGTACTTATTCTCCGATGTTACTTCTATGATTAATAACAACAACTTACATACCGACCGTACTTATTTCCCAATGTTTCAGTCGTTTTGTTTCAATATCTTGTTGCATATCTGGATCAAAGGATGGATCCGGGATCCGCTCGACCTTGGCAGAGATCTGCGCTCCCCCTTGTGCCTTTCTTGTCACGAAATGGTGTCTCCAACCACGTTTTATCTGTTCTGTTGTTGTGTCCCTAGTGTCTTCACTCACGTTTTGTCTTTTCTGCTGCCGTGCCCAGTAATCTTCCTTCGTTTTGTCAGTTCTGTTGTTGTGGTCACAGCGTCTTCACGCACGTTTTACACTTTGCACAGGTGTCGTGTCCGTGTGTTCACCAAAATGTTACTCTACCGTTTGCTCTGTTGTCACCACTGTGTGTTCATCCACGTTTTCCTGCCTGTTCTGTTGTATGTCTATTGTTGTGGGTGAATAACTGGCCACATGACTCAAGCAGATCACGGTTGCACGGCGCAAGCAGTGACTAATGTGACCCTGCCTAGGTCAGAGTCACCTGACTGATCGTTGTAAGACATCAACCAACTAAATCACATTTACACACACACACAGACAGAGACAGAGAGAGACAGAGACAGAGAGAGAATCACACACACGCGCGCGTACAGAGACAGGCAGACAGACAGAGACTGAGAAAATCGGGAGAGAGAGAGAGAGAGAGAGAGAGAGAGAGTCCACACACGCAAGTGAGAATCTTCCCCGTGCAACGTTATAGCTTGCACTTTAACGCACTATCGGTTACCTAGGGTGCTAATCATCGTCGCTCAGAGGACAACGAACCTCTCTCTCTACTGTACAACTCTCAACACACTACGGCTCCATGGTCCCCCACCCCACCCTCTCCTCTGTCTGCATACCTCCCCGTCCTCATGTGCCCCTCCGCCCTCCCTCACGACCTCTCTATGATCCAGTAACCCAAAGAGGACCTTTGCAGTCAGCACCCTACCGATCATGCACGAGAGAAGGGGGGGGGGGGGGGGGGGGGGGGGGCGGGAAAAGGGGAAGGGTATGGAGGCTGGCCAGCGCAAAAGGTCAACCTGCGGACAATGTCAAGGAGGAGACGGAGACTCGCAGAACGGCCCTATTAAGTACGTGAAGAACACATGACACTCGACATGCGCGCACGTGATGCACGTGCAGGGGTATGGCTGAATTGGGCCATTAACTTTTGCCATTTTTCGCACGTCCTTTTTTTCCACCGCATCACATTTTAGTCCACGCGACTAAACAGAGCGATTAGAAACAACGGAAATAACATAAGAACAAAAATAAACAGATTCCGAGCTTTACAGGACAACCACCCGGGTTTAATCCCAACTTCACGCACGTGGCACTCATGTAAGACCCACTGTCCGTAGCGTCAACATTATGTCAGACAGGCCGAACGCTTTTAGGTCAGGGAACAGAAGCCATACAATGAACTAGTGGTGTAGCCACAGGTGTCTCTCTTCTCAACCACGGATCCTTTCTTGTGCAGATCTCTGACCCCAGTAAAGGGCACAGCCCTGACAGTGCAATATGATAAGCCCAGTCATATTTCGCCCAATCACATTTTTCACCTCACCACATTCCGCCCAATCGGTTACAGCCCTCGGCATTGACAGTGCAGCACAGTGCGCCCGATCACGTTTCGCCCAATCACATTCCACCTGATTATGTTTCGCCCAATCGCCTTCCACCCAACCAATTTCTGTACTCCCAGTTCTTATAGAACAAGGAGTACTTTACAACGGGAACGAAGAAATGCTGTCTGTCAGTCTGTCTGTCCGTGGTCAAAATGTGTTCCACTCACTTCAGACAAAACTTCTGGGCCGGTCTTTCTGAAAATTTGTAGGTATGTTCATTATGGGTCACGGATGATGCCCGATGTTTTATTTTACCAGAACAGCCGTTACTAACGGCTATAACGGCCCCAAACGATTTTTCTTCTTTATGGTATATCTCAGAAAGTACCTGGCTGATTTATAAGCGGTTTGGATGATCTTGTGACAAATCGGAGCCTCTTTCCCTGTGTAAGTGATGTAATGCTGAAAATCGATTAAACAACCGTTTAAAAACCGTTACTGGTTGATTTTGAAATTGTAAAGTGGTGCGATAGGACTTATTATCTCAGTGACGAAATACATTATGACGTATGTTTGATTGTGACGTTTTTTTTAAATATGACGCATGTTTGATTGTGACTTTTTTTAACACGCGTATTCAAGATAAACTGGGAGTACATTTATATGCTTTGCATCTTGTTGACTACTCACTTAGTCACGTTTCGTCCAAAGTGTATTTTTCATTCCCGCAGATTCTCATCAATTTGAACAAAAATCAGGTTGAATACGTTGTAGAAAGTAATCAGTCGGGGCCTGTAATAACACACACACACACACACACACACACACACAACACAACATGCAACTCTCACCGGAATGCCAACGCAAAGACATGGAGGCCCAACAAGGGAGACCTGAGATTATGAGAACCATTTTTGCGACGATCCAGTCTCTGGTTATCTTCCTTCTGTTTAAAATTCACTTCATCATACAAGTTAAATTTCGTGACAGGTAATGAAGATTTTCGTTTTTGTAACTATGCACCACACATGCACCCCCCCCCTCCCCCCTCCCCCCTCCCGGCTGCAAATAAAAATGCTTTCTGATCACACCACAAGCACTAGTTGTGTGAACAGTGTGCGAGTAAACGGGTGAAACATTACTGCATAGTTGCTGAGTTTTTTCCTTTTTTTTTTTTTTTTTTTTCTTTCTTTCTTTCTCGGGAATTCTCGGTGTCGACCCAGAACACGGGATTGAGTGACACGCGGTGTACCCCACGGTATGCCCCCCCACCCCCACCCTCTCCCCCTGCGCGCAATGGACCATAAACAACAAAACTGAACTGAAAGCGCTGTGCCCCCCCCCCCCCCCCCCCCCCCCCCCCCCCCCCCCCCAAGACATGTTACATTGCCTCTAAATTCCGACTGCTGGCGGGCAAGGCTTTTTTACAATATTGTATAAAAATATTTCTGGCGTGAAGTGAAGATGACCTTGACTTTGCTTTACGACGTGGTGATCGCTTTATTTCTGTGCGACGTGTTGGTTTGCTTCCTGTTTCTGGTGGAATGCGTCAGCAAAACCACACAGGTGCGAGCGCACGCGCTGTGTGTGTGTGTGTGTGTGTGTGTGTGTGTGTGTGGTGTGTGTGTGTGTGTGTGTGTGACGAATACTAACACTTAAGTAAATGAATATCTCTGTAACTTTTGGCTCAACGAATGTTAAGAACCTCTCTCTCTCTTGTTGTGTGTGTGTGTGTGTGTGTGTGTGTGTGTGTGTGTGTGTGTGTGTGTGTTTAAACACCGGTATGTTGTTTAGCAATTATCATTCTTTATCTTCTTATTGCTGTCATCATCATATCAGTAGGAGGAGGAAGAGGAGAAGGAGTAATATCGTCATTCCCATCTTCATTTTAATCTCTTTGTGCTATTATAAATATGTCGGTTTCTTACTTCTTAACGCTGTAGAAAAATCAATAATAGACTGGAAGTCTAGATATTGTCTAAAATCCTCATTCATGAGGTCTCTCTCTCTCTCTCTGTGTGTGTGTGTGTGTGTGTGTGTGTGTGTGTGTGTGTGTGTGTGTGTGTGTGTGCGTGTGTGTGTGTTTGCTCTCAGAGAGAGAAAGACAGACAGACAGAGAGAAACCCTGCACCACATGCACACTGATGAATTACGAGCCAAGGGCAAATAGGGTTAAGCCGACCCTCCACGCTTCGCCGTTCAACCACATGGTCACCTCGTTCATCATCGCTGACATTCGCCTGTCGACCGTGTGGGGGGCAGCTTAAAGTACCATAAATCGACCCCAATAGGAAGGGACTGCCTTTCCATCTTCAGCAAGTGGCGGGAGGGATAGGTGTGGTGGTGTGTGCTTTGAGATACCCACACTAACCCCGCCTATTCTTGTCAACATGCTCGTGGCACTACAAATGGCGTACAAGTCAAAATACCATGGAAAGCAAAAAAAAAAAAAAAAAAATCATGGAAAAGTAATGTATGTTGTGCAGGGAAGACAAGCGGGGCTATTCAGTTAGTCAAAAGTTTCTGTCTGAATTCCAGTCCTTAATAATATGTCATGTTTTATTGAATATTAAGCGGATCATAATCAGAAAGAAGTTAACTTCTACCCTGGGTTGCTTGCTTTAAACTTGGTTCTTCACGTCTCTTTAATTCATACTCATACAAAATGTCGGCCTACGCCATTCGCCCATTGCAAGCTGTTTGTCGATTAGGTGTTAACAACAGTTTCCACTTCTCTCCCTTGCATCTTGTCACCGTGATCACGTGCGTCATTCTGGGCTATCCAATGGCACTGATCGCTGGGACATAGTCATGTCCCTCATAGCAAAGCACTGGCTGGGTCACAACATCAACCGCTTTTTTTTTTTTTCCTTTCTTTCTTTCTGTTGTGTTCCTCAGCCATCACAGCTATCCACAGTGAACTGTCATGTTAGCTGAGCACATCAGTAAGGTCTGACCTTGTTGATTTCACTGCACTGTGTGCGTATTGTCTCTAATCGAATTCATGTTGTCAACAGCCCAACCGATCACGACAGGTCACACCAAGGTTGACGAATTGTCTGCAAAACGGCACCGTCAGTCGTGAGTTTCTGGTAATTGTTATAGCATCGTGTGCGTTTTGCATGCAATTGTGACCATAAGATTTCCTTTAACCCAAAGAACTGCATGATCAAAAGTCTTGTACTGTGTACATGATTCGCTTTTTCATAGTTTCTGTAACAGGAGACAGTCACTTTCGTTTTATTAGATCTAGTTTCTTTCCTTGCTTGTTTAGTTCGTCTGTCGTTCATAAATATCCAATGCGACGATAACCGAGTCAGTTTTATGCTCCGTGATAACTTCGTATTGTCAAAGTTATACCTGCACTAACATCAATATGTCGAATCGATCAGTATATATTTTAATAGCATCGGTTGGTGTTTTAATAGCAGAGGAATTTCCATGCCACACACGTTAGTACATGCATGTACGTTACAGGCGCGCGCCTTACGATTTTCTGCTACATTTTGTTTCCCTCAGATTTCAACCACTTTCGTGAACAAAAACCTCAAATCGATTCTGGAACACCATAAACTGAACACACCTGACAAAAAACGTTTCTCAAACGCACGGACGTATGTTGCGCCAGTATCTGGGCCCTGGCGCTATCTGGACGGGGAGAAACCAAAACAGTAGCTACTTACTGCCGACCTTCACCGAATAACTCACTTGGTTCGGTCGTTTGCCTTGTGCACGCAGAAAATAACGCTCAGGTATACCGACGCAAATTACACCTTCACCATACGGAACCTGATAAGCCGGATGAAAATGATAACGGTCTGTCTGTTTTGTTTATTTGCTTGCGTGTGTATTTGATTTCTAGCGTGTGCAAGCGTGACCTCGACTGATATATTACATGGTGAAAAATACAGCTTATTTTGTTTCATTCGAATAAATATTGCATAATAAATTATGCCGAACATAAGAACACGTTGAAACCAGTTCAGCCTCGATTCAGTGCATAATTCCACTTAGTTGTAGCTCGGTCAGTTGGTGCCATTACAGACGTGTCTATTTTCAACTGCTCAACGCCCATGTTCAAACTGGATACTGTAAGCAGGCAGGGACCGGTCGACTGTAACGGTCTTTACAGTCACGTGGCTTCTCAAGGACGTTTAGTCCATGACCTTGAACAAAACTCGCAACTGACTCATTTCCTTTTTTTTTTTTTTTTTCAATTACTAATGACTCTGAACACAATTTACCGCTGACTTTCATTTCCTGTTTTCAATCATTGGTTAATTCAATCAGTGTATTTTCATTGGTCGTTGATATAAATCAAAGAAAACATGTCAGGAAAATGCGAAGGGAAATGTGAATTTTGAAAAAGGCAGCCAACAAACAAACGAACAAACAACTAATCTAGGGAAAACAATCATCTCTCTCATCAGAAAATACGAAAATATACATTAATGAAAGATGGTTGTTCAGATGTAATCTTAATAAAGACAACTAACACCAATTCATTCGCAGCAGTCTACAAAGCCTTTGATAGAAATCACCTCCTGGCAACGAAAACGTAGCCAGTTTGTTATTCTTGCAGAGAAGGAGGGGGAGGGGGTGCGGGAAGAGAAGGAGACGGGAGAGTGGGTGAGGGGGGGGGGGGGGGGGGAGTGCAGAGGCCATCTGACATCGATTGTGTCTTCAAGTATCGCAGAACGGACACCACTATTTGAAGGCACGTATATGTACAGGGTAATGTACGGCCGCAGCCGGAAATTCCTCGATGACACATAAAGCTTGTTATGTTCGTGTTAGCTGCGTACCCTGAGAGCCCTAAGAGGAACCTGAGTGGTCAGTTGGGCTGTAGCGAAACTGAAAGTGCCAAAACTTATGTGATGTAGAAGTCCTACAGTTACTGCAGGTCTTGACAGTTCGTGGCATAATTGGTATCCCCTCTCTCTCTCTCTCTCTCTCTCTCTCTGCGCGTGTGTGTGAGTGCGCGTGTGTGTGCGTGCGTGCGTGTATTAGAGAGAGAGAGAGAGAGAGAGATGAAATCTGAAGACAGGGATGTTTCACAGACATTCCAATGTCAGCAATGCGGATGATGCTAAGTGTAGGGACAACTATCATAAGCATATCCGCAACAGAGTCACACACACACACACACACACACACACACACACACACACACACACACACACACACACACACGTCGACTCTCTTCCCTAACCGCCCTCCTCCCTTTCCTACCCCTCCCTCTTTCCGCCTTCCTCTCTCTCCTTTGTGTGTGTGTGTGTGTGTGTGTGTGTGTGTGTGTCCCCGATATCGTCTCGCCGGGGTCAGTTGGGGGCAGATAAATCATTTCTAGCGCCGCGGCTTTTCGGGGACCAGCTCTGGTGACTTCGGAATATAGCCGATGACTTCCCCTTCTCGCTGAACACGAGTCGTCGGTCATCAATCTCCCTCCCTCCCTCCTTCCCTCCCAATCAGACAGAGGCGAGGCGTGGGACAAAAGCTCCAACAAATCCTCGTGACAGTCCCGATGGAAAAAAAAGAAAGAAAACGAGAAAAAAGAAAGAAAAAGACACGAAAGACAGAAATTCCAGTTCACCTATCGCTGTCCCTCATGCGCCATAAATCACGCACTGGCCTGCAGTGTAACGTGAGGCGATCAGCGAGGGATATTATTGTTTGTGAGGAGTAAAGAACTGCACCTTTGTGCCGCTCCACAATCTGACAAGATGAGGGGGCGGAAAAGTGGGGAGGGGGGGGGGGGTAGGGAAGCGGGACAGGGGCGGGGGGATAGCGGGGAGATGGGAGGAGAAGGGAGGAAGGAAGGGTATGTGTGGTGGGAGGGAAAACAAGACCACAGCGGTGTGAGCACGGTGGTATGCCTTGGCAGTTGATCCAGTAATGTGATGTCTTATCGATCTACCAGGACTGTCAAACAGCACTCTGTGGGTCACAGCCCGGTATGGGTCACAGCCCGGTACTAGTCACAGCGCCGTATGGGTCACAGACCCGTATGGGTCACAGACCCGTATGGGTCACAGCCTGGTATGGGCCACAGCCCTGTATGGGTCACAGCCCGGTATGGGTCACAGCCCTGTTATGGGTCACAGACCCGTATGGGTCACAGCCCTGTATGGGTCACAGCCCGGTATGGGTCACAGCCCTGCATGGGCCACAACCCTGTAAGGGTCATAGCTCAATAAGAAACATACCACTGAGTGGGTCATAGCCTTATAGGGGGCATAGCGTTGCAGGGTGATAGCCCTGCATGGGGCATGTCGAAGCCCTATAGGGGTCATAGCCCTGTAGGGGTCACAGCCCTAAGGGCCATAGCAACAGTCTGCTTGGAAATGGAAGAAGTGTGTGTGTGTGTGTGCCGGGGGGGGGGGGGGGGGACCCGTCCTCTAACCAGAACTGGCGCCGTCCCACTAAATGAACTGCGCACGATGGTGACACTGGGACCGCCCCCTCTCGGCGTCAGTGCACACCCAGGGAAAAGTCAATTTAAAAAAAAAAAAAAAAAAAGACCGCAGTCCGGCTGGGAGTTGCGGGGAGGGGAGATGAGGTGTCGTAAGAATGGAAAGGGGCGATGGTGTACCCGGGGTGGACAGCTCGCGACAGCCTCATAAATCACTCGTATCCAAGCGCCCCTCCCCCCCCCCCCCCCCCACCTCCCTTCCTCCCCCACCAAAGCTCCTCTCTGTATGGGAGACTTAACATATCAAAGACGTCTGTAAGTTCACGGACATTATTTTGATTATGGCCAAAAACATTACGTCACAAAGGTTATGCGATATCAGAAGTTGGCTCTGATAAAAGCAAAGAAATGTAGACGTCAACATTTGACCTCGCTTTTTCATATCAGGTCAGTTTGCTACCAAAATGCACAGCCACACTGAAGTTGATCAATTTGCAAAATTTATGTCATTCGGCCAACGATCATAGCCCTTCATTCGCGCCATCTCCAACGTCATTCAACGCACGTGCGTATTAGAGTCAACAGCTAAAGTATTTTTCATATCATATGGTTATCATGTATAACGGTGCATATTTTCCAAGAAGACAATATTACCATTTTGACATGGCTGAAGATAATTACGATGATGCTCATCTGTTGACATCAATGATCCCCCATAACTCGGCCCTCCCCTGAGAGCGGGATCGGCCAAAGCACGCGGTTATCCCATTAACACTTCTCAGTCTGTTGATAGTGCAGCCTCCCTCAATCCTCCCCACCCACCCCGCCTCACCCCCTCATCGTCTGCCTCTTCTGTCTTATCCTCTGTTCTGCCGGTGTCATGTTCTTCCCTGTGACAATGGGAACAAACTTGTCAGCGCACAGTTAGTCGGCATAACTCGGCCATCTCCGGTTTAAGTGCACGACGCGTCATTTAAACAAGAACAAACAAACAAACAAATACATTCTCGGGTACTTGGAAACACCTCCATGAACCGTTTTTGTTTGGTTAGGTGTGTGTGTGTGTGTGTGTGTGTGTGTGTGTGTGAGAGAGAGAGAGAGCGACAGACAGACAGACAGACAGACAGACAGACAGACAGACTGAGAGAGATAGAGAGAGGGGGAGACAGAGAACCTTCATGTACCGTTTTATTAGGTGAAGTGTGTGTGTGTGTGTGTGTGTGTGTGTGTGTGTGTGTGTGTGTGTGTGTGTGTGTGTGTGTGTGTGTGCGTGTGTGTGTGGCGGGTGGATTACTTTCTTGTTTGTTTTAAAGAGGAGATGGTGGTTTTGTTTTGTTTTGAGGGGATGTTCGTGTGTTTGTATGTTTCTTTGTTCGGGGAAGATGAATCATGTAATGTTACATTTTGTCTATGACATTAATTTGCTTTCCACTCATATAGCGTGCGCACAGTGTGTGTGTGTGTGTGTGTGTGTGTGTGTGTGTGTGTGTGTGTGTGTGTGTGTGTGTGTGTGTGTAGGGGGGGACGGGGAGAGAGAGTAACCGACTAACAAAAGTGCGCGATGACGGTTAGTTACATAATGCTCAATGATGTGGTTTGGCATTAGCCTTGGCAATCGTGTTGTCGACCGTCCAGCCTAAGGGCGCTGACCAAGCTTTACTTGATTTACCAATGGAGTTTACTCCTAACTGTCGACGGACCGAAGACAACCGCATTCAAATTCATTGAGTCTGATTTCAGAAAGGGGACTATGCAGGTATCATATGATATGTTAGCTGTTTGTATCATTTCAGTGAGTGGACTACGTTGAATCATCAAATCTCAGTATACGAATGATTGTGTGAGTTGAGTATGAACTATCTGTCATGTGTCCCTATGACTTCAGCTAATGGACTATGTAAATATCATAAAATGTCATACATACAGAGGTGTGTGTGTGTGTGTGTGTGTGTGTGTGTGTGTGTGTGTGTGTGTGTGTGTGTGTGTGTGAAACGACTTTGTAGGTGCGAAATAATGTCACGTATCACTTCAAGCATATGACTGTCTAGGTGTTACAAAGTCAGGTACAGTTTAAATTGACAAAAGTAGGTATCGTAGAATGTCAGGTAAACGTGTTCTTTCAAGGAGATGACTGAAGTATCATAAAATGTCAGATATTATTTTCAGGCACATGACTAACTAGGTATTATAGAATGTCACATAACGATATCAGGTAGATGGCTATAAGTATCATGAAATGTCACATACGATTTCAGGCAGATGCTATAAGTATCATGGAATGTCACATACGATTTCAGGCAGATGTCTATATAGGAATCAGAGAATGTCACACATGATTTCAGGCAGACGTCTATATAGGAATCAGAGAATGTCACCACGTGATTTCAGGCAGACGTCTATATAGGAATCATGAGAACGTCACACATGATTTCAGGCAGACGTCTATATAGGAATTAGAGAATGTCACACGTGATTTCAGGCAGACGAATATATAGGTACCATGAGTGTCACATTATTCCAGGCAGACGACAGAATAGGTATCATGAATGTCACATGATTTCAAGGCAGATGACTATATCGGTATCAAATAAAGACACCTGATTTCAGGCAGATGACTATATAGAAGAGTGTCATGTATGATTTTAGGCTGATGGAGTGTGTAAGTACCAAAGAATGTCAGGCATGCACATAATTTCTGCCAGATGACTATGTAGGTGTTATAGACTGCCAGGCATGATATGATTTCACAGAGATAAAAATAGTGATATCACAAACTGTCACTATTATGATTTCAGTCTGGCAAATGATGTTGGTGTAACAGAGTGTGCCGTATGTAATTTCAGTGAGATGATTACGTGGTAATCAGAGAATATCCGATGCACAGGTGACTTCACTGAGATGACTGTAGTATCACAGAACGTCATGTATCTATGATTTCAGTACACTATTCATTTATCATTTTATTTGTATAATTATACCTTTCTCTCAATTTGTTCCTATTATGATATTCACATCAAAAACCTCACTTATGAGTCACTTAAATATTCCATTCCTTGTCTTCCAGTCAATCACCCAAGAGAACATAACTCTCACCACACTTTTTCTACTCGTAAGCCGCAAACGGACACTCCATCTCAGCTGAGTAATTCCTTTGTTGCTGTTTGGCGGTTTGTTTGATTGTTTGAGTCTCGTCAGTTTGACTCTGTCTGTGGAAGACCAAGAGGTCGAAAAGTGTTGTACGGTAATGTGTTTGTTTCCTTCCTTGAGGGGTATACTGACATCACCTTGCTTGGTTAATGCCACTTCCCCGTGCAGTTACCTGAAGTTCACACTTGCTGGTAAAACTGCATAATGGATCGTTCTGCCCGAGGCGGAGAAGAATTCACTTTATTAATGCCTTTTGTTAACTGCTGTTGGCGCATGTGCGTTTACTATCCTCTCACAACGTTTTATGCTGTACACATCTGTCGTCACCCTCCATATCCTTATGCGCCTTTTGTTCTTTTCCCTATTGGCCAACTGGTTCTCTTTTTTACTTCACATATTATAGTAAGACTGCAGCGAACCGGAAAAAACAACAACAAACAAACACAAGATATAAAGCAAACTGACACGCCTCTTAAATACACGGTACAAACGAGGCATGTGAATTTTATACCAGACAAGTGAATTTTCGAAGCACACGTTTTCTTTAGACATCACAAATAACAGACATAAAAATGCACACAACAAATATTCCTAAATGTGTGTGTATGTGTGTGTGTGGGGGGGGGGGGGGGGGGGTTGCCATCACAAATAACAGACGTAAAAATGAACAAATGAAAATATTCCAATGTGTGTGTGTGTGCGCGCGCGCGCGCGCGCGCGTGTGTGTGTGTGTGTGTGTGGAGAGAGAGAGAGAGGAGAGAGAGAGAGAGAGAGAGAGAGAGAGAGAGAGAGAGAGAGAGCAGAAACACTGAGCGTGGGCATGAGCACGCACCCAGGTGTGTGCGTTCGTACGTGCATGCGTGCGTGTGTGTGTGTGTGTGTGTGTGTGTGTGTGTGTGTGTGTGTGTGTGTGTGTGTGTGTGTGTTGTTTGTGACGTATGTGTTGCCTGACGCCCTGTGCCTTTAGTCGATCAGCTCAACGACTGAAACGATTTAAAGGCCATCAGTCACGTTAGTTATTATCCAGCCGACTATATGGTCTATAGCTTGGGACATAGTCAGTAAACTCATAAACATCCTTGATTTCTCTGTCTGAGATTGACATCCGCACATCTACCTATACCCCTTACCAACACCATCGGCTCATCCTCCCCTCCCTCCCTACCTCTCTCTCCCTCCCTCTCTCTGTTAGAGTGTGCGTGCGTGCGTGTGTGTGCGAGCGTGCGTGCGTGCGTGTGTGTGTGCGTGTTGTGTGTGTGTGTGTGTGTGTGTGTGTGTGTGTGTGTGTGTGTGTGTGTGTGTGTGCGGTTAAAGATAATTTCAGTCTTTAGTCTTGAATTTCGCGTCTCTCTCTAGTTCTTTGTAGAGCGAATGAAAATACACACTCTCTCTCTCTCTCTCTCTCTCTCTCTCTCCCCTCTCTCTTCGTTGTGTGTGTATGTGTGTGTGTGTGTGTGTGTGTGTGTGTGTGGTGTGTGTGAGAGAGGAGAGAGAGAGGAGAGAGAGAGAGAGAGAGAGAGAGAGAGAGAGAGAGAGAAGACGCTATAAAAATCGACTCATTTAATCTTAGGTGTATGTGGGTATGGGCATTATGCGGGCTCATTCACAGAGGGCTCTTTGGTTTGATTACGGAATGTGTAATGTTATACGTTTCTCGGTCCGATTTATTCTGCTTTTTTTTTTTTTTTTTTTAATCACGCGAAGAAAAGAATAATTTGAATCACCCGGCCTGTCCTGTGTGCCTGTGAGAGAGAGAGAGAGAGAGAGAGGGAGGGAGAGCACGCATGTGTGTGTGTGTGGTGTGTGTGTGTGTGTGTGTGTGTGTGTGTGTGTGTGAGCGCATGCGTGTGCGCACATGCGTCTCCGAGCTTTAATGTGTGTGACAGTCCGTCTGGTCTGTTTACCCGCACGCGCGCGCGTTTTTGTGTGCTTGTGTGTGTGTGTGTGTGTGTGTGTGTGTGTGTGTGTGTGTGTGTGTGTGTGTGTGTGTGAGTTTGAGTGTATATACTTTTGTGGGGGAGCGGAGGAAGGGGCGGGGAGCGTGCGTGCGTACGTTCGTGCGTGGGTGCGCGCGTGAGCCGTGTAGGGGTGTGTGTGTGTGTGTGTGTGTGTGTGTGTGTGTGTGTGTGTGTGTGTGTGTGTGTGTGTGTGCTCTCTCTCAATCCAGCCACGTATCTAACGTATTTCTTTTTCGTGATCATGAAAAAATTGAGGGCGCGGGGAGGGGGGGGGGGGGGGGGGGAAGGGAAATGAGGGAGAGAGGAGGGGGATGGGGAGACAAAGGGCAGGACGTGGGAACAGATCCAACAAAAAAAAACCGCCATCTGAACGTCAGCTGAAACGATTAATACGAATATTGAAACAAAACGGCCAGCTACAGCAAACAGCACAGCAAAACACTGAAAGTCAAGTCGCACTATGTTACACCCAAAACGAATCGTAACTGTGTACTAGTCAAATAATTGCAAATACTTCTCAATTATTTGTGCCTCGGCGTGCATGTTCCTTTGTCAAGCGCACAGGACCCTGTCGTTATTTACCGTCGCTGCTGTTAATATGATCGTTTCCGATTTTTCGTATATTTCTTTTTATTTTCTAAAACATACCAATTCATTCAATATTGTAGTTTACTGCCGTAAGGTAGAAATGTCTGATATTCTCTGACAACTACACGTTTTTATCCAATGTTTTAAATATTTACACACACACACACACACACACACACACACACACACACAAACAGAAACACACACGCGCGTGCATGCACGGACACACACACACACACACACACACACACACACACTCACTCACTCACACAAAACATACACACACGTGCGCGTGCATGTACACACACACACACACACGCGCGCGCCGCGGCGTGCGCGCGCGCAAACAGAAACACACGCGCGCATGCATGCACGGACACACATACACACGCGCGCGCGCGCACGCACGCATACAGAGAGAGAGAGAGAGAGAGAGAGAGAGGAGAGAGAGAGAGAGAGAGAGACGCATACACACACGCCACTTGATAAATGCAGCACACTAATGACCATCAACATATCTTTTCATATTAACGTGTCTTCAGTTAAGCACAATCGCCTATCGCTGTTCAGATCCTTTCCTCCATTCCAGTACAAAACACGCACACACTGGTCAACAGAAAAGTGCACAGACAGACAAACAGCCGGACAGACACACAGACAGATACGGTCTTACTTTGTTTCATCCAAACCTTCGCTACGATACATATATATGGCTGCAGCTGCAACTGGCACCACCAGACTGATCACGTCCCCGCTTAAATTAAAAAAAAAAAAAAAACAAAAAACGAAGCAAACAAACAAAAAAAGCACAGTAACGAGAATCATCATATAACACATTCCACCATCACCATCACCCCCACAGACAACGGCAGCTTTGCCCCTGACCTCGTCATTATAAGCACAGACCTAAGTGTTACCGCTAGGCTAGCGATCTGGTATTCCAGTCTCGCAGTGTGGAAAAACGATAGCCAAGCACGTCACCCGTAATCCACACAAGCACCGACACACACACACACACACACACTCTCTCTCTCTCTCTCACACACACACACACACACACACACACACATCACTACGCCCACCACAAATTTTCAGCTTGTCCCTCGCTCTAAAACCAAACCGTTTGGACTGTTTCTTCTTTTGGTTTTGTGAGGTTTTTGGCTCTGTTTTTTGTTTTGTTTTGTTTTGTTTTGTTTTTAACTGTACAATAAGAAAACCGTGTCTGCTAAATATGTTCACTCTGAAAAAAAGGCGGAGGCCTTGGAGAACCCAGTTCTCGCTATGGCGATGCAGTGGTGTATAAATCATGATAGACAGAAATGGCACAAGCGAGGAGAAACAGCTTTCCTTACGAACATCCACACGTGGCACAGATCCTGTCCCCCACCTACTGTCCTTCGTATGAACACACACACACACACACACACACACACTCACACATCGCTTGTGGTCCAGCCGTGCGTTTCACCAATCCACCATGGTTGGTCCACCGTTCTTACACAACACCACGGATTCGCTAAATAGGTCAGCCCACGACCCATTTACCCATTGGAAGGTTCTATTCGGTAAGAAGTAGGTCATGTGAAGGTGCATGAACGGACGACAGCAGAGGAAGAATGCGAGGGGGAAGGAAGGGGAGGGAGGGTCAAGGCAGGACATGTGACGAGGCTGTATACATTCAACAAGGGGGTCACACTCCCGCAGTTCGTACCTTGTAGGCCTACCGCTCGCTTTCGGGAAGGGGGGCGGCGCGGACGATCTGAGCGTCACCAAGGTGGTGGGGGGAAAAACGTGCGCGGTAAAATCAATACAGGACGCATAAGCCAGTCTCACACACAACCTGCCACCCCTATCCGTGAACTCGTCTGCCCTGCCCTCTTTCCTCGCACGTGATTTTCTTTCCCCCTTTTTTTTCCCCGGGCAAAATGAAAGCGGCTGTATAGCAAAGACTTTGCCAAGGTCTCTCTGCTTGCGGTAATAATTATACTGCCTGCTTTCGTTACCTTCCAGCCGAGGGAGAGAGAAAGAGCCGACCAGTTGTGTGCGGCCTTGAGATGCCTGGCCCAGATTGGCCCAGCCCGCCCTGCGCCTGACTCGGCTTTCTGTTCCCCCATCTTCCCCCTCCCGTCCCGCCCCTGCTCTCCCCCCCCCCCTGCCCCCCCCCCCCCCCCTCCCAATCCCTTCACCGGTCTATTCTTGGCCTGGCCTATGGTCGATAGACTTTGATCAATCGTTCAGGCATGACCCCTCTTAGCGTCATGGCCTTAGAGGTTTCTCTTCTTCCCACGTTAAAGGATCCCTTCCTCTGTGTGTGTTGTGTGTGTGTGTGTGTGTGTGTGTGTGTGTGGACGCAAAAAGTCAAGCACCGACCTCTGCGCTATCCCACCCCCCCCCCCCCTCCTTCCCCCGCACATACCACCTCCCATCCCCACTCCTCCTTGCCTGGGCTGAACTTAAAAAAACAACAAAAATATACCTCCCATCCCCACTCCTCCTTGCCTGGGCTGAACTTAAAAAAAACAACAAAAATATACCTCCCATCCCCACTCCTCCTTGCCTGGGCTGAACTTAAAAAAACAACAAAAATATACCTCCCATCCCCACTCCTCCTTGCCTGGGCTGAACTTAAAAAAAACAACAAAAATATACCTCCCATCCCCACTCCTCCTTGCCTGGGCTGAACTTAAAAAAACAACAAAAATATACCTCCCATCCCCACTCCTCCTTGCCTGGGCTGAACTTTAAAAAAACAACAAAAATATACCTCCCATCCCCACTCCTCCTTGCCTGGGCTGAACTTAAAAAAACAACAAAAATATACCTCCCATCCCCACTCCTCCTTGCCTGGGCTGAACTTAAAAAAACAACAAAAATATACCTCCCATCCCCACTCCTCCTTGCCTGGGCTGAACTTAAAAAAACAACAAAAATATACCTCCCATCCCCACTCCTCCTTGCCTGGGCTGAACTTAAAAAAACAACAAAAATATACCTCCCATCCCCACTCCTCCTTGCCTGGGCTGAACTTAAAAAAAACAACAAAAATATACCTCCCATCCCACCATCCTCCTTGCCTGGGCTGAACTTAAAAAAAACAACAAAAATATACCTCCCATCCCCACTCCTCCTTGCCTGGGCTGAACTTAAAAAAACAAAAAAACATACTGTACTCCCATCCCCCATCCCATCCTCCTTGCCTGGGCTGAACTTAAAAAAAAAACAACAAAAATATACTCCCCATCCACCACTCCTCCTTGCCTGGGCTGAACTTAAAAAAAACAACAAAAATATACCTCCCATCCCCACTCCTCCTTGCCTGGGCTGAACTTAAAAAAAAACAACAAAAATATACCTCCCATCCCCACTCCTCCTTGCCTGGGCTGAACTTAAAAAAACAACAAAAAATATACCTCCCATCCCCACTCCTCCTTGCCTGGGCTGAACTTAAAAAAACAACAAAAATATACCTCCCATCCCCACTCCTCCTTGCCTGGGCTGAACTTAAAAAAAACAACAAAAATATACCTCCCATCCCCACTCCTCCTTGCCTGGGCTGAACTTAAAAAAACAACAAAAATATACCTCCCATCCCCACTCCTCCTTGCCTGGGCTGAACTTAAAAAAACAACAAAAATATACCTCCCATCCCCACTCCTCCTTGCCTGGGCTGAACTTAAAAAAACAACAAAAAATATACCTCCCATCCCCACTCCTCCTTGCCTGGGCTGAACTTAAAAAAACAACACAAAAATATACCTCCCATCCCCACTCCTCCTTGCCTGGGCTGAACTTAAAAAAACAACAAAAATATACCTCCCATCCCCACTCCTCCTTGCCTGGGCTGAACTTAAAAAAAACAACAAAAATATACCTCCCATCCCCACTCCTCCTTGCCTGGGCTGAACTTAAAAAAACAACAAAAATTATACCTCCCATCCCCACTCCTCCTTGCCTGGGCTGAACTTAAAAAAAACAACAAAAATATACCTCCCATCCCCACTCTCCTTGCCTGGCTGACTTAAAACAACAAAATTACCTCCCACCCACTCCTCCTTGCCTGGGCTGAACTTAAAAAAACAACAAAAATATACCTCCCATCCCCACTCCTCCTTGCCTGGGCTGAACTTAAAAAAACAACAAAAATATACCTCCCATCCCCACTCCTCCTTGCCTGGGCTGAACTTAAAAAAACAACAAAAATATACCTCCCATCCACTCTCCTTGCCTGGGTGAACTTAAAAAACAACAAAAATATACCCCCCATCCCACTCCTCCTTGCCTGGGCTGAACTTAAAAAAACAACAAAATATACTCCATCCCCACTCCTCCTGCCTGGGCTGAACTTAAAAAACAACAAAAATATACCTCCCCCATCCCCACTATCCTCCTTGCCTGGGCTGAACTTAAAAAAAACAACAAAAATATACCTCCCATCCCCACTCTCCTTGCCTGGGCTGAACTTAAAAAAAAAACAACAACAATATACCTCCCATACCCCCCCACTCCTCCTTGCCTGGGCTGAACTTAAAAAAACAACAAAAATATACCTCCCATCCCCACTCCTCCTTGCCTGGGCTGAACTTAAAAAAAAAACAAAAATATACCTCCCATCCCCACTCCTCCTTGCCTGGGCTGAACTTAAAAAAACAACAAAAATATACCTCCCATCCCCACTCCTCCTTGCCTGGGCTGAACTTAAAAAAAACAACAAAAAATATACCTCCCATCCCCACTCCTCCTTGCCTGGGCTGAACTTAAAAAAAACAACAAAAATATACCTCCCATCCCCACTCCTCCTTGCCTGGGCTGAACTTAAAAAAAACAACAAAAATATACCTCCCATCCCCACTCCTCCTTGCCTGGGCTGAACTTAAAAAAACAACAAAAATATACCTCCCATCCCCACTCCTCCTTGCCTGGGCTGAACTTAAAAAAAACAACAAAAATATACCTCCCATCCTCCCCACTCCTCCTTGCCTGGGCTGAACTTAAAAAAACAACAAAAATATACCTCCCATCCCCACTCCTCCTTGCCTGGGCTGAACTTAAAAAAAACAACAAAAATATACCTCCCATCCCCACTCCTCCTTGCCTGGGCTGAACTTAAAAAAACAACAAAAATATACCTCCCATCCCCACTCCTCCTTGCCTGGGCTGAACTTAAAAAAAACAACAAAAATATACCTCCCATCCCCACTCCTCCTTGCCTGGGCTGAACTTAAAAACAACAAAATTACTCCCATCCCACTCCTCTTGCCTGGGCTGAATTAAAAAACACAAAATATCCTCCCATCCCCACTCCTCCTTGCCTGGGCTGAACTTAAAAAAAACACAAAATATACCTCCCATCCCCACTCCTCCTTGCCTGGGCTGAACTTAAAAAAACAACAAAAATATACTCCTCCCATCACCCACTCATCCCTTGCCTTGGGCTGAACTTAAAAAACACAACAAATATTACCTCATCCCACTCCTCCTTGCCTGGCTGAACTTAAAAAAAACAACAAAATATACCTCCCATCCCCACTCCTCCTTGCCTGGGCTGAACTTAAAAAAACACAACAAAAATATACCTCCCATCCCCACTCCTCCTTGCCTGGGCTGAACTTAAAAAAACAACAAAAATATACCTCCATCCCCACTCCCCTTGCCTGGGCTGAACTTAAAAAAAACAACAAAAATATACCTCCCATCCCCACTCCTCCTTGCCTGGCTGAACTTAAAAAAAACAACAAAAATATACCTCCCATCCCCACTCCTCCTTGCCTGGGCGAACTTAAAAAAACATACAAAATATACCTCCCATCCCCACTCCTCCTGCCTGGGCTGAACTTAAAAAAACAACAAAAATATACCTCCCCCATCCCCACTCCTCCTTGCCTGGGCTGAACTTAAAAAAAACAACAAATATATACCTCCCATCCCCACTCCTCCTTGCCTGGGCTGAACTTAAAAAAAAACAAAAATATACCTCCCATCCCCACTCCTCCTTGCCTGGGCTGAACTTAAAAAAAACAACAAAAATATACCTCCCATCCCCACTCCTCCTTGCCTGGGCTGAACTTAAAAAAACAACAAAAATATCAAGTCGATCCGCACGTCCAAAATCAGACATCAACCTGTCGTCCTGTGCAACTTAACCAATCGCTTCTGTACCTGAACCCGCCTACCCTTACCTGCCCTGTGACGCTATTAATACATGTTGAATGAACGCCAAGGGATGGAGCCACTCCGGAGGTGCACACAACACACTGTGGTCTTCAACAGACAAAACCGGACGGCGGTGCAATACACTGCGCCGTATTGATATGGGCAAGTCTCACTCACTATACGGCAGCGGTTGAATGAAACATCTTTCAAATCAACGTTGAATGAACCATCTTTCAAATCAACTCGTTCATCATTTTTTCCCCTTGTTCCGCTTATGGACATCTACAGTCACTAAAGCGTTAGGTTCCATTTCTATACCCCCCCTCCCCCCCCCCCCCCCCCTTTTTTTTTTTTTTATAGTAATTTCTTACTTCGTTAACTTTCTTTACGGCCTTTTGCGCGTTCATGGTCAAATAGTGTTCACTGTTATAGACCAAATGACCTTCGAATTAATCATTTTCCACCACCATGACCTTGAAATATGTCCTTTCCTGTCAACCAGATTCCAGTCTTACAACAATCCAATCCATTGACCTCAAAGATCTTATAACTGTATCCAATCTATTAATCTCAGATATGTTACAACTGTAATGTAGTTCATTCACCCCAACTATCCTAAAAATGTATCAATCAATTCATCTCAAATATCTTACAACTGTATCCAATGCATTCACCTAGAAGACCTTACGACTATATCCAATCCATACACCTCAAAGACCTTACAACTTTATCTAATCCAATCATCACAAAGATCTTACCACTTTATCCAATCCATTCATCGCAAAGATCTTACAACGTTATCCAATCCCTTCATCGCAAAGATCTTTATAATTGTATCAGTCCATTCATCACAAACATCTTTACAACTGTATCCAGTCCATTCATCACAAACATCTTTACAACTGTATCCAGTCCATTCATCACAAAGATCTTTACAACTGTATTCAGTCCATTCATCACAAACATCTTTACAACTGTATCCAGTCCATTCATCACAAAGATCTTTACAACTGTATTCAGTCCATTCATCACAAACATCTTTACAACTGTATCCAGTCCATTCATCACAAAGATCTTTACAACTGTATTCAGTCCATTCATCACAAAGATCTTTACAGCTGTATCCAGTCCATTCATCACAAAGATCTCTACAAAAATCAAAATAACACACTGAATTCCGAGGACTCGAAATAAAACCTTGGGCAGAGAGAGAGAGGAGAGAGAGAGAGAGAGAGAGTAACTGCTACAGAAAAATCACTGACGGGTGTATAGGCAGGCGGACACGAAGACTGAGGCAATCAAGCAAACCCACAGACTAATGAAACGGTGAAAGAACCAAGCCTGAGCACTGAGGCAAAGGATTCCATTTCTGAGTAACGACAAACACCCTTGGTCTCCCTCTATCGTTCTCTCCATAAGCCTTCTTTCCATGCTAATGTCAAACAAGTGGCCAGCAAATAATATACAATGAGTTCTTACCGTCAAATGACAAAGTCGATCAGTTGAGGGAACGTCTGCCGACTTCATGACTGAAGGAACCGATTCTTCAATTGTGGACTTTTGTGTCGTAAT
Organism: Conus canariensis; assembly: GCA_033310375.1. Classification (NCBI taxonomy): domain Eukaryota; kingdom Metazoa; phylum Mollusca; class Gastropoda; order Neogastropoda; family Conidae; genus Conus; species Conus canariensis. Next base: position 78,439,389 of record CM065715.1, read on the forward strand.
AGGATACAAATGACGGTGTAACTGCCGCCCGACTTTGCGTCAATATAAAAAAAAAAAAAAAAAAAAGGGAGGGGGGGGGGAGGGGGGGGAACTGAGGGTGTAACGAAGGTTATTACATTTTCAGTCTACAACTAATGATACAGCACTGACCACTTTAGACTTGCAACTGATTACGATAAAATGAGGCCGACTTCAAAACTGAAACAGATCTGATTCATGTCGTGTCATTGGGTGGAGCAACAAATTAAGCACACTATTCCCACGGTAATATATCTCGGGAAAGAACTCGAGATTATTCTCTTTGGTCGTTTTTCAAATACATAAAAACACACTTATTTGGTGACTTGAACAAAACTGTACTATTCACACAACTTGATAAAAGTTCCGTTCTGCTAGCAATACGCGTGTTCACGACGTTCAATTCCAAGCTGAATTTATACAGAAATGAAAAAAAAAACCTGATGAAAAAGAAAAACAGATGGAGGAACGAGCTACTAACAATTTCAAATTAATTCTAAATAATGTGTGTCAAACCCGATCACCCAATCTAAAACAAAAAACACTGAAAACAAATACGGCGTGAAAATCATTACCAAGCGAGAAAGCGGCAAGCGATAGCAAATCTCTTTCAAATCTCGTCTGCTCTTTGAAACCAACAACGAAGAGTTATTTCCCTTGCACCAATACTGCTGTGTCTCACTCTCCAAAACACAGCTCGACGTGTTGGACTGAATTTGAATTGTTAAAAAAAAAATAATAAAAATACAACAAACAAACAAACAAAAAAAAAACCCGGACGTAGATAAAGACAACAGTAGCTGACTGATGACGTTCAAACTGAATTCAATTCCCTTTTAGCAAGTTCGTTCTCCTCTCTCTCTCTCTCTTCTCTCTCTCTCTCTCTCTCTCTCTCTCTCTCCTGTGAGTTTGTGTGTGTAATCCATTGTCGTGGCTAGCAGGAAATTATTAAACACTGATCTGCAAGTCTTTTTCGGAGTTTGTCACTTTTTCCAAACAAAATTCGATGTTGGCTCATTTCACTGCTCTGCAAGTGCCTGTCTCGTGCATTCGGGCCCGGGTACAAGTCTCTGAAAATGTCTTTTTTTTCCCAGTGGTACCATTTTCTGAAGGTAAATGGAACCTAAAATAAAGGACAATTTCCTCCTGTATAAATCCTTTTTACTTGGAAATAACAAACAAAAGCCGAACATAGTAATGAAACTGCATACTGAAGAGTGTTCACCTAAACAAAAATAATAATAATAACCTACTCAAGTTTACACACATACGACACATAACGCACACACACACACACACACACATGAACGCACAAGCGTGAGCGCGCACGCGCACGCACCACGCACGCACGCACACACACAGAGACACATTCACACACACACATGATGTAACACACACATACACAGGCACACATGCACGCACAACACAGCATACATGTATGCACGCGCGCGAGCACACCACACACACACACACACACACACACACCACCACCACTACCACACCACCACCACCAAACCACTCCACACTACACCACTTGATACTGCACGACACCACACACACACACACACACACACACACACAACACACACATATTCACAAGCACACACACACACACACACACACACACACACACACACACACACACACACACACAGAGGCGAGAACGTGGCGCGTTTACAGACAAGCACATACGCGCACACGCACAGTTACACACGCTCGCGCGCGCGCACGTATAAACACACACACACACACACACACACACACACACACACCACCACCACCACCACCACCACCACCAACCACTCCACACCACACCACTTGATACTGCACGACACCACACACACACCACACACACACACCAACACACACACACACACACACACACACACACACACACACATATATATTCGCACACGCATGCGCGCGCGCACACACACACGCACACACTCAAGCATGCAGAGGAGAGAGAGAGAGAGAGAGACGAGAGAGAGAGGAGAGGCAAGAACGTGTGGGCGCTCTTACATACATACGCATACGCGCTCACGCACAGTTACACACGCACGCGCGCGCGTGTAACACACACACACACACACACAACACACACACCCACACACAAAACACAACACAACACAACAAACACACTAACGAACGAACGAACTAATATAATGATTTGCCGTTAATAATAAACCGTTGATCATTGTACCTTTATTCCAACAGAACACCCACCCCCACCCGGACCTCCCATCCAGCTGATAACAACGATTTTAATCATTCAACTGTCACGTCAGCCACCCTAATCTGGAAGCGGTACTAAGTCATGATCCGATACTATTACGGAGCACACTCACTCACTCACTCACAAGACGAGCATCTCGGATGACGCATAAAACTTATCCACTAGATTACACGTTACACACGCATCGTCGAATCCTATGTATTATACTCCACCAACGAATCATCAAATGGACCACATACGCATATACCATCACCAAAGCCCATATTTAGCCAAGACGTTAGTTGAAAATGTCAAGTCAGGGCTTCGTCACCTCCACCACACTCACCTCAGCTGATTTGGCAGACGAGTGAGGGGGGGGGGGGGGGGGATGAGGTGGAGACGCATTTCACATCTCACTGATCCCACCTGACTGAACGACACGTCACGTGAAGATGGGGCAACCAGAATGCAAACTCGGCGGGTTTCCGCACAGCTGGGCATGCATCTAGCAACACCAGAAACGTACTGCTTGTGGAGTCATTCAATCACAGACACACAACGTATGCTTGTGGAGTCATTCAATCACAGACACACAACGTATTGCTTGTGGAGTCATTCAGTCACAGACACACAACGTATTGCTTGTGGAGTCATTCAATCACAGACACACAACGTATTGCTTGTGGAGTCATTCAATCACAGACACACAACGTATTGCTTGTGGAGTCATTCAATCACAGACACACAACGTACTGCTTGTGGAGTCATTCAATCACAGACACACGGTTCGCTGACGCTGAAATGTTATCATCTTGACGTCCGCCTTGACGCAACACTTGTCCACCTGTGTATTCGTTTGAGTTCGGTTGTAGTAAGGCAGGCGGCGACCACATCCTACAGCCAGTCTACGAGAGAGTTTTAGTGCACAAAAGTCATTAGCTTTTTTTGTCTCTTCTGTTCTTAATTTATAATAGATAGTTTCTCTACTGGTTGCGTTTCATTTTTCATGGCGCAGGCATGCCGTGAAGTTTGTCAACTATCTCCAGTGAGTAAGAAAGGGACAGGGTGAGGGAGACCTAGGGAGGTAAGGTGGGGGTAAAGGGGTGGGGGTGGGGGGGAGGGCCTGGGCGAGCTAGTTGGAAGACGTGGAGGGGAAGGAGGACGGGAGAGAGAGAAGGGGGTAGGTATTGATGGGCATGTAAACACGAGAACGAGCGTCAACGCTGTGTTCCAGACCTGGTAAGAGCCGACCCCCATTTCAGTTTGACGTCAGCACTCTGGGATTCGAGAGGTGTAGCGCTTGGGGTAATTTAATGGTGTA
>CM065715.1:78445442-78455442 GCA_033310375.1 Conus canariensis
AGCCGTCCTCATGATGACTTTCGTTGGGTCAGACAGTTCAAGGCCACTGTCAAAGCCGTACATATGGTGACCTTCGTTGGGTCAGGTAGGTCAAGGTCACTCGTTTTCACGATCTTTAACTTTCAAAGAATATTGCTGACCGTGATAGCCAATATAATGTGTGGCAATGTAATGTTCAATTTGCGTTGCAGTGTGTCGCATTGCAGAGCACTGCAGAGCCGCGTAGTGTAGTGTAGTGCGGCATACTGCATTGCAGTGTAGTGCTGTGCAGTGCTGTGTATTGCACTGTGTATTGTAGTGTAGTGTAGTGCAGTGCAGTATAGTGCAGTGCAGTGTAGTGTAGCGTAGCGAAGTGCAGTGTAATGTAGTGCAGAGCAGTACAGTGTAGTGTTGTGACGTACAGTGTACTGCAGTGAAGTGCAGTGTATTGCAGTGCGATGTAGTGTAGTGTAGTGTAGTGCTGTGCAGTGTAGTGTAGTCCTGTGCAGTGTAGTGTAATACAGTGACGTGCAGTGTAGTAAAGTGCAGTGAAGTGCAGTGCACTGTTGCATAAGGTAGCGCATGTGGCGTAGTGTAGCGTGTAGCGTAGCACAGTGTCGTGCAATGCAGTGCTGTGTAGTGTAGCGTAACTTCGTCAACCGTAGTGTAATGGAATGTGTGTAGCGTAATGTAAGTATTGTTGTGCACTACAAAACTCTCATCACAGAGAAATTCTGTTTTCCTCAAGCAAAGCATGTCGCACTTACGCATAGCTTTTGCCTGTCCGCATAATAATGTTTGTTGATCAATCAAAGAGGAATTTTTGTGTCCGCAGAACAGTGCATTGTTGATCAATCAGAGGCGAATTTTCCTGTCTGCAGTACAATGTTTTCTTAATTGATCAAAGAGGAATTTTCTTATCTGCAGAATAATGTTTTGTTGATAAATCAAAAAGGGATTTTCGTGTCTGCAGAGTAATGCTTTGTTGATCAATCAGAGAGGAATTTTTCGAGTCTGCATAATCATACTTTGTATATTAATCAAAGAGAAATTTTCGTATCGGTAGAATAATAATTTGTGCATCCGTCAAAGAAAAGGTTTCGTGTCTGTATACTAGTGTTTTGTTGATCAATCAATAAAAGAATTTCCGTGTCTGCAGAACAATGTTTTGTTGATCAATCAGGGGCGAATTTTCGCATCTGCAGAATAATGTTTTGTTGATCAATCAAAGAGGAATTTTCCTGTCTGAAGAATAATTTTTATTGGTCAATCAAAAATGAATTTTCGCATCTGCAGAATAATGTTTTGTTGATCAATCAAAGAGGAAAATTTCGTGTCTACAGAATAATGTTTTGTTGATCAATCAAAGAGGAATTTTCGTGTCTGCAGACATGTTTTGTTGATCGATCAAAGAGGAATTTTCGTGTCTGCAGAATAGTGCTTTGTTGATCATTACAAAAGGAATTTTCGTGTCTGCAGAATAGTGCTTTGCTTGATCATTACAAAAGGAATTTTCTGTCTCAGGTCTGCAGAATAGTGTTTTGTTGATCATTACAAAAGGAATTTTCGTGTCTGCAGAATAGTACTTTGTTGATCATTACAAAAGGAATTTTCGTGTCTGCAGAATAGTGTTTTGTTGATCGATCAAAGAGGAATTTTCGTGTCTGCAGAATAGTGTTTTGTTGATCAATCAAAGAGGAATATTCGTGTCTGCAAAACAGTGTTTTGTTGTTCGATCAAAGAGGAATTTTCGTGTCTGCAGAATGATGTTTTGTTGATCGATCAAAGAGGAATTTTCGTGTCTGCAGAATAGTGTTTTGTTGATCATTACAAAAGGAATTTTCGTGTCTGCAGAATGATGTTTTGTTGATCAATCAAAAAGGAATTTCACTGTTTGCAGAATAATATTTTATTGGTCAGTCTAAAAGGAATTTTCGTGTCTGCAGAAAAAAAAAGTTTTGTTGAACAATCAAACAGCTGCTGCTGCCGCTCTCAAAAAATACCTCTGCTGCTGATGCTTTTTGTTGACCGATTAAAATTGAATGTTTGTGTCTGCAAAATAATGTTGTTGGGTTTTTTTTTGGGTTTTTGATTTTTGTTTTTTTTTTTTTATTAAGGTGAAATTTCCTACAGAACTCTGCCTGGAGCCAACAGTCCTGTTGCCATGAAGTCTCTTACGCGCGCTAGGGGCACGACAGGGCACAATAGGGCACAACAATACAAGGCACATTGATACGTGTGTTGAGAGATTTTCACCATTGAGTGTGGACAAGCTGACATTCTGTGCAATTCAGGTCATGTTATTTATTGCCTAACCGACCACGAAAGGCCATAGCTCTCGGGCAAACCGACATGATTATGGGTACAATGTTAATTGGTGTATTGCATACTATTGTTTTTGCACCTGTTGCTGCTGCTAGTGCTGTTGTCTCTAGAGCTACTATTGCTACAATCCACAATTACAACTGATGTGAATACACAGCTGCTGCTGCGATTGTTATTGCTGCTACTGTTGTTACTACTACGACTACCTGCTGCTGCTGCTGCTGCTGCGCTGCTGCTGCAAATACTTATTGCTTCTGCTGTTACTGTCACAACTACTGCTGCTGCTATTCCTTTTCTTCCTCAGGTTTTATTTGTCCATAGATCAATTTAATTTGTGTACGGAGTTGACAAACTCGTTTTGTATCGGCATTTTGCGATTGCTTTTTCTGTCAGATGTTTTGCGCTAAAGATAATGCACGTTACAACTGATGTGACACTGCAATACCAGACACCGGCCCGAAAAGAAATCCAGAAAGAAAGGAAAGAATTCTAGAGACAAAAGAACAAATTCGAGAAAGAAAGGAAGGAATCCCACACAGGCCAGAAGGAATCACAGGAGACCAGAAGGAATCCCACACAGGCCAGAAGGAATCCCACACAGACAAGAAAGAATCCCACACAGGCCAGAAGGAATCCCACACAGACCAGAAGGAATCCCACACAGAGCAGAAGGAATCCCACACAGACCAGAAGGAATCCAAGAGCCGAGGAATCCCACACAGACCAGAAGGAATCCCACACAGACCAGACGGAATCCCACACAGACCAGAAGGAATCCCACACAGACCAGAAGAATCCCACACAGACCAGACGGAATCCCACACAGACCAGAAGGAATCCCACACAGACCAGACGGAATCCCACACAGACCAGAAGGAATCCCACACAGACCAGAAGGAATAAGTCACATACAGACCAGAAGGAATGAGTCACATACAGACCAGAAGGAATGAGTCACACACAGACCAGAAGGAATGAGTCACACATAGACCAGCAAGGAATGAGTCACACACAGACCACAAGGAATGAGTCACATACAGACCAGAAGGAATGAGTCACACACAGACCACAAGGAATGAGTCACATACAGACCCACATACAGACCAGAAGGAATGAGTCACACACAGACCAGAAGGAATGAGTCACAATCACATACAGACCAGAAGGAATGAGTCACATACAGACCACAAGGAATGAGTCACATACAGACCAGAAGGAACGAGTCACACACAGACCACAAGGAATGAGTCACATACAGACCCACATACAGACCAGAAGGAATGAGTCACACACAGACCAGAAGGAATGAGTTACAATCACATACAGACCACAAGGAATGAGTCACATACAGACCAGAAGGAATGAGTCACACGCAGACCAGAAGGAATGAGTCACACACAGACCAGAAGGAATGGGTCACACACAGACCACAAGGAATGAGTCACACACAGACCACAAGGAATGAGTCACATACAGACCAAAAGGAATGAGTCGTATACAGACCAGAAGGAATGAGTCACACACAGACCAAAAGGAATGAGTCACACACAGACCACAAGGAATGAGTCACACACAGACCACAAGGAATGAGTCACATACAGACCAGAAGGAATCCACAGACAGACCAGAAGGAATGAGTCACACGCAGACTAGACGGAATCTCACACAGAGCAGAAAGAATCCCATGCAGACCAGTAGCAGTCCCAAACAGACCAAAACAAATCCCAGACATACAACAACAACAAAAATAATAAAATAAAATAAAAGGGGAAAAAAATCCCAGACACACAAATCCGAAAAAAAAAAATCTAAACGAAAAAAAAATCAGGCCAATGGAAAATGAGGATGACAAATTTCCCGACAGACCAAGAACCTCTGGCAGACAAAGACGGAGGGTGGATTCCCCTCACGATGTGTCCATTGAATCTTTAAATCGCTACCCGTCGCCAGGCTCCAACGAAATGCCATCCATCATCCTCCTGCCTTCTCTCTCTCTGTCTCTGTCTCTCTCTCTCTCTCTCTCCATATACCGAACACGTCTCTCTCTCTGTCCCTGTGTGTGTGTGTGTGTGTGTGTGTGTGTGTGTGTGTGTGTGTGTGTGTGTGTGTGTCTACCGACCACGCCTCTCTCTCTCTCTCTCTCTCTCTCTCTCTCTCTCTCTCTCTCTCTCTCATTCCTCATCCCTCCATCCTCCATCCATCCATCCCCCTCTCTGTCTGTCTGTCTGTCTGTCTGTCTGTCTGTCTCTCTCTCTCTCCTCTCTCTCTCACACACACAACACCACACACACACACACACACACACACACACACACACACATCCCCCCCCCTCTCTCTCTCTCTTCTCTTTCTCTAACATCCGCGTCAGAATGGCGAAGCAAGGGAGACAGGGAGCGCCACAAAGCCTCTCAATCCATCATCGTGTAACAATTGCCTCTTTCACGATTGAAAACCAGTTCCCACTACAACTGCAGATTTGTGCCGGGGGGGGGGGGGGGGGGTGTCTCTGGCAGCGTTGAAACAGGATGACCTGCTGTGTGATTACATCTCTGGAATCAAAGACTTTCAAACCTCCTAGGCTGGGACATTTTATTTCTTTATTTATTTTTTGAGACCTTTTGCATCATCTGTGCCACTGGTCTGTCGTAGAAGGCAATGTAGGCACTGTGTGTGTGCGTGCGTGCGTGCGTGCGTGCGTGCGTGCGTGCGTGCGTGTGTGTGTGTGTGTGTGTGTGTGTGTGTGTGTGTGTGTGTGTGAGTGTGTGTGTGTGTGTGATGTGTACGTGCGTGCATGCATGCGTGTGTGCGCGCGCGCGCGTTTATGCAGGGGAAAGGGGGGGGGGGGGCGGGGTGCGGAAAAGCGAATGTGGGATGGTGGTGCATTATAAGGAACACGCGGCCTTTTAAAGTCATAAGACCAGCTGGGCCAGAAACAGTCACTGCACGCTAGCGCAAACAAACAAACAAACAAAACATCATACCCCTTTTTTCTCTGCACTGTCCGTCTTTAAAAGTAAATGATATTCATTTCGAATTCGTTTCAGAGTAGAACCCCCCCGCCCCCCCCCCCCCCTCCCCCCCCACCACCCCGGCAGTTTCGTAGTTTCGGTCATCCACATGACCACAGACTGAAGCGTTCGGCCAACAAAATACACTGGCAGTTAAGACAATCTGCTTTCGTTTTCCTAACCTACAAAGGTCTACTGGTCAACATGCCAGGCAAGGGGAGGGAATAAAAAAAATAAAATAAAAACGCAGTAGTTTCTCAAACAGTTGACGACTTCCGGTAGAGAACACACACCTTGTGTGAGAAGATCCGTTCGCCTTTTCCTGTTATACCGGCGAGAGCAGCAACAGCGTGGCTATATATAAAGCTTCCAGTCACGAATGGTGCCAAATTTCACGTTGCATAGACGATGTTCGGAAATACTTTGAGACCGGGGAAATGAACAAGCTGCTTACATGTAAGCTAATACACGAACCGCAAGAATAATTAATTCCAGCGAACTCTACTTATGTTTCTTTGCACGTTTGTTTCTGTCTCATCGGAGCTGCCAGAGAAGAGAGAGAGAGAGAGAGAGACAGACAGACAGACAGACAGACAGACAGACAGAGACAGAGAGAGAGGGACAGACAGACAGAGACAGAGAGAGACAGTTGAAGTTAACTCTCAAAATGGATTTTTTTTTTTTAATATACACACAGCTCATTCAAACAGATTTTCTAAAAACGCACCAGAATTTTGTTGAAAATAAGGAGAATAAAAAAAACCTCTCTCCCGTACAATCTTCGATCAGATGAAAATTAAGGTTGATCTCTTTCAGACACTCAAAAATCACATCAAGTGGGCCATCACGGAGTTGGCAGTGGAGCGTAAATGTCTGGCATCTTGTATGTGCCACCAATCTATCAGGACATGTTTTTACAGTGAACGGCATGACAGCGTCAAGACTCGAAGAACACTTGGCAATCGTAAAGTTCAATGACACCGTTTCGGCTTCCAAAACGAATTCTCTCCCGTTAAGATGCTGGGACCTACCTATACGGCCGTAAACAGCCAGCCAGTCAGCCATACACTCGCTCAGTAGCAAGCACTCTTCACCTCTTGCCTCCTGCCCTCCTAACAGCTGTTTGTTTGCCTCCCCCCCCCCCTCCCCACCCCCCCCCCCCCCCCACCACCACCACCACATACAATTTTCCGATTGATGTGTAGCAAGCGTGTAGAAAAAAACGCATTCCAGATTTTACCCCAGGACACCAAGCCTTGAGTTTGTTCCCCTGGTATGTACTGTGACATGACTTCGCATCCGCTTGCAACATGGCAGCCGCCATTACAATTCGTTCGGCAACTTTTCACCCTAATTCAACACGCATTTCAAATCATATGGGTTTGGTGACTGTCAGAACCGACTGCCTCGTCCCATATCTGCAGGTTTAACCGCTCAGATATAAAATAGTTCGAATAATTATAATAAAGAGAACTTGCACTGTAAAATCTTACAAGTTGTCAAAACAAATTGAAAGCCACGGTTTTAAGCACTGTATAATAATAATGATAACACTACTACTGCTACTACTACTACCACTACTACTACTAATAATAATGTTCATAATAATATTAACAATGATGATGATGATTATGATGATGATAATAAATATATAATAATAATAATAATGATAATGATGATGATGATGACGATCATCATCATCATCACAAAACAGTAGTAGTAGTAGTAGTGTAATAATAATGATGATTGATGATAATGATAATAATAGTAATAAAAAGTCACAGTTTAAGCGCTGTATAATAATAATTATTATTATTATAATTATACTAATAATACTAATAGTAGTAATCATAATAACAATAATAATAAAAGTAATGATGATGATGATAAAAGTCATAGTTTAAGCGCTGTATAACAACAACAACAAAAATATAATAATAATAATAACAATAACAATGCCATTTTTTCTTCCTATTATTACTATCAGTTCACCTTCTTGCTGTAAGGCCCCAAGTGTCAGCGAAGCTTAAGGACGTGCAGTCCGGCGCTGGTCACTCGGCAGTCGTAGTGGGATGGACAAGCTGTCAGTCACCCGTGGCATTAGTGTCAGCCACTGTGACGGGGCACTGACGCCGCCTTGTCCATCCCGACACGCGCAGCTCAGCAGGGGACTGCTGGTTTAAATCTCTGACTGCACGGAGAAGCTTTCGGTGGCAGCGTGCGTGAGCTCTTGCTGTCTCTGTGTCTGTCTGTCTCTGTCTGTCTGTCTCTGTCTGTCTGTCTATGTCTGTCCGTCTGTCTGTCTTCTCTGTCTGTCTCTATGTTCTCTCCCACCACCCCACCCCCCCGCCCCGGTCATGTAATATCATAACCATATGAACACAAGTCAAATTAACGAGTCTCTCTCTCTCTCTCTCTCTCTCTCTCTCTCTCTCTCTCTCTCTTCGCTATTTTGTTCATCGCTTTTTTGTTGATTCTTGCAGTGTTTGTCCTATTTTAGAAATGAGTTGATAAAGAGAGAGAGAGAGAGAGAGAGAGAGAGAGAGAGAGAGAGAGAGTCTGTCTAGCAAACAGACTGACAAACAGACAGAAACAAGGAGACAAGACAGACGGTAAGACGGACAGCTAGTCAGACAAAGATAGAGACAGTGAGAGGGAGGCAGACAGACAGACAGATAGCCAGACAGAGAAAGACAGAGAAACGGACATACAAATACAGAGGGAGGGAGTGAGAGAAGAGAAATCAAAAGAGGCAAGAAAAGGAAAACAGTTTCACTCAGTCAACTTCATTCCATGAATTCGTTCAGCGTATAAAAATAAAATACAGAACTTTTAAATCTTAGAGAAATAAAACGTCTAGGAGCAGAGGCAGAGATCAAAGGGGACATCAACACTTTTTCATCGGAAGACAGAGGACAGATGGGAGGAAAGAAACAAAAAACAATGAATAAAGAACCTTTGATAGGAAGAGTTAGGAACGAGACAAATGACGAGAAAAACTGAAGACCACCAAACTGATTTTGCAGCAGTGTAGTCTTTCCTCTAGTCGGTTGCCAAATCTTTGTCCATGAGAGCTTAAATAAATCGATTAAGTCACGGTGGCTGTTTTGAATGGAGAAGTCTCAGTTCAATACGATACGACACTATCCAACCAAAGATACAGCTGACACACTTCTCTCGTTCTGTTCCGCACAGACTTTCAAACACTTTGGGATGATCTCCCTCAGAAGGACATAGACAAAAATCCAGAGCTACGAATTGTGCTGCCCCCTACTGACCTACAGATCATTTAAGTGTGCCCATGCCAAGTAAACTCTGTCTTATTTGCGCCACTAGCCTTTAGCTTCATGGATGTGCACTGGCTGCCTGTATTTCGTGCACTGGCTGCCTGTATTTTATAGGATTGATTACAACATTGCTGCTTTTTTTATATATCATTTCGGACACTGCCCCTCCGTATCTCGATGAAGGTCTGGAATAGTAGTACACTCCCCTCGGTCTCTCTGTGTCTCTTGCTGATACCTCCACCTTTTGCGTCTCTCAAACCACCGAGGGAAATCCCATGTTGATTGTGCATTCCCATACTTTAATAGTCCTGCTGTCTGGAATATCTCGCTATTCGCTGTCCGTCGTGCCAACACTCTCTCTTCATTGAGATCTATGTTAAAAGTATACATTTTGCTCTGTTATGTACAGTAAACTATCCCAGTCCAACCCGACTCGTGATAAGCCATTTGGGATATGTGTGTGTGTGTGTGTGTGTGTGTGTGTGTGTGTGTGTGTGTGTGTGTGTTGTGTGTGTGTGTGTGTGTGTGTGTGTGGTGTGTGTGTGTGTGTGTGTGTGTGTGTGTGTGTGCATCTGTGTGTGTGTGTGTGTGCGTGCATGTGCAAGTGTGTGCGTGCATGTGTGTGTGCATGTGTGTGTGTGCGCGCGCGCGCGTGCATGTGTGTCTGTGTGTGTATGTGTGCGCGCGTGTGTGTGTGTGCGTGTATGTGGGTGTGTGAGTGTGTCTGAGAGAGAGAGAGAGAGAGAGAGAGAGAGAGAGAGAGAGAGAGAGAGAGAGAGAGAGAGAGAGAGATTTCGTTATGGGAGGCAGAGAGACCATATACTTTATTTTCCAGCGAGTATGCTAATTCAACTTTTGTCTCTGTGTGTAAGCGCTCTGAGCTTTGTTGACAAAGGGCGCCACAAATTCCAGTCTTCATTATTACTAGTAGTAGTAGTAGTAGTAGTAGTAGTAGTAGTACTAATAGTAGTATCATCATCGTTCGTCGTCGTCGTCGTCGTCACTGTTACAAGTGGTGGTAGTAGTAGTAGTAGTAGTAGTAGTAGTATCATCATCATCATCATCATCATCGTCGTCGTCGTCGTCGTCGTCACTGTTACAAGTGGTAGTTAGTAGTAGTAGTAGTAGTAGTAGTAGTAGTAGTAACAGTAGCAGCAGTAGGAGCAGCAGTACCAGTAGTAGTAATAGTAGTAGTATCAATAGTAGTAGCAGTGTTAACAGTAGTTGTAGTATCATGACGCCGTGAGATTGACTGCTCCCTCCGACCATCGCCGCAGGGACTGCAACAACACAACTCTGGGTGTGGCTTTATGGGGACGCCGGAATGAGCAGCGAGCAAGAAATACCGCCCACATGGCCTGCCCGATAAGAGTTTGCTTGTTTGTTTGTTTTGTTTTGTTT
>CM065715.1:78472942-78475442 GCA_033310375.1 Conus canariensis
AAATGGAACGAACAAAATACAAATCAGACACAACGCGTTTCGACCTATTCATCTTCTTCAAACTGGACGGACACACACACACACACACACACACACACACACACACACACACACACACACGAAGCACACACATACAGCTGGACATGTGCATCTTGTTTTCATGGTAGATGTGTGTGTGTGTGTGTGTGTGTGTGTGTGTGTGTGTGTGTGTGTGTGTGTGTGTGTGTGTGTGTGTGTGGCTCCAATAAAACACGATTATTTCACAGATGTGAAGATGCGAGGCAACCCCCTCAAACACACACACACACACACACACACACACACACACACACACACACACACACACACACCTGAATTGCTTCTCTGGACGACAGTTGTTACGTCCTGTGTGACTGGTGCACGAAAAGCAGTCACGTTCTCTGACTAGTACAGAAAAAAAAAAAAAAAACGATCAAAACGCTGACACTGCAACAGCAAGGAGAGGTTGAAGAAACAGTCACATGGTCAGTTTGAATTCTTGTCTTACGCCCGTTTCTTTATTCCCCTAAATCCCTCTCACGCCCCTCGCCGCAAGGATGGATAAGGTAGGCGTCCGGCGAGTTCTTGCATCTATAAAACTCGCCTCAGGTCATCTATTATGTATGCCGTCTTCTTGTCGACTCCTCATTGAGGTGAGCTCCAAGCTGTCTGAACGTAGCTTCAGCGGCGCGCGTACCACCTAGTGAGCGCTTCAAACTTGACAGTTCGACACTGCCAGCCGTGGCATGAAGCGAACAGCCAGCCAACCATGCACAGGAGGCAGAGACTTAGATCATCAGGAAGAAGGAACTGTTGTTCTTGTTGTTCTTATTATTATCAATATAATTATTATTAGTTCTATTATCATCATCATTATTATCTATTGTTTATTATTATTGTTATTATTATCATCATCATCATTGTTATTAATATTATTATTGTTGTTGTTATCATTACTATTATTATTATCATCATTTATTGTTTATTATTATCATTATTTTCTATTGTTTATTATTATTGTTATTATTATCATCATCATCATTGTTATTAATATTGTTATTATTGTTGTTGTTATCATTACTATTATTATTATCATCATTTATTGTTTATTATTATCATTATTATTATTGTTATTATTGTTACTGTTTTGTTATTATTATCATTATTCATTAATTTTGTTATTCTTAGTACGATTACCATCATTATACTTATTATCATTTTCATTATTATTGTTGTTGTTGCTGTTGTTGTTGCTGTTGTTAAGAGCACTTCTATAGAGCCTTTCCTCGGTCAGAGACCAAGCACGAAGCACTTTACAATCCACGCTCTCCTACACGCAACGGGCTGCCTACCTGGGTAGAGCCGACTGAAAAGCTTCCTGCTGGCGCTCCATTCTGTCGTTTCCCACGTCTTTCAGCCTCTCACTCACTCAGATTTTCATTCATTCTTTATTCCTTCGGTGCTGCTGTCTATCTACGTATTATCTATACCAATGGCCAAACTGGCCTTCTCTTCAAAACGCTAGTGATGAGATTTCACATGTGTGCAAAATATGCCTGCGTTCACACACGGAAGCTCTGTTATAGTCTCATTTGAAAGACTTCTTTGGGGAAATGGAGTCAAAACCAATGTTAACTCCAAGGGGAAAAAAATCCCCCCCCCCTCCCCCCCGTACCAAAACGGCCCAGCGGAGATCGGAACCCGAAACCCCAGGATCTTCAGAATCACAGTCTGGCGCTCTGTCTACTGACCTTTGCCAGTCCCCTGGCACTAAAAATGGTAACGTCCTCTTATGGGCATGGAGAGCCGTGGAGGATTGTTAATCTCCACAACGCCTTCAATGGGCTGCAATGGAACTCCCAACTAACGAAAGGCGGGGATACTGATAGACCCTGTCATCCTCTACATCTTTGCTCCCTGTGATAATCCAGACGCTTGTGTGTGTGTGTGTGTGTGTGTGTGTGTGTGTGTGTGTGTGTGTGTGTGTGTGTGTGTGTGAACACTGTGCAATGCACTGCATGCACACCACGCAAATAGACGGGCACCATGCAATACAACATATAAACGCCATGCAGTGCACTCCCTGTACACAATACAAAGCGATCAATGCACATCACGAAATGCACGACATATACAAATTGCAATGCACTACATACACACAATGCAATGCACTTATACACAAAGCAATAATTTGCACAGTGCAATGCATTACGTGTACACAATCTGATGCCATACACAACACAATCCAATGCACTAGAGCATATACTGCGGTCTCACATCATATTACCCGGCTCAAAATAGAATGCAGTCAATTATCTTACTTGAAACCCAGCCGACCGCGAAATCCACCCACATCAAGGGTGAAAGCACTCTGAAATCACAAATATATAGAACACAGGTCTGTGAACAACGCGTGGTTTTTTAGACGTGGTTTAGTACAAAACAGAAATGATGCACTAAATACAGTTGCCAAAAAAAAAAC
>CM065715.1:78485442-78492942 GCA_033310375.1 Conus canariensis
TTGTGACTGTGGGTGTACAGCCCTTGTGACTGTGATGGTACAGCCCTTGTGACTGTGGGTGACGCGAGACTCCACAGCAATAATGAATGGGAGCAACAGAACCATTTAATGCCTAACAAGTAGTCAAGAGTTTTGAGCTGAGAGACAGAGAGACAGAGACAGAGACAAGCAGAAAGAGAGGGAGCGAAGGGAAGTATACAGTTACGAGGGAGACAGCTTCCCTCACCCCACCCCTTTCACCTCTGATATATATCAGCCTTCACACTTTTACCTGTGAAGGAGAAGGCTTCAGCTCAGAAAAAAAAGAAAGAAGAAGAAGAAGAGAGAGAGACAGAGACAGAGAGAGAGAGACAGAGAGAGAGAGAGAGAGACAGAGATAGACAGACAGACAGAGAGAGAGAGAGAGAGTTTGAACCAGCATATAAGTGTACTATGTATGCGTGTAGGTCGGGGAGGGGGTGGTAATGTATGTATGCTTGTGCCTGTGTTAATTTGGAGGGTGAGATATAGATGAATGGATGTGGGTGAGGGTGACTAGTCCAAGATGGCGTGGGGGGGGGGGGATGAGTGAAGGCGGGGAACGTGCATACTAAAAAATCATCTCCTTCTCGGTGCATTGCTTCACAGTTATTGCAGCTTGGTTGCTGATAAACTGAACCAAGTGATCACAAGTCTGGGAACGACAAACTGGGCTGGTAGACACATCTTCCTAACAATTAAAGAATTCTTTTTTTAAGTAAGCATCTAGAACATTTTTTTTTAAATTATGCATCTGAAATGACAAGAACAAATGATGTTCATGTCCCGACTAACGACTACTTTGTGGCCAGCATCCAGGACTGTCGATGGTACCCATCCACAGCTCCCCCACTCACACTCCTCCTTGTCCCCCCACTCCCCACCCCACCACTACTCCTCCTTCCCCTCCCCCTCCCCCCACTCTCTCTTGAAGACCCTTCATGGCTTGTGACCCACAAGGTCTTCGTGAAATTAAATTAATGTATTAGAGTTTTACCAAAACAAAACAAAACAAAACAAAGAAAGAGGAGTCAAGAACGTATTCTGAGGCAGGATTAACAGGTAGAGAGAAGTGTGGGTGGTGCACTGGAGGATGGGTAGATGGGTAGAAACAAAGGTAGGCAGTCAGGAAGGTAAATGAAACCAGGATGTAATCGTCGAAGCAAAGACGAAGTCTTTTTATCGCTGTACCTCAATTAATGCACATTGGGACACACAACACACACACACACACACACACACACACACACACACACACCACACACACACACCCCTCCCTAAGGACAGTCGCACCCGCCGAACGGAGAAAGAAAGAGGCCAAGAGAACCAAGACAGACCAACACTTTCTCCACCGACCAAACGTGTGTACGTGTGCGGAGGAAAATGGGGGATAGGGGAGGAGGGGGAGGGGGGAGGAATAGAGAACATGAGGGGAAGGGAATGGGAGGTGGGAGGGGGTATGGAGGTGGTGGGAGTTAGGGGGTAGCTGTGTGGTGAGGGTGGTGGTTGAAGGACTAACGGTGGGGGGTGGGGGGTAGGGGAGGGGAGAGACAGTGACTGCAGAAGGTGTGGGGGTGCACTCCATGAAATCCTGACACCGTCACGGCAGGGTCGCGGCGAGAGGGGAACGAACGGTCAGCTCACCCGCCCTCAAGGCCACCGGCCTCTCTGCCCTGACCATCGCAACCCAGATGGTCACCCCCACCACCCCCACCACCACTCACTCCCCACTACCCACAATTCACCCCTACCGACCGGCCTTTTGCACCCCGCCCGTCTCAAGGTCTCCCCCCCCCCCCCCACCTCCTCGACCATTCTTCTGCTCTCTCTCTCTCTCTCTCTCTCTCTCTCTCTCTCTCCTCCACACACACACACACACACACACACACACACCACACACACCACATACACAATCCCTCCCGCCCTTTCGTTTTTCCAACTAACTGAGAGGTGGCTAGAATATCTCGGAGAGAGAGAGAGAGAGAGAGAGAGAGAGAGATTAATGAAAGTGCTGAACAGCTTTCTTTTCGCAGAAGAAAGATAGGAGGGGAGAACTGTCAGAGAAGAGAGAGAGAGGGGGGGGGGGAAGAGAGAGAGGTTTAATGACTTTACCACGTTGCTCTTTTCTTCTCACCTAACAATGACAGATGCAGGGAGCAGAGATGGGGAAAGGACATGGGAGGGGCGGGGTATAAAAGGAAGGGAGGAAAAAAAAAAAAAAAAGGATGGTGAGGTGGAAAAAAAGGAACAGAATTAGACGTCATAATAGCTGTCGCCAGTTCATGTTTATGCATTAAGCATGTGACCGACAACAAGCTAATCAGCTCTGTCTTCTCCGAGTCAGGTTGACGTCAACAACGACTGGCAAGCCATCAGCGGGAATTTCCTCTTGCCCATGTGACATCCGGAAGCAGCCTGGTTGGTTGGTTGGTTGGTTGGATGGTGCCCTTTGTTGTTTAGTCATCACTTTAAGAACACTGTAATGTTCATCGGTTCAACATACCAGCTTCGTTATTATCTGAATGGAAACCAGTTTCTTTCGGATGTCTGCGAAATTTCACAGCAATGACTTCACTGTCGATTTGGTGAGGAGGCATCCACGGATGTCTGCCGGATTTAAATCAGCCCAAAGCGGTCGGTTTTCAGTTTACCCTATCCATCGATGGGCTGGGTCAGGTCACTGTGGACAATAAATAAGTAAACGATGAACAAGTGGGGTGAATCTTGCTCAAATGATGAAATAATGATACGTCCATAACCCCAGATGACTGTTCCTTACAACACCATATCGCCAAGCAGAAACCCACTATGAAGCCAGCAGAAGACACAAGGACACATCCCCATAAAAGGATGTTACAAGCTCGTCCACATAACCATTGCCTGACACATGCACGCGGTAACAACGGGAGAAATGGAAAAAAAAAAAAAAAACACTGATTAACATTTATTCAAGACTGGCAAAGTCTTTTTGTTCTTGAATGTAGTCGAACAAACACAGGGAAGAACAGTAACAAATACAGGTAACGTCCGTTTGACTGGTATGACAGGTAACTATTGGCTGTTCTCCCTCACTCCCAGTGGCGTGACGACAACACACCGCCGAGTCTCACTGGTTGCCTCGCATTCGCCAACGGCCCAGACGACAGCCACCTGAATCTTCCTGCTGCATGGGTTTGGCACGTGTGTCTCATAGCACTCTTGGGGGGACCGACAGAGTAAATTTGCACCTCTGTGTTAAGGCCAAAAGCCCCTCCCACCCTCTCACTCGTCCTTCCCTTCAGGAGATAGTTGCGTATTGATCTCACGGGCACTGTCCATGACAGTGCCATGCCACCAGCCTGGGATTAGGCAACAGACAGACCGCTTTGAAAATCTGTGAGGGCTTTAGGCTCACCCCACTCAGCCCTTGATTGCAACTGTCCCTGTCTCTTGACATCCTGTCAATCAAAAGGCCAACCAGTTTGGTCACGTGGTTTCACTGTCTGTCAGAAGACTAAAGCAAACTGAAATCAAAAGAAATCCTTAACGACGCAGGGAATAGCAAACAGGAAATAACGAAAAAGCAGGGTAACTCTTGCTTCTATGATGAAATAATAACAAACCCATCACTCCAAACGAATGCTGCTCACAACACCGAATCACCTAGCGGAAATGCCAACACAAAGCACACAGAACAAACAAGGAGACACCCCCCAAAAGGGGTGTTCCAAGCTTTCCTATAATATATACCCTGTGCCTGACACATGTACACAGCAACAACAACTGGAGAAATGAAAAACCAGTTTTCTGCAATCTTCGACAGTCAACAGGAATGACTTCACTGTTGGTTTTGTGAGGCAACCCCAGATGTCAGCCAGATGTAACTCTGCCCAAGGTGGTCAATTTTCAGTTTGCATTGACAGGCTGGGTCAGCTAACTGTACACTATAAATAAGTTAATAACAAACAGGCAGAGTTACTCTGGCTCCCATAATGAAATAATTACATGCCCATAATTTCAAACAAATGCTGCCTACGACATCAAATCGCCTAGCAGAAATGCCAACACAGACCACACACAGAATACACAGGGAGGAGCACCTTACTTGTTCTGTATGCTCTGTGTTGGCATTTCCGATTCTGTGTTGTAAGCAGCATTTGTTTGGAGTTATGAGCATGTAATTATTTCATCATGGGAGCAAGAGTTACCCTACTTGTTCGCTATCAAATGTAGGCAGTTTCCCCTCATTCATTCCCAATGGCGTTATGATGGCAGCACATTTCCGAATCTCACAGGTTGCCTTGCATTCACCAACGGCCAGGACTATACCCACGTGAATCTTCCTATTGCATGGGTTTGGCACGTGTGTCTCATAGCACTCTCAGGGGACAGGCAAGGTGAATTCACACCTCACACTCCCCCTCCCTCCCTTCAGGGAGATAGCTGTGTCTGATCTAACCAGCAGTGTCCATTAAAATTCAATGCCGCCAGCCCAGGATCAGGCAATAGTCAGGCCACTTCACTCTCCCTGAGGACTTAAGGCTCAACTCACTCAGTCTCTCTGATTCTAACCATCCCTGTCTCTTGACATGCTGTCAATCAAAAGGCCACCAGCTTGGTCACGTGGTTTCAATGTCTGTTTAAAGACTGGAGCTACCTGAAATCGAAAGAAATCTTAAACGAGACAGCGAGGAGTAGCTGTAAATTTCAAACATGTATGGTAATTCTTGCTCCCATGATGAAAAAAAATACATTCTCGTGAATTGGTGTCGTAATCAACATTCGTTTGGAATTAAAGGCGTGTATTTAAAAAGCGATTAAGTGTTGAAGCAGCATTTGATTGGAGTTATGAGCGTCTTAATTAGCGAGTTTGTATATCAAACAGCATTCGTTTCGAGTAACAGGCATGTAGTCATTTCATCATGGGAGCAAGAGTTACCCTATTTGTTCGTTCTTATTAGAATCGTTATTAACAAATCTGGCACGCAACAATACGGTGTCCACCTGGTAACCAGCTAGATAAAAAAAATAATAAAACTCGTGTTTCCTGAGAAGTGAACGTTCATCTCACCATCTCTGAAATCCTGCATTTCTATTTCACAGACTCAACCCAGGTGTCAAGCATCTTGGGCGCCTGTCCACAAGACACTAGGACTCCACACCGACATGAGTCTCCACAAGACACTAGGTCTCCACACCAACATGAGTCTCCACAAGACACTGGATCCCCACACCAACAAGAGTCTCTACAAGACACTAGGTCCCCACACTAACATGAGTCTCCACAAGACACTAGGTCTCCACACCAACATGAGTCTCCACAAGACACTAGGTCTCCACACCAACATGAGTCTCCACAAGACACTGGATCCCCACACCAACAAGAGTCTCCACAAGACACTAGGACTCCACACCAACATGAGTCTCCACAAGACACTAGGACTCCACACCAACATGAGTCTCCACAAGACACCAGGACTCCACACCAACATGAGTCTCCACAAGACACTAAGACTCCACACCAACATGTCTCTCTCTCTCTCTCTCTCTCTCTCTCTCTCTCTCTCTCTCTCTCTCTCTCTCTCTCCTCTTCTCTTTCAAACACACAAACACATTCTCTCTAACACACATACTCTCTCTCTCTCTCTCTCTCTCTCTCTCTCTCTCTCTCTCTCTCTCTCTCTCAAACACACAAATGCATACTCTCTAACACACATACTTACTCTCTCTCTCTCTCTCTCTCTCTCTCTCTCTCTCTCCTCTCTATCTATCTATCTCTATCTCTCTGTCTTAACTTGAGTACCATACCTCCACCCCTCCTCTTCACAGCCTCTCACCTTACACCTCCCTAAACAACACCCACTCCCACCTCACACCGTCATCAAAAACATTACACTCCCTTCCTTTCATTCCTTCCCCTCCCCTTCCCCCTCCAACCGCCCACCTCTACTTCTCTACATTACACATCCCTCTCATCCGTCAATGCAGCTCAACAACCCAGCCAGCCCTCGATATCCAGTCGCTGTTCAGTCACGGATCACATTGACAGCTCACTTCCTCTCACAGCCAAACCGATGAACTCCTCTCTCCGAGTCTGCACTGCAATATGTCGTGGAGGTGTCGCCTGGTACACCTACGGACTGGTCTCATAGTGTTTCATCCTCGGCACAGCTGTCTACAATCTCACGTGGCGTGGGAGGATATCTTATTACAACGTCAAAATCAAACACATGTTCGTATATGTCTAACTTGCGTACTAGTTCCTCCTATTTGAGTACCTGTGGTTGGAATGTGTGTGTGTGTGTGTGTGTGTGTGTGTGTGTGTGTGTGTGTGTGTGTGTGTTTGTGTTGTGTTGTGTTGTGTGTGTGTGTGTGAGAGAGAGAGAGAGAGAGACAGACAGACAGACAGACAGACAGACAGAGAGAGAGAGTTTCTGGCACGGTGCAGTCCGTAGAATTAAATGCTTATTAGTACATACCTTGCACTGAGAATTAAGCAAAAATGTCCAATCCCAAATGTATGTTCTAAGGCAATCCCATTCTGCCTATGTGTGGTCTCCAGAAATCCAGATCCTATCCAAGTGTCTCAAGCAATCTTTTCACTGATGACGCCCCCTTCCTCCACTCGAGCACAGCAGACTTATCTTCAGTCTAAACCTCTTCAGAGATGGATTATGATCAATCTTCAGTCTAAACCTCTTCAGAGATGGATTATGATCAATCATCAGTCTAAACCTCTTCAGAGATGGATTATGATCAATCTTCAGTCTAAACCTCTTCAGAGATGGATTATAATCAATCTTCAGTCTAAACCTCTTCAGAGATGGATTATAATCAATCTTCAGTCTAAACCTCTTCAGAGATGGATTATAATCAATCATCAGTCTAAACCTTTTCAGAGATGGATTATGATCAATCTTCAGTCTAAACCTCGTCAGAGATGGATTGTGATCAATATTTCTGCACGGTGCCATCATGATGTCAAGTTATTTCATCTTAATAAGACTGAAAGCTTGACAACTTCGGTAGGGTGGGGGGGGGGGGGGGGGGGGGGAGGAAAGCGCCTAACAAAGGCTCTCAATCTCAATCTCAGAGTATAGCCAGCAACGCCACTGACCAAGTGCATGAGCCCCGAGACCCGGAAGCGATAGCGGACGAGGAAGTAACGTGCCAGTCTCACACTGAAACCCTTGTTAACAAACAGTATCTCAGTTTCTTCCTTCTCAAATGCAGACTGGCTCTTAAACTCCTGCTGCTAAAACGCAGACTGGCTCTCTGTCTCTTCCTGCTCAAACACAAACTGACAGGAAGTTTCCTCCTACTCGTAAACAAACTAGCGCACAATCTTTTTCTCAAACACAAACTGGCTCCCTGTCTCTTCCTGCTCAAACACAAACTGGCTCCCTGTCTCTTCCTGCTCAAACACAAACTGGCTCCCTGTCTCTTCCTGCTCAAACACAAACTGGCTCCTTGTCTCTTCCTACTCAAACACAAACTGGCTCC
>CM065715.1:78502942-78510442 GCA_033310375.1 Conus canariensis
GAATGGGGGAACAAGATAACGCTCCGCATTTAAGGCTGAAACGTAAAGACGCTGCGTGAGCGCGTGCGTGCGTGCGTGCGTGCGTGCGTGCGTGCGTTGTGTGTGTGTGTGTGTGTGTGTGTGTGTGTGTGTGTGTGTGTGTGTGTGTGTGGAGCGCGCGCGTGCATGCGTGCGTGTGTGTGCGTGTGTGTGTGTGTGTGAGGGGGGAGGGATAGGGGGAGGGGGTCTTATGCCTAACCAATCACAGTTAGCTACCTGAGTTTGTAACACTTTGACATGGTGAATATGTGACGCTCAAAATAGCGTTTTCCGTCTTCTTCTCAATGTGTTGGTGTTCCCTCGGTATCGGTGTAGTAGAGATGCCCCTCCACCCCCACCGTCCACCTGTACCTTGTCTCCTGTGGCGGATGGGCCAAAAAACATTCTGGTAAGATGCTTTATTACAAAAACAAAATTGTTGTGGAGGTTGACTGTATGGTTTGTTATCTGCTTTGTGTTTTTTGTTTGTTTGTTTTTTGTTTGTTTTTTCCATAAGTTTACAGTAAGGTTTTGCCCTTCCTTCATTCAATTATCATGCTTTACGCTGTTTTCTATTTTTCATCGCCATTTTTTTTTTTCATCCTGACTGCTGCTAACCCTAGCCCAGAGAGAATCCAGACGTGTTCAAGAGTTGCGCTGGTCCTATGCTTCTGCTATCTCTGCTGTGTTGGTCCTCAACAACTTCTCTGAATGCGTTAGTTTTGTGGGTATCATTTTTTTTTTGTTGTAAAAGCTGCAAAACAAAATTTACAAGGGTTTCCATTCTCCGGCCAATTTCGGACCAGTATCAACATTTTCCATGTATGACGCCAGTCAAAATGTATGAAACACAGAGCACGGCAACAAGAAAACGAATCTCTGATCGGACGTGTGTTCACTAAACTTTCACATGGCACAACCTAGAAACGTGAAGTGGGTTTTTAACCCCAACAAACAAACAAACACACAAGTGAACGCAACCCAACATGCAGGCACACTACAGCTCTGCATTAATGGAAGGTGAGAGTAGGGCTTTGTGGGAGACAGGGCGGGGGAAGGGAGGGGTATATCACAACTAGACAACTTGTTGTGAATTATACAAAGAGTACTTGGGGAAATACCTAACCGCCAGCAGATGTACAGAACAAATCCAACAAGACCACCATCACTTTTCTTCGGGACACTGAATTTCGACACACGCACTCATCCCAGCCCGTCCCACTCCTATCATCACCACACCAATCCGTCATTTCCCTTTTATTCGGACAGGACAAGAAATAATAAAACAAGAAGACAAAAACAACAACAGCAACAACAACAATACCATCAACAACAGTGTCCGAGTCCAATACTCTCCCCCAATGCATTTACAAATCATCGAAACTATGCGTAAGCATGGTCTGTTGGGCTGTGATTTCTCCCTCTGACAATGACGGCACCATAGTACACGGTGCGTGTCTGTGGTAGATACCGTGGATGAATTAATATTCACACAGGGGATCGTGGGAAGCTTTTTTTGTCCAGTACAATTACCTCCCCTGCCTCCTGTTCCAGTAGCTCTTTTCTGTCATTCTCTTCCACTCTGCCTATTTATCTATTTTACTTAGCATACTAATTACTATAAATGTTATCATCATTAGTTGTCTTTATTAACTGCTGTCTACCGTCTTTCTGCCTTTGTCGGCCATTCTCCTGTCTTTGTTCTGGAAACTCTTAGACTTCTTTTTCCCCGAGAGCAATTTATGACATGCTAGATGTTTTGTTTGTTTGTTTGTTATTTGACCCATACGAAGTGCAAAAACTATACACACTATCCAGAATGGACACTGTATGCCCGTGTGGCTTTTTATGGACTTGTAAAGGATTTAGAAACTTTTCTGTAATTTTCTGATATTTTTTTCTTGTTAAACCTGAGACTAAAACATGAGAGGGGGGGGGGGGGGGGGGGGGAACCTACAACTCTCAGCATCGCCTAGTTTTATCCTCCATTCATATTTCAACAGTTGAGCCACCACGTCATTAACTGGTTCTGTTGCTTGTTTCTTTGTCGGGATCTAATCTTTCTTGGATTTATAATCAAACCCCGCTCCGGGTGTAACGTGTTTCCTGTTATACCTATAATTTGTCATCCCCGAAATGGGCCTGTGTGTTTGGCTACAATAACACTTGAAAACTTGAAAAAGAGTTTGAACGAATTAACAACAGACTGGGTCTACTGATGATCCTCGCCTAAGAACCACAACTCTGACATGAACCTAGAACATTCTGTACACAGGAGAGGAAGGTTTGACATCTACACTGCCAAGCCCTCCTCTTCATCCTCGCTGTACCTCTGTGTTGTCCAAGCAGCCCAGGTAAAGTTCAGTACCTGACCAAATCCACAATGACAGAGACAGTCACGTCTACAGGCAAGGCAGGGGTGGCCAAGGAGATGCCCCAGTTGAATTCTGACAGGACAGACGTACATCAAGAAGCCATTCTGGTGAGAATATGTACAATTAAGTTCTACCATGCAGTCATATCAATGAGCATATAATGAGCATAGAGTAAGCATTCGTTTGTGGAAGAAACTTTTTTTTCCGTTTTACTGGGGGAGCAGGGATTTTCTTTTTTTATTTTTTTTTTTTTTACAATTGTACTGTAATCCACACTTCCTATGGTTTCAAAATAAATAGACACAAAAATTTCTATCTTTTAGATAGTTTCAGCAATATTCCTGAC
This sequence comes from Conus canariensis, assembly GCA_033310375.1. Lineage (NCBI taxonomy): Eukaryota > Metazoa > Mollusca > Gastropoda > Neogastropoda > Conidae > Conus > Conus canariensis. The sequence continues at coordinate 78,505,682 of CM065715.1, forward strand.
AAGTTGCTATACACTAATGAACTTCAGATGAATGGAAAATGTCTGTGGGAAGTGCTCAGGAAGCTGTCAAACGAAGATGACATTGGCACGTCACATTAAACTGGATTCAGTCATTGTAGGGAACCACATACTAAGAATGAGGCAACAAGGTCCCTTTGTCTGAGGAACAACTTTCTTCTCTGCTTTGCATTTTCTCCCCCCCCCCCCCCCCCAACCCTCCCCCCCCCCACCTCCACCCCCTTTTTTCTTTTAGCAAGAGGGAGGGGAAGGGGGTCATCCTCCCCCTCCTCTTCTCCCCTCCCCCCCCCCCCCCCCATCCCTAAACCCCTCTGACACCACCCACCCCTTCCCGCGTTTCCCAAAGCATGTAAAAAAAAAAAAATGACCCTGCGGGGCAGGGAAGTGTAATAAACAGACTCATGGACTACTAATGTGTATCGCTAAATCTATGTGACCCAATTACATGAATAATAAAGGAGGATGGTAGACCTGTTGGACCATGGAGTGAGATGTACAGTGACAGGCGCAGGAAGGGATGGAAAGAGGGGTTGGGGGAGATGACGGGGAAATCAGAGCCAGAAAACGTACACTTTCTTTGAATGCTCAGATGACGATGATGACGACGACGATGACAATAATGACAATGGTTGTGGAAAGGTAGTACATGAAGATAATGACCATGCTAAACCGACCCCATGAGCTAGAAGAGATTAGAGATCCCAGCACAAAAGCATGCAGTCATACATGGATGGCTGTTCAGAGGACCCCTGTATAGAGAGTGAGTAGGGTGTTCTCTGCCACTCCTCAAAGACAGGCATTACTGAACACTGAACGTAACTGTGATGACAGACGGACAGAAAACGGGTCAGGGGTACGAACAATGAGACGGAAAGGCAGACAGACTGACCAAGAGACAAACAGAGAGATGGACAGTCAGAAATACGGACAGAGAGACAGACAAAGAGATGAACAGACGAAGACTGGGAGACAGACAAACTGAGACAGAGAGATGGATAGACAGAAATACTGACAGAAAGACGGAGAGACAGAGACAGAGAGACGGACAGACAGAAAGACTGGGAAACAGAGATAGCGAGATGGTCAAACAGAAATGCGGACAGAGCGACAGACGGAAACAAGAGAGATAACAGAAAGCTGACAAAGAAAGGCAACTGACTGACGGAGACACGGAAAAACAGTAGAGGCATGCTTCATATTTCAAATGATCTCAAACAGAAGAGGCAAGCTTCATATTTCAAATGATCTCAAACAGAAGAGGCAAGCTTCATATTTCAAATAATCTCAAGCAGTAGAGGCAAGCTGCATATTTTTTTTTTCAAATAATCTCAAGCAGAAGAGGCAAGCTTCATAATTATTTCAAGTCATCTCAAGCGGAAGAGGCAAGCTTCATATTTCAAATAATTTACAGAGGGCCGACCCAGATAAAAGACAAACTCAAAAAAGGAGTCAGTACAAGACAAAAGCAACAAAGTAACAAACGTAAAGAATATTTCACAGACCAGATACAACGCTCATTTCAAACAACGTTAGACAGTTACTGAAGAAAGCGCGGCACTGGCCGAAATCCCAACCACCTGACACGTGCTCCGATTTTTGAAAATTGTGGATCAGAACACGTGAGCAAGATCTTAATCTATTTCTTTAATGCTGATTCAGACAATACACTGTAAAGCAATGCCTGCCTATCAAGACACTCAGAAGAAGAAAAAAGATCGATTAGAAAACCATGGATGGAAGAAAAGGAAGAAACGAGGGTTTTTCACAGGGTAAAGAAGAGAGGGGGGAAAAAAAGGCAAGGAAAGATAGACGAAGTCCTTACACAGTCCACAGCACAGAGTTCTTCCAGCCTCGCAAGGTGCTCGTTACGCAGTACACCGCGTCCTCCCTCCTGGCCCAACGCCACGCCACAATCCTCAGTAGTTCCTAGCACACAAACATCCCTCTACTGACCCGCACTCATCAACCAACGACGGGGCAAATCGATGAAGGAGAAGAAGAAGAAGACTGAGGGGAAACTGTGGAAGAAGTAAAGAGGTGAGGTTGTTGCAAGCCGGGGAACGTGGCGAGGTCCAGCAGACCCCGGGTCGACCAGGGACTTACACAAGCACCCACCCACTCTGCTAGCCTACTTTCCCAGCTCCGCCGATGTGGAGCACACAACACACCCACCGACCCACACACACACACACACACACACCGCCTGCCTGTCTGTCCGTCCGTCCGCGCGCTCACGTGAAGCCCACTACTGCCCACTTGTTGGCCTACCGCCAGCCCGCCTCCCCTCTCCCCTCCCCTCCCCTTGACCTTCCCGGCTGCCTCCCCCCTCCCCCCCCCCCCCCCTCCTTACTCCCTCACCCCCACGGCTGGCTGTCAAGGCTGAACTCTATTTGCCGTGTTTCAGTCCACGTCCACTGTGTCGACCAATGGCTCGCGGCAACACCTTGTCGTGTTTTTTAATGGCACAGTTCGTGGTGTCACTGTTGAGGAAGCTCTTTACCAACGTTACCGTCTACACTGTGGAAACTACAGTTACCTTGGTGGGTGAGGCTGACCGGCCGGTACTTTTGTACCCACCCGCCAGCGCGAGCGCGTGCACACGCACGCGCGCGCGCGCGCGCACACACACACACACACACACACACACACACACACACACACACAATGAAGCATACAGGTCATGATGAAAAAAAAAAAAAAAAAAACATGAAGCCTTACAGAACTACAGCCGAACATTCAATATAACGACACAAAAAATGACACACACAAAAAGGAAAACCGTTCCACCAGAACAGTCCTTCCAAAACGGAGGTAGCCTACAGACAATCAGCCCTAACAGCCAACGAACTACGCAGTTGCTTTCAATAAAGAAAAAAAACTCCCCGGCTCTCAGCAGAAGGCCTTGACGCACGCCCCTCCCTGCGTGCCCTCAATCCCCTACTTCTTACCTTGACTCACAGCGCCGGACAGCAGGGAGTGTCTAGCGCACGTAACTCCCTGTCATCATCGAACCTCCCGGCAAAGCAGGGAATGCACTCCACGCACACACATTGAGAGAGACGACGACGACGACTAAGAGAGAGAGAGAGAGAGCAACGAGCTCAAAGAGGCAACGAGTCCTCTAGGTCCGCCCACCGCGGTCGCTGTAACGTAAATGAGTGAGTGAGTGAGTGACCAGCTGACCGACCTGCGGACTGCCCGCCCGCCCTTGCCGCCTCTAACTGACTGACTGACCACTGGCCTGCAGAACGTTCCCCTCGCTTCTTTCTTCCTTCCTCGGATGTCCATGGTGTTGGCGCGGTCAGTCCATATTCTTGGCCGGTTTAGCCAGCAGCTTTTTTTTAATTTATTTTTTATTCTTCATCGGCGGAGAACACGCAACAACCCCACTGCCCCTACAATACGAGCACAAGTTATTCGAGCAGGGTTTTTTTTTGCTTTTTCTTTTTTTTTTTTCATAGTGATTTTTATACAGTAAGGATCACGCTTAAGGTTGCGCTAGGGTGTATTTGGGTCTGATTAGGGTTAAGGAAGGTGTCCTGCATTTTGGTCTTGTTTTTTTTTATTTTCATTTTTGGGGGGGTTATAATAAACATTTAATACATGTTTTTAATCATAACACAAGTGATCTACATGTAATGAAGAAGGGAAAGGAAAAAGGACAGAGAGGTTGGGAAGGGGTAGAAGGCAGAGCGGTAGGGGGGAAATGTGCAAAAAGGAAAGTCAGGATTACCTGAAAAAAACTTAGACGCTTTGTTATTAACATTTTGCATTATACCGTTCTGTCTTGTATCATCTATTCAAATAATTCTGAAAAAAAAAATTGGTTTAGTGCGCATTGTTCTATTACACACACACACACACACACACACACACACACACATATATATATATATATATATAAGAGAGAGAGAGAGAGAGAGAGAGAGAGAGAGAGAGAGAGAGAGATATATACATATATCTACATTAAAAAGTACAAGTTCATGTGAAATCTTTACAATAGAAGCAATTTCACATTTTTCATTCAATATATTTTTTTTTTTACCAAAGATGTCAAAAAACATCTAACATATTTACAACTCCAAAGAGGGTGTTCAATGAAATCTCTTACTTCATTACACAATGAATAGTTCGCGTTGAAGATACCCCCGTTGCACTTTGAACAACAGTTGTTGCAAGAATTCTGTGCAGAGTTCAAGTTTGTATCCATTTCAGTCTCACGTCTTTAATTTCATGTATTTTCAAAAACATCTGTTGCCAAGGGATATCAACAGTACATTTTCGTGTCCATTTTCAAACAACAGGCTTGACATTGCCTTGTTGAAAAACTTCATACAATGATTTTGATCCTTTTGATATCTTATACATATATCTTAATGTAACTGACATGCCCAAAACACTGTTACTGTTGGTATTTCGCTTTATTCCACTTCCTCTAATGTACTCTTAAATCGCAGATAGTATGCCATTAAACGTGACAAAGTCAATCCGACATCCAAGATTATGCATTTTGGTACGGCTTTGTCAGACCTCAGACAGAGAGAGAGGAATATTCTTAGTATGCAGCGACCGGTTGTGTGTGTGCGTGTGTGTGTGTGGGGGGTGGGGGGTGGGGGGGTGTTTGTTCCTTTTTTTTTTTTTTTTTTTTTTACACTCTGAGCAGTTATGGTCTACGCAGAAAATAGCAATACTATTCACAGCGTAAGAAACACACACACACACACACACACACACACACACACA
>CM065715.1:78517942-78527942 GCA_033310375.1 Conus canariensis
ATGGTGGACTCAGCAACAGTGTCACATCAATATTGATTCCTGCTATGTCTGCCATCCGGCCTTACATCACCGTCCGTCACCACAGCGCCACGACCTTTCACAGTAGCTGTCACTGGACAATCCTATGGCACCATTGTTACGGATGGTATGGGTGTGTCTGCAGGTGTCTGACTGTCTGACTCACACAGAAATTATGGATGCATGCACGACTTTTCTAATTCACATACACACACCCACTCACCCGAACACTGACAGCCAGGCAACAGAACAACACTTCTTTTTGTTTTATGTTGCCCGAGCCATCAGACAAACACATATAATATAAATACAAACATCATTAATGGGTCGGCACGCCAACCATTAGGCGTACACGCAAAATATGTCTATATATAGCGGCTATCAACTAGCGCTGGATCCAACGTCGCCGTAGACGATGACAACGACGAGACGACGAGGACGACGACACGACAAGGGCGACGAGACAATGCAGGCGACGCAGATGATGACGACGACGACTGCAGCGTCAAGTCAAGTCCGACACAAGACACAAAACTTCAGAGCTGTGGCTAAAAAAAACGCTAACACACTCGCGGCGTCTCTGCCGACGACAAGCCGACAGTCTCGCACAGGAGCTGTGACTCACACACAAACACAACACAGCGACGGTCTGGCCAACAGGTCGCTGGTTCAAACTCGGGAGCGGCGCTCTGGCTTGGCAGCAGCGGCGTCTCCAACCCAACTGGCTCAGCAGGTCCCGGGCGCAGTGACAGGTAGGGTGATTGTCGGCACTCAGGCCGACCTCTCCACGCCGACACAAGGCGGAGAACAGGGGCGTAGTCTCAGCTACGGCCCTGACCCTCAAACAATGACAGCCAGTCCCCCTCAGTCCAGGGAACGCTTCAACCTGGGGGAAACTGATTAACTACCTTGATTATCATGGCTACTATTCATTACAATCACGACTACATTCATTATTCATTAGCCACATCCTATTTCACTACAACTTGAGCATATTCTTTCTTCAGCATAACATTCCCTTTTCCAGAATCATAACACTACAACATTCCCTTTCCGGAATCATAACACTACAACATTCCCTTTTCCGGAATCATAACACTACAACATTCCCTTTCCGGAATCATAACACTACAACATTCCCTTTTCCGGAATCATAACACTACACAGGAAAGGATTTCCATATAAACCTTTCATAATCTAGTTTTCCACATTGGGGAAAAGATTTCCATCCAGACCCTCTTCAATAAACCATGAATACAATTCATCACACACAATTAATGATTACTTTCATCACACATAATTAATGATTACTTTTCATACGACTATAAATGTCTATCGTCAATTCACAAAATGTTTGTTTCTTTTCTTTTAACACAAGAATGTTCATTTCATTTCATATAATCACCATGTCTTTCGTCAATTCACAAAATGTTCATTTTTCTTGTAACACAAGAATGTTCATTTCATTTCATATAATCACCAGATTTTTTAAAAGGTTTCTTTTCAAAACAATTCATCTACTTCAATATATGTAAGGCAAAGATTTCCACAACACTCTTGTTTACCAACACACAATTATTGTTGTATCAAGAGTGAGTTAAATACTCATCCACATCAAAAATAAAAATAATTTAAAAGTCTATGTCGCTCACTCTTGATACAACAATTATTATCCATCGCATCAAAACTCCCTCTTCTCGCAAAGTCTAGCTAAACCACATTGAAATAATTAACATTTTTTCCAACATGAATTCATAACTAGTTAAGTCACAGAATAAACTAAATCTTTTTTCTTTTTTTTTCAAGACCACTTCCTTTAATACTCACTTCATCTATGTTTTCTGAAACAATTTCGTTTTGCTACCCTATCAAGTCATAGGATAACAGAACACAACAAATACTTTTTTTTTTAAACAAAACCTTCACAAGTGCGCTGAGGAAGTTTCAGTCGCTCCTAAACGGGAACACGGTTTCAGTTTGCTAATAAATAAACATTGTTGTGATAAATACCTGACTGCCACCAAAAATCAGCTGAGTCCCTCTTCGGCCGTCTGTGTTGTTGCGTTGCCGGAATCACTGCAGAGACCGCCTAACCGGTTCAACTCACCCGGCTTTTAACAGTGCGCCGGTGAGCAGCAGTCAGCTGAACTTTTCAACCGGCTTCCGGACAACTACCTTCCGGTAAGCACGGTCGCATGAAAATTTGTGACCGGACGGGAAACGATCCGTCACAACCATTCCAGCGTCGAAAGCCGATAAAATGCTGCTTTATCCTACAGAAAAGCAACGAAAAGAGGGGGGGGGGGGGGGGGGGGGGGGGGGGGGGGTTGTATTATCTTGAGGATCACAATTATTTTCTGTGGGATCACAGCTGTTTTCACAGTTTTTCTGAGGTTAATGACTATGTTTTGTGAGGATCGCGTGGTGTTTTTTTTTTTTCTCCTATTTTCCTTGGGATGATAGTGACTTATTTTTTTCATAAGCCCTCTTCCGTTCGTGTCGTTCGCTGTCAAACGTGTTCCAATTCTTTACACAGGTCAAAAGCAGAAACAAAGACTTGCTTACATGTGTGCGTTGTTGTTGTTCTTTTACTTTTACTACTTTCTTTGAATTACAACCAAAAAAAAAAAAAAAAAAAAAAAAAAAAAAAAAAAAAAACGAAGCGCAAAAAAACAAGTGCGAGAGCTAAGAGCAATGTGAACTAGTATGCAGGAGAGTAAAAGAGATTGCACGGTCAAGGAAAACTGAAAAAAAATACAGAGGTTTCACCCAGATCAGATGTTATGCGCGGATGACACATGTCACTTACAGAGGTAGAGATTAGCTCCGTTTTAACAGCCCCAATATACGGACGTTTTCAAAAAGACAAGAAAGAAAGAACAGAAAAGAAAAGAAAAGAATGAAAGAGAAAGAAAGAAGAAAGAAAATGAAAAAGGAAAGAGAAAAAAAAAAAAAACGCCAGAGTAGCCACAGATTCAGAGGTGACATCTCTTTCAGTTGACGCTGATCAAAGCTATTGTAGACAGTGAACTGTCAGAAAATGACAATGTCCATGTTGTCCAGAACTCTTAAGGACAGACATTACCACGGTGACAGGGCTCAAGCGCACTGTCCATGTCTGACAGTGTCGGTACTTTTCCAAGATCGGGTTCCGCGGTGTTCATGGCATTAAGGTTGTGTTGTGAAGACTTTAGATAGTATACAGCATATGCGGAAAGAAATTGAAATAAAACAAATTCTGTAGACAGAAAAAAGTTTGTGCACGCACGCTTACACACGCGCGCTTACACACACACACACACACACACACACACACACACACACACACACACACACACACACATACACACACAACACACGCGCGCGCGCGCGCGCGCGAGAGAGAGAGAGAGAGACAGAGAGAGAGAGAGAAGAGGAGAGAGAGAGAGAGAGAGATCCCGCTGTACCGAAGCGGTCTGACGGAGATTCGAACTCGCATCCCCAGGATCACCAAGATTACGAGTCCGGCGCCCTATCAACAGAGCAATTTCGGCCCCCTTCTCCACTACTCCAAAACTGATTCCCATCTTCAAGACTGGGAAATGTCTGCATTGCGTAGACTTGTACTGTTACTTTGGACACTTTTCACAATAAAATAATTTTGGTTTGGCAGATATTAACTGCTTCAGGCAATGATCTTGACAACCTACACTTGGGGTTCTCGCCTATAAAATGAGCCGCATTCAATTTGTCTCAAAAACAATGTGAAGTTAATGCAATGTATGTCAATTTTATGAAGACGAAAAGCGTTTCGTTTATTTTTTGCGTTTTGCTCCACAAAGCCTCTACAAAATATCCAGACAGCTAGCAAAATGTGGAAACGTGTTTGCAGTCTCTTTGTGCTGTAAAAAAAAAAAAAAGAAAAAAAAGACAAACAACTAAAAAGTTATATTTTCGCGAGCGCGTGCGTTGTGTGTGTGTGTGTGTGTGTGTGTGTGTGTGTGTGTGTGTGTGTGTGTGTGTGTGTGTGTGTGTGTGTACGCGTGGGTGCGTGCGTGCATGCGGTGTGTGTGTGTGTGTGTGTGTGTGTGTGTGTACGCGTGCGTGGGTGCGTGCGTGCGAGTATGCGTGCGTGCATGCGTGTCTATCTGCTTCGTGTTTATTCTTGGAGTGAATGGCGCCATCTGAGCGCGCTAATCGGATCGGGTGACATGGCCATTACAGAGTTCTCTCCCCAGCGCCAACGACACTGGCTGTCCTCGCCGCTCCCACCGACCTCACGTTGCCCGCCATGGCCTGCAAATTGAAAGTGTCGCCACCAGGCGCTCAGCTGGAGCTGAAAGTCCGTTCCACGGCCACTCCCAGAGGACTGCCTCCCATAGCGTCACCATCAACGACTCAGTTTTGACGTTCTCTTGACGTCAGTGGGCCGGTGCTCTAATGGACAAGCTGACCGACTAGGTAACATGAGGAAAAAGGTTCGAGACCCGCGCGGCGTACAATTTTCTTCCATCGCTTTCCCTCTTAGTTAGACCTAAATGGAAGCGTCAGCAAAAGGGGAGGAGAAGGGATGAGATGGGTAAGGGGAGGGGGGAGGGGGGGGGGTTGGAACGCTAGTACACACCTATAAAGAGACATAAGCAAGCCACTATGTTCTCCCTATCGATCTAAGTTGTCGAAGGGTTGCGGCCCTTTGCAAGCTGAACCGTCCACATTACGGACAGCGAGCTCAGTTTGTTCTGTTATAAATAAATCTAATTTCCAATCAGATACAACTTTAAACGACAAAAATTTGAAAGGCAACATGCTGGTGTTTATGGTGTGTTCAAATATTTCAAGCTGCATTTAAGGCAAAGGCAATGGCGGGACATTGAAATCGTGGTGAATTGTTGGAGCTCGCAGACTGAAAGGACGAAAAAAAAAAAGTGAATACTAAATAAGTTCTTGTTCTTGGCAGCTCCATACACTTGCCAGTAAATGTCGATAATTTTGCATCATACTACAATCCCCTTTACCATAACACTGCCAGGCAGTCGCTTCCCGCTCGTGTTGGAGTCTGGGGACGTTCAGACGCATGAATCATACACTCCACTGCTGCTATGGTCAAAACTTCCACTACTGTCGTCAAAAAGACCTACCAGCATACTAGGACTCGGTCTTAAAATAGACACGGAAAACACCTGCGGAGAAGTACCTGAAAATAAGACAGCACTAATCGACAGTAGTAGTAGTAGTGGTAGTAGTAGCCCGTTCATGCTCTTGTTTCTTTATCCACTTAGGGGGGGGGGGGGGGGGGAGGGGGGGGTTTCGAGTAAGGGAACGAAAAAGAAATCTTAAATGAGGGAAGGAATAGTAGACAATTAATAACAAACAAGTGGGGTGACTACTGCTCCCATTAAGAAATAATTACACGATCATAAATCCAAACGAATGCTCCTTACAACCCCAGATCACCTAGCAGAAATGTCAACACAGTGCACACAGAACAAACAAGGAGACATCACCGAGATAACGAAACACGCGATCCTGCATGCAGTATGAACTTAGCACAGTAACAGAACCCCGCACAATGAAGAAGTCATTCTCTAATAGATTTCTAAGAAGAAAAAAAACTTATTGAGGAGAGACAAAATTCTACGGGCGACATTAAGAACGTAACACCACACTGAGGAAAGGCACACAGGCTGCACGCCAAAAATTAATGCGCCAAGAACATGCTTAAGGAGTCGAGTATTTATAGACTGGAGCAATTAAATTGTTTTGAGAATTTTTATCGTGTCTGAAAGTTGATTCTCTTCATTTCTTTTTTTCATATGGGCATCAAGGTACAAGCCAGGTAGTTCCAAGCAAACAGATTAAAATCAGGAATGGGATTATTTTGGGAGCTTGAGGCTGGTGCAAAGATAGGGTCACGGGTGAGTGCAATGGCATGAGATGAGTGTCAACTAAGGGGAAGGTCATATATTTGAAGATTTGTGTGTGTGTGTGTGTGTGTGTGTGTGTGTGTGTGTGTGTGTGTGTGTGTGTGTGTGTGTGATTTCATCGGTGAAGATGCCCCAAAACCAAGGGAAATAATTGGTGGGGAGTTGTTCTTTTGATCAGTTATCAGTTTAACATTAAATGCTGGTACGCCTCAAATCTATGGTGGGCCTCAAAACGCTTACATGGATTTTAAACACTGTTCTAGTGCAAAATCCTAATTGTGGCGAGTCGTCAGAGGGGGCGGTGGCTCGAATTTGACTTTCATGTCAAGATCATTTTTGGACGTATAGTGATTTACATTACTACCTAGACCAAACACTGACTGGCATGAAAGGAATTCACCGACAGGCCTAAGGCATGAGATTGGACGAGTGGTTGGGCGGTTGGTCAGTTGTTTGACAATAGTCAATCAGCCAGTTTTTTTCGGTCAGTCTGTCAGTTTGAAACCTAGTTACTGGCAAGCTACGCTGTCTTTAAGTAATTTTCAAACGAATAAATTTGTTCTCTCTCTCTCTCTCTCTCTCTCTCTCTCCTCTCTCTCTCTCTCTCTCTCTCTCCGTTATAAATAAATAATTTCGTTTAATAACTGACAGACGGTGGACAGGATATATAGGAAATTTAAGGAAGAAGTTTACCACTTGCTGGACACACATACGGCAAGGACTTGAGAGAGAGAGAGGAGAGAGAGAGAGAGAGAGAGAGAGAGAGAGAGAGAGAGAGAGAGAGAGAGAGAAACGCGGTAGGAGGGTGTGTGATGGGTGAGGTGGGGCGGGATGGGGGAGGGGTGAGGAAGAAGGAAAGGAAAAAGATGAAAAGGGCCATGCCTAGCATCTGTACTATGAGCAAAAAAAAAAAAAAGGGGAGGGGGGTAGTCAAGGGAGATTACTCAGCTGGTCTGATACAAGTACATGAGGGGTGGCGGTCAGGGATCCGATTAATTCAGTCAATAAAGACTATCGCAACTTTCGAAGCGATGGTGATCAAAAATAAATAAATAAATAAAAAGGGCACAGGTACACCGACAACAAGGATATATTTAACATAAAGGTTGATGTAATGTATGACTGCCCATGGTATACAACCTTCTGTCATTAGTATCTTGCAAATCTGTACCTGAAAGTACCTTCAATGTTTAACTTTTTTTTGTGGTTTGTTGATTAAAGTCCTTGAGGAAGTAACCGTTGAATGTGTCCAAATTGATGAGATTGCGCAAAGCTATTAATTACACGTAGATCAAAATACTGACTTGCTTTATATACTAGGTATTATCTCTGAATAGTTTCAACACTGCTAGTTGTACAACTAGCTTGGTTGGTTGGTCGGCTGATTGTTTCTTCTTCTTGTTTTTACAGTTCATAGTAACGATTCTTTGACCGTAGTCATTACCCTCTATACCCTCAAAGTGGAATGAAAGCAAATTACCATTCTTCGTTGTTTATTACGAATGCTTTGTATCAATAAACAGTAAACTCTTTGATAACAATAATCTTCGTGTGTAGATTACATAAGTGATATGAGAATAATTAATGAAGCCTCTTTTCTCGATGTTTGTATGGGACAACAAAATTCAAGTGGACTTCATCTTCACGTGCGCAATGGACAGATATGACCATGTTCACAGTTTAGTTTGCTTCCATAACGATGAATGAATATATCTTGAACCCAAAATCTACATCTTGCCATGATATATCTAATACATTTTAAATTTCTATCGATGTTGCGAGACGGGGAAATGACTATGAGAAGACTAGGGGTAGGGGGGTGGGGTGGGGGGGGGGGTTACCTATTTGGATTTCAGAAAATGTATATTTCACCAGTTTTCTCACAATCTATTTCTCTTTCTTTTCCTTTGGATCTCTCAGCTTCTATGTCTGTCTGTCACTATCTCTGTCTGTCTGTCTGTCTGCCTGCCTGCCTGCCTGCCTGCCTGCCTGCCTCTCTCTCTCTCTCTCTCTCTCTCTCTCTCTCTCTTCTCTCTCTCTTCCCTCTCTCCTCTCTCTCTCTCTCTCTCCATTTATCTTTACAAAGCATTCAAGTTGCGTTCTGTTCTGGTGTTGTTAATTATGCATTTGCGTATAGAAGTTATGTACCCCTTCATGAGGGGCAATGGCCTATACATGAATAAACTTTCCGTTTCCGTTTCCGTTTCCGTCTCTCTCTCTCTCTCTCTCTCTCTCTCTCTCTCTCTCTCTCTCTCTCTCTCTCTCTCTCTCTCTCTCTCTCTCAACATGCTAGGATTTGGCCAGTAAAGACGGCTTTAAATCCGACAGCATCGCAGACATCATCAGAAGCTTACACCCCTTAAATCGTCTTCTCTGTAAGGCAATAATGTCAAAGAACGCAACGACCTTCCCCTTCATCTGCCGCAGGGAGCCGACAAACAGCTTGTCCATTAGTCATCTTTTTTCACCTGAATGTCCCTTCATTAAAGCTGCCTTAATTAAAATGGTGGGGAAAATGCAAACATTTGCCTTGTTTCCTCACAGCGAATTTCAAAGTCGATGACAGTCAGCATGAAGGTGTGTTTCCTTTCTCCCATTCCACGTTCATTCCATAGCCTCACTCCTTACCCTTTCCCCCTCCCTTTTTCTCCGCCCCCCTCCCCTCCCAACCTTCGTGTTGTCTCCCAATGCGTTCGGAAAGACTATCATAGAATAATACCCTAGCTTCCCCAACCCACTCACTCACCCATCGGCCTGAACATCAGAAAGCCCTGTAATCTTTCAGATGAAGAGGCCACGGATCAACTAGGAACACCCTCGACCTAGAATTTCCCACATCACAGTCAAGGCATGCGGGGATAATTTTCTTTCGACTCGTGTTCTGTGTCACGGCTCCTAGTCCACAGCCATCTCCTGGCTTATCCCGCCACAGACGCAGCGGGCCACAGGGAGCAGTCAACGTCAAGTCGTCATGAGGCAACCCACCACAGAAGACACAGCACTTCTGCTGTTCCGTGGCGCCTGTTCTGATTCACATATCCAGGACACCCTCTACTAAGCCCCCCACCCACCCCCTCCCCCTGCTGACCACAGTAATTGCTCAGTCGTGGAGTCAGCATGAATGTGCGTCCCCCTCCGGATGGCGCCATCACGTCCGTCCAGTCACAGTCCCCTTGACCTTGTCGATACCGGCGACCTTGACTTGAACTCCCGAGGGCATAGATGACGTGGAAATAAAAACTAATGTTACCACGAGTGCATGGAATGAACGGCGACAGGAGTTGAAAACTTTTTTTTATGCTGATCTATGAGGAAGAGGATGATGAAGATGACGCAACGGAGGTCCATTCCGGTCTGAGACTGCATGACAGAGCTGGACACGACGCCTGCTTTTATAAGGTATCCCGGCGTCAAGGCCTGGGAAACACGGGCACCTGCAGTGCTGGTCAAGAAATTTGAGCAATACTCTCTTAGACGTATCCAGTGAGTGGATGAAACTCGGCGGTGTGATCCCCGGTGTTCCCAGCTGAGCCCATGGCAAATTCACCTCTGGGTACAGAAGACGGTCGGGGCCGAACAATCCCAGAAATGAATGTCTCTGATGGGAATAGAATCCACGACTTTCTTGCCGGGGAATCTCTTACGCTAAGTTCTGTGCCACGGCGGCTGGGTAAGTGGAGATACCCTGTGTTCGGGAAAGTCAGATTTAGAATCTTACAGCTAAGCAAAGGTTTCACAGGCTCCCGTAGAGTTCAGACCATTACCGCAAAGTTTGCTTGCCACTGAAAAAAAAACGGGAGCACACAGTTGAATCATCATTGCTGTGGGAACTCCACGAGCTGCCCGTGAAGGTTCGACGCTAAACGGATAGAGGATCATAGGATAGCTCTCGCAGATCGCCATTTGGATAAACTACTCCGCCATTATCTGTCCGCCATCCAGCGCGTGGCGTTCTTCCGGTTCACTCGTATCTCCCGTCCTAGGGTACAGGGCAAGGTCTAGATCGCAGCGAACTGAAAAACATCTGCGGTCTAGACACAACAGGCACAGAGGAGGCGGTTCGCGTACATACGTACGGC
>CM065715.1:78532942-78555442 GCA_033310375.1 Conus canariensis
ATATAGTACAATACAGTATAGTACAATATAATGCAATATGGTACAATACAAAATAGAATAATACAATCCAACCCAACGCAATACATCACAATAATAGTACAGTACAGTACAATATAATGCAATATAGTACAATACAAAATAGAATATATACAATACAACCTAACGCAATACAACACAATATAGTACAGTACAATACAATGTAATACAACGCAATATATAACAGTACGGTACAATACAATGCAACACGATACAAGATGTTACAGTACAATCCAATGTAATTCAACACAACACAATACATAACAGTATAGTACAATACAATGCAGTATGATACGAATATAGTACAGGGCAGTAAAACGCGTCGAAATGCAGTACAAAACAGTGCAGTGCAGTACACCACAGTATAGTACAGAATTGCTCACTGTACATCAAACATTAGCACAGTAATAAATCCAGACGCTCTCTTTCAAACATTAAAATACTAAAGTTCACATGAGAATGTCCATCGGTAAAGCAGCGTACAGATTTGCAGGGTGAATGAGAGTTGATACAGTTTTTGTTTGTTTGTTTGTTTGTTTGTTTTTAAAAAAAAAAGGGGGGGGGGAAAAAGGGACAAAAAGAGTGGGAAAAAAAATGTGAAAAAATCGGAGGTTGGAGGACAAAAAAAAGGGAAAAACAGGAATTATTCATTGCAGTGCAGTACAGTACAATACAGAACAGTACAGAACAATGTAATACAATGCAGTACAACACAGCACAACACAGTGCAATGCAGTATAGCACAGTACGGTACAATAGAATACAGTACCGTGCAACAGAGAGCAATACAATGCAGGACAATACACTACAAGACAAAACAACACAGCGCAACCCAAGGCAATGCAATGTAACACAAAACAATGCAACAGAATGTAACGCAACGCAAAGCAACATAATGCAAAGTCGCAAAGCAATGCAGCGCGATGCAATGCAATACACACACACGCGCGCGCGCGCGGCACACACACACACAACACAACCACACACAACACACACACACACACACACACACAACTCTATTTCCAATTGCCCGAGCCATTACTCGACTCTCTCTCTCTCTCTCTCTCTCTCTCTCTCTCTCTCTCTCTCTCTCTCTCTCTCTCTCAACTGACAGTCGTAATGCAAGTCCCTTCGGATTAGGCTACAATTAGCGTCGCTGCATTCTATTTTGAAAGTCCTCCGATACCTCCTCCCCGCCCTCCTCTTTCTCCACCTTCCCCCGCCCATCCCCATCCCCTTCTCCCAGCTCAGTATTTACAAACGAATCCTCCATTACTTAGCAGCCTCGCAGGAGACAGGGAGGGGAGTAAAAAGGGGAGGGCGAGGGCAGAAACAATCGATTCTTCATAACCGACGAACATCCCGCCATTTTATTACCGCTAGGTTAGGCGAGGTCACTCCTCGTGCCCAATTCTTTACCGTTGACTTCCCTTTGTACCTTCCTCCGTTCTCTGCCTCCACCCCCCTCCCCTACCCCCATCCCTTCTCTTCTCTCCCGTTCTTTTTTCATGTGATGCTTTCCCCATTCTCCTTCACTCGTAGAGAATGATGAAATAAACCGTTACTGAATTAACAGGATGTACAGGCTGCGTTTCTTGTTCCCAGTGGGAAATAGATATGGGAAGAGGTTTCTAGAAGGTAGCTCTAAAGTAACAGAATGTGACTTTTGACTCGTTATTATCTAATCTTTGGCCCTGACGGAGGGCTCAATCCATTTACGAACAAAAACTATATATAATATAAATGGCGTGCGATGCCCAACAATGATAAACATAGAACGTAACAAAGTAACACGGGAATAAAAGGTATAGAACAACGATCACACACACACACACACACACACACACACACACACACACACACACACACACACACACACACACACAAATCAATCTCTTTATAGACAAGATGTCATGAAAAGAGACAAACAGAGAAACACAAAATTGTCGTGGAAAATAATCTCGTTATGGCCAAGATGGTATTAACTAAATAACAGAAACAATCCATTGTTTTGGGAAATATGTAAATAAGACAATTCATAAACTTGGCAAGCTTAATTGTGGAACGGTAACAAATGTAAAGATGTTTTTGTTGTTGTTGTTTGTTTGTTTTTTGTTTGTTTGTTTTTTCACTGCGCCAAGAGTACAGTCCAACAAATATGGAACTCGTCACCAGTTCACACACACACACACACACACACACACACAGCACAGATACAGTAGAAGATAGTAGTAGTAGAAGATAGGTAGTAAGTAGATAGAAGCAGTAAGAAGATAGATAGTAGAGATAGATAGAGAGGAGAGAGAAGAAGAGAGAGAGAGAGAGAGAGAAGAGAGAGAGAGAAGAAGAAGAGAGACAGAAGACAGAGACGGAGACAGCAGAGCGAGAGCTGTGCTTCTTGAAATGGTCTGAAGCCAAGTTTGATGGATACGGACCAACAGGAACTCGTCCATTTCTATGACGCAACAAGTGCCTTCGTATGCATGATGTAACAATGGCCTCCTATACTTATGGGACGACGATGATGATGGTGGTGACTATGACAACACTCAGAGTACGTACTATGTTTCCAAGATCATGGGCAGGCACACATCAAAGCCACTGGCTATATGGGCGGATATTCCTTCTTGGAGTTATACAACGTGGCCATACATGGAGAAGATGGAAAGGAAAAGATACACCCGGAGATGCAGGTGGGACCCAGAGAAGTAACGTCCTCAACTGCCGACCAAACCTGCTGGGAGCAGTCCTGCACCACCCTGGGCCATACATGGAGATGATAAAGACTAGCGTTCGTTGGTATGAACTGATTCAGTTCTTCCTGTTCTCAGTACACTGAACCCAGGACAAGGCCACGCAAATGACAACTGCTTCGATTACGATCGCACACACACACACACACACACACACACACACACACACACACACACACACACACACACACACACACACGCCACAAGTCAAGAAGAAGAGAAGTGAATAAGTATCCTCGTCTTTCACAAGTTAGAGTTTCATTGCGCATATCTAAGGCATTCATCACTTCCTCTTTATTATTGACCTGACGGGCTCTCTGTCTACGTCTGGGTCACGGACTGGCGGTCAGTTAGCCACACTTGGCTGCTGATAGTGTCAAGCCTAACACTGGAAACACACACACGGTGGTTCGCGCACATGCAAAAACTACGTGCAGATAGTGGGCCGCCCTCCCTGGCTGGTATAGATCTCTACATGGTAACCCGACAGGGCAGCCCAGCCATCTGACACATTCTCGCGGCGCACGGTGACTGTCGTTCCCTGAAATAATCGGTGACCTACTATCGAACAGGACTCCAACAAATCCAAACTGTGGGAAAGCGAAGTGAGATACTTATTCTTCCCCCTCCTGATCTACGCACCTATCTGTGGTGTAAGTTCCACCGCTTACGACAATCTTCCAAAACCAAGACTTGACAAATGTTCGGCTTCTTCTTCAGTAACCCCCAAATATAAACTGATGACATTGAAGATTGTTGGCGCCTTATGTCTCGGGTTGCGGGATGAAGAGATTTAAGTAAAGTAAATTGAAGATACTATACAAAAGAAGAAAAAAAAAAAGACTATTGTCCATTTACTTACTTAGGCCCATAGCTCAAGGGTGAGCATAGGCCATCAACAACACTCCGCCATCGCACTCAGTTCTGGGCTGCTCGCTGGATGCCTGTCCAGTTGGTCCCCTGCCTCTTTATCTCTGCCTCAGTGTCTCGCCTCCAGCCGCTGCGAGGTCGGCCTCTCTTCCTTTTCCCCTGCGGGTTCCATGTCAGGGCTTGGCGTGTGGTGCTGGATGCTGGCTTCCTGAGAGTATGTCCAATCCAGCCCCACTTCCTCCGCAGAATCTGCTTGGCCACTGGTTCCTGTCCTGCTTGCTTCCATAGATATTCATTGTTGATCTTCTCTGGCCATCTGATTTTGAAGATGCGCCTCAGACAGGTGTTGATGAAGGTCTGAATTTTTTGCTGTATTGCCTTGGTCATTCTCCAAGTTTGGCTCCCACTAAAGATTTTCTACTACATTTATCTTTTACTGTAGATTCCCTACTACATTCACCTTTTACTGTAGATTCCTTACTACTTTTACCTTTTACTGTAGATTCCTACTACTTTTACCTTTTACTGTAGATTCCTTACTACTTTTACCTTTTACTGTAGATTCCTTACTACTTTTACCTTTTACTGTAGATTCCTTACTACTTTTACCTTTTACTGTAGATTCCTTACTACATTCACCTTTTACTGTAGATTCCTTACTACATTCACCTTTTACTGTAGATCTATACATTCCTTACTAGATTTACTACATTCACCTTTTACTGTAGATTCTACTACATTCACCTTTTACTGTAGATTCTACTACATTCACCTTTTACTGTAGATTCCTTACTACATTCACCTTTTACTGTAGATTCCTTACTACATTCACCTTTTACTGTAGATTCCTTACTACATTCACCTTTTACTGTAGATTCCTTACTACATTCACCTTTTACTGTAGATTCCTTACTACATTCACCTTTTACTGTAGATTCCTTACTACATTCACCTTTTACTGTAGATTCCTTACTACATTACCTTTTACTGTAGATTCCTTACTACATTCACCTTTTACTGTAGATTCCTTACTACTTTACCTTTTACTGTAGATTCCTTACTACATTCACCTTTTACTGTAGATTCCTTACTACATTCACCTTTTACTGTAGATTCCTTACTACATTCACCTTTTACTGTAGATTCCTTACTACATTCACCTTTTACTGTAGATTCCTTACTACATTCACCTTTTACTGTAGATTCCTTACTACATTTCACCTTTTACTGTAGATTCCTTACTACATTCACCTTTTACTGTAGATTCCATTACTACTTATTCACCTTTTACTGTAGATTCCTTACTACATTACCTTTTACTGTAGATTCCTACTACATTCACCTTTTACTGTAGATTCCTTACTACATTCACCTTTTACTGTAGATTCCTACTACTTTTACCTTTTACTGTAGATTCCTTACTACTTTTACCTTTTACTGTAGATTCCTTACTACTTTTACCTTTTACTGTAGATTCCTTACTACTTTTACCTTTTACTGTAGATTCCTTACTACTTTTACCTTTTACTGTAGATTCCTTACTACTTTTACACTTTTTACTGTAGATTCCTACTACATACCTTTATTATCCTTTACTTTTACTGTAGATTCCTTACTACTTTACCTTTTACTGTAGATTCCTTACTACATTTCTAATCTATACCTTTTACTGTAGATTCCTTACTACATTCACCTTTTACTGTAGATTCCTTACTACATTCACCTTTTACTGTAGATTCCTACTACTTACACTTATATCACTTACCTTTTACTGTAGATTCCTTACTACATTCACCTTTTACTGTAGATTCCTTATACTTTTACTGTAATTCCTACTTTCACCTTTTACTGTAGATTCTACTACTTACTTACTGTAGATTCCTACTACTTACCTTTTACTGTAGATTCCTCTACTACTTTTAGATTTTCACCTTTTACTGTAGATTCCCTACTACATTCACCTTTTACTGTAGATTCCCTACTACATTCACCTTTTACTGTAGATTCCTTACTACTTTACCTTTTACTGTAGATTCCCTACTACATTCACCTTTTACTGTAGATTCCTTACTACATTCACCTTTTACTGTAGATTCCCTACTACTATTTACACTTCCTTTACTGTAGATTCCCTACTACATTCACCTTTTACTGTAGATTCCCTACTACATTCACCTTTTACTGTAGATTCCTACTACATTCACCTTTTACTGTAGATTCCCTACTACATTCACCTTTTACTGTAGATTCCCTACTACATTCACCTTTTACTGTAGATTCCCTACTACATTTACCTTTTACTGTAGATTCCCTACTACTTTTACCTCCCGCTGAAGATTCTACTACATTACCTCCAACTGAAGATTCTATTACATTACCTCCAACTGAAGATTCTATTACATTACATCTAATTGAAGATTCTATTACATTACCTCCAACTGAAGATTCTATTACATTACATCTAATTGAAGATTCTATTACATTACCTTCAACTGAAGATTCTATTACATTACATCCAACTGAAGATTCTATTACATTACCTCCAACTGAAGATTCTATTACCTTACATCCAACTGAAGATTCTATTACATTACCTCCAACTGAAGATTCTATTACATTACCTCAACTGAAGATTCTATTACATTACCTCCAACTGAAGATTCTATTACATTACATCCAACTGAAGATTCTATTACATTACATCCAACTGAAGATTCTATTACATTACATCCAACTGAAGATTCTATTACATTACCTCCAACTGAAGATTCTATTACATTACATCCAACTGAAGATTCTATTACATTACATCCAACTGAAGATTCTATTACATTACCTCCAACTGAAGATTCTATTACATTACCTCCAACTGAAGATTCTATTACATTACATCCAACTGAAGATTCTATTACATTACATCCAACTGAAGATTCTACTACATTACCTCCAACTGAAGATTCTATTACATTACATCCAACTGAAGATTCTACTACATTACCTCCAACTGAAGATTCTATTACATTACATCCAACTGAAGATTCTACTACATAGCCTCCACTGAAGATTCTACTACATTACATCCAACTGAAGGTTCTATTACATTACATCCAACTGAAGATTCTACTATATAACCTCCCACTGAAGGTTCTATTACACTACATCCAACTGAAGATTCTACTACATAACCTCCCACTGAAGGTTCTATTACATTACATCCAACTGAAGATTCTACTACATAACCTCCCACTGAAGGTTCTATTACATTACATCCAACTGAAGATTCTACTACATAACCTCCCACTGAAGGTTCTATTACATTACATCCAACTGAAGATCCTATTACATTACCTCACACTCAAGATTCTACTACATTACCTCCACTGAAGACTTCCTACTACATTTACCTCCAAATGAAGGTTCTGTTACATTTACCTCCCACTGAAGATTCTACTACATTTACCCCTCCCACTAAAGACTTTCTTCTACATTCACCTCCCACGGAAGCCCCCTTTGAGATTCCATCGAAGATTCCCCCTACTTTTACATCCCACTAAAGACTGTTTCTCTACTATCTTTATCTTCCAGTGAAAACTCTCTCTCTTTCAAAGGTTTTTTTTTTTTCCTGGGACACTCTGGTCTTTGTCTTCAGCGGACTAACATCCCCAATAAAAACTTCTTCCATTTGAAGATTCTTTTTAAGGGAAGGGGTGGGGTACTGTATCTCAGTCAATACTAGACTTGCTACCGCACAAAGACTCCCTCTTTGCAGAGACCTGTTTTCTCTGGAACCTTTGGGTCTTTACAGATCGTAGATTTACCTTCGCACAAGGCGTGTCCCGGTAAAGCCTTTCCTTTAAAGACGTTTTACAGGAACATTCTTGCCTTTTTCTGTACGAAACTGAATTTTAAAAAAAATTAAAAATCCCCCGCTCTACGTTTATTTGTTTTGTTTCCTCAATGTTCCACGACAGCAATTCGAGGGGCTGACGTGACAGACGCCTGCTCCACGAGGTATCTCTGTGGTCATGCGCCACAGGGCAGAGGTGTTATAACCAGTTCAGTCCTTTAAATTCTCCATCCCAGGACTATATTCGGTCTGGCACGGTGCCTCGCACACACTACTCGGTACCCCAGCTGTAGAATGGTCATGGACAGGGAAACTACGGTCAGTTTGTTTGTTTGTTTTTTTTCGGGAATGTCTGGCAGTCTCTGAAAGGTGCTATCGTTACAACCTTAGAAGGTTTCTGCAGGCGCTAAGCTCTGGCAATAGGTTCCTCCCACCCTCCACCCCACCCCACCCTACTGTCTTACACATCGTTCCCCTGCTGCTCGCGGTAACCCAATCCTGCACCAACGGCTTCCGAGATGGGAAAGGTAATGAGGTGTGCTCTCCCCAGCTTTTGCCCCCCACCCACATCCCCCATACACCCCATCCATCCCACCCACGGCTCCTTCCTTCCCCCGGTCTTCCATCTCTCTTCTTTATCCTCACCATTTTTTTACTCTCTGGCCTTTCCTCTACGCACTACTGTTATTTAGTGTCCAAGTTTCAAATGGCCATCAAGTCTGTTACAAAAGGACAAGGAAGGACATGTAAGGCGATTTGTGCCAATGCCCAAACCCTTTAAACGCGTTCTCCTTTTGAAATCCTCTTCCCCCACCCCATCTCCACCCCACCCCAAATTAGCTCTCTGTATTGGGGGGGGGGGGGGAGGAAAGAGAGAGAGAGAGAGAGAGAGAGAGAGAGAGAGAGATCTGACAGATATCCACCTCATCTAAAAAAAAATGAATGAATGAATGGATGAATACATTAATTGATTATAAAACATTTCGCTTCTAAAAGATACAGAAATAATGTAAAATACTCATTTTCTCTAACTTTCTGTGTATGTCTCGTTTATGTTTTCGTTGTTGTAGCTGTTGTTTTGTTCGTTATGTTGTTCTTGTTTGATGAAAATTGATGTCAGTGAAAAAGCAGTGTTGAAACAATATAGCATTGAAATCGTGTGTGTTGCACGCTCGCGTGCGTTCGTATGTTCATGCGTGCTTCGCGCACGTGTGTGCGTGTGTGTGTGTGTTGTGTGTGTGTGTGTGTGTGTAGTGTGTGTGTGTGTGTGTGACAGACAGACAGACAGAGACAGCAGAGAGTGTGTGTATGTGTGTGTGTCTGTCTGTGAGTGTGGTGTGTGTGTGTGTGTGTGTGTGTGTGTGTGTGTGTGTGTGTGTGTGTGTGTGTGTGACAGACAGACAGACAGAGACAGAGACGAGAGAGTGTGTGTATGTCGTGTGTGTTGTCGTGTAGTGTGTGTGTGTGTGTGTGTGTGTGTGTGGTGCGTGCGTGCGTGCGTGCTGCGTGCGTGCGTGCGTGTGTGTGTGCGTGTGCGCGCGCGCGTGTGCGTGTGTGTGTTCAATTCAAAGTTGATTTAAATTCTGCATGTTTTTTTTTTCTGTACTATCCTAAAAATATATAACTTTTTTTTTAATCTCCTGTACACATGTGCAGTGAAAATTATCTTGACCATAAAGAACCAGTGTCGAACATAAGTTCGGTCAGCGTTAGCAGGATGCGCAATGAACTGCCTTAGTCTTGGCATGCGGGCTTGGGAAGTGCGGTACGCCAGAGGGCCCAAATGCCACTGCAACTTCTCGCGCATCTCAACGCTGATGGTCAAATTGTGCGTGCGAAATTCTGGCCGGAATTCTACCTGCAAATGCACGGAACACCTGCGGCACTGAAGAAGATGGACTAGAAAACGAGTACCAAAAAGAATGTTCTCTCTCTCCTCTCTCTCTCTCTCTCTCTCTCTCTCTCTCTCTCCGATAATTATCCAGTCTAAGTTTTCAGTGCCTGGAGACTAAATACGGGTGAAAATGCGCGCGAAACTGCACGCGCAATCTCAGGTGCAATTACGGCCCGAAACACGCGAGATTATTTTGACCAACCAAGGCATGCGCGAACAGGTGTGGCCGCATTTGGGCCTTTTTAGGGCGGTGATTCATCAAGGTTATGATGACCTCCCTTTAAGATGGCTTCTGCGAACAGGACAAGTCAATTCGCGATGGCAGCATTTTAATGAGAGTCTTCCCCTAGCGTGAAGAACCAGTGTTCCCTTGCCTCGGCTCGTCCTTAGGAATTGATGAGAAAGGAGGAGACAACTGAGAATTGTCTGATAGCTGAAACCTCCGAGTCAAGACACCCACTATCGACATCGCGTCACTCGTCTAGATAAGGACTGGCTGGAGTGGAGTTCTGAGTGGTCTCCCCTGAACTGCTGGCTGCCAAGGGAGACAACACCACTCGTTGGACAGAAGAGTTTGGACCATTTACTACGGAGCAGACGATTTTCCGACTGCCTCGTCATCGCCCGAGTCGGCCCTCACACCAAGGAAATCACAAGCTGATTTTTTTTTCTGCATCGGTATCACAGACATTTTCTGACAGCATTGCAGAATGGAAGCGAAACCGTCTGCAGAAAGCCAAGCTCTGACTCACAACAAACAGAGGTGGAGAGAATCTGGTGAACTGGTTTTCCGAGCGGCGCCCCATTGACTCGTCAGGGTAAGGTCAGGAAGGTAATGTTGCTTATAGCCCAGCCGACCGCAAAGGGCCATGTCAGGGCTGTCACCACGCTACTCGTCAGGGAGTTTGGGAAGAAGAAGAAGAAGAGTTGCGAAATCTCCAAACAGAGACAGGAGGTGGGATTGTTCTGGCAGTCTCTGACCAACGACTCCGGCACAGAGGTAGGCTCCCTACCTCGTGAGTTGCTGACTGCCTGCACCTTCTGCAAGGTTCAAAGCAGCCTGGAGAAGGTTCGGTATATCCCCCCTCCCCCAGTGGGTTCGTAACGGACACTGCCACTGTGTCCCTTGAGAACAAAACCATGCAACACTTCATCGCAGCGTGTTAACGTGTTTGCCATTATATTTGTCATCCTTTTAGGTGAAACGGAGGGGGGGGGGGGGGGGGGGGATTCTGCTGGAATGGTGCTCAGTACATATCCTTGGAATTTATTAGTTTATTGTAATTTAGTCCCTTGTGGATTCATTCCAAGAACTGGCCCTCAGCACTTGTGTCTTAAGAGGTTATCTTTTTATATTTTCTCCTTTTCACAAGAAAATGTAGCTTGTTTTGCTCTTTCATGATTTTCTTTTGCTTCTTAGGTGGCACCTTTGGTTGGTTTTTTGAAAACTCAACAAACATACTACGGTATTGCACACCAGCCTTATTCTGGAATAGCATTCTTCTTAAAACCGAAAAGGCAGAGGAGTCAAGTTACCACTTTCCGCGGTCACTGAGGAGAAGCAATCAGGTTTCGAAATACCGGTATCTGACCAGGAGTTATTATATGTTAGTGAGTTTTCTCCCCATTGGAGATTGTCTCCCCCTTGAAGACTATAAGCTTGCTGAAGGCTCATTTTGAGAAGCATTTATTATTCCCCATTCACCCACTCAAGAAAGGCAGAATTATCTACCACTGCAGATATGAATGTTTATCTCACCTTATTTCTTCAATCTAAGACATAAGAGCAAGCTTTGTTTATACTTGAATATTTCTTGCAGTCATTGCAACACCAAGCTGCTCTGTAAGTTGCTGGAATGGTGCTCGGTACTTATCCTCGGAATTTATTAGTTTTTATATATATATATATATATATATATATCGGCTGTTTTTTTTTTTTCATTCATTCTGGTTATTCCATGTACGAGGTCCATAGCTAAGTAGATTTGATGCATCGTTGCAATCACCCCCAAGCACACAACATAGATATTTGATCCGCGGCTTGGCCTTTGAAGGAGACACAGAAACCTGAGGTCGTCGGGGCATCAGAAGCCCCTAACATCCCCATTCTCTTCAAATACCTCACACGCTGGTCAAGGAAGTCTCGTCAACGGTCGCCGGAAGCAATGACTGGAAGTCGACAGTCTTCCCCAGGAAGCGAGGTCTCACATGCTGTAGGGAGGGAAGTGTTCGTATAGCGTGTTGCTGTCCCTCCAAGCCTTGACCGCTTCCCTTTCCCTGACACGTATTTCCTAACGGTTCTCTGGGCCCCAGGGATCAAAACCTCGGCAGTGGAAATTAAAACGCAGCCAGCGAAACATGATCGCAAGTGATCAGTAGCCACCTGTCTCCTCTGTCCCTGCCCTGCCCGCCTTCTTTCCAGGGGATAATCGGACGGGACTGTGTGTGTTGTCTGTCTGTCTGTCTGTCTCTCTCTCTCTCTCTCTCTCTCTCTCTCTTCTTATATATATATATATAATAGTTAAGTTCTAGTGAGTGATGTTCCTTGTTTATCCAGTAGCTGTGGTCGGGTATTGTCGTGATCTGTGTTTTGATCAGTGACGAATAAAGTTTCTCTGAGGAAGGCAAAATTGCCGAAACGTAAGAGGAAAATCTACAACTTGTTGTTTTGTCTTTCTTCGCTGTGATCAATATATATATATATATATAATATCTGTCTCTATGTCTTTCCGTAATTCTCTCCCTCCCCCCCCCCCCCCCCCCCCCCCCCCCCCCCACTCTCTCTCTCTCCATGTTTACGTGTTTGGCATATGTGTGTGTGTGTGTGTGATACGACGGGGCACGCGTGGATGATGTGAGAAATTGTAATGGGGAAGATAGCTTTCTACTATAAAGTCTCTCTCTCTTCTCTCTCTCTCTCTCTCTCTCTCTTGATGAACTCCACTAAACGATGGCAACAGTCTCCTGTACTTGGCAACGTACCACGACAACAACAGGAGAAGCATCGACAATGACAGGCATTAGTCCATAGACAGAAAGGGAAAGTAGAAACAGGAAGAAAACGAACCGGTTTTTCGAATTCACCGCGAATCCATTCCAACAGTCTGATTTCTCACTGGCGTAGAAACTAGGAAGGGGAGAGGGGAGGGGGCGGAGAGTCGAAGGATTGGGGACGAAAGTGTCTTTCTGACCCCTCCCTCCCACCCCCCCCCCCCCCCCCACACACACACACACACACTCTCTCCTCCCCCCCCCCCCCCCCCCCCCCCCCCCTTACCCTACCCAGCTTATCACATGCCATTTTCAATAAACTCTCGCCTCGCTGAACAAACTGTTCAATACCTGACAGTGCCCGTGGCATCGGCAACCGCAGAAAGGATCAGACAAAAGCCTAGTTTAATCCCCCCCCCCCCCCCACCTCCTTTGTCTGGAAGTCATTAATTGGTGCTCTTATGTACAGAACTTTTTTTTTTGTGTCCAAAGATGACCCAGAAAAGTCTCAAACTGATGCTGCCCCTAAGGTTTCAAAAGATCACATACAACATCAACCTGAAGCAGATCCCATCTGTGTGAAGATCTATTGTAACGCAAGGTTGAAAGAGGGAGGAAATGCGGGGGAGGGGGGGGGGGGGGGAGTGAGAAGAAGGGGCAATGGGGCAAGAGGGGAGATTTCAGGGAGTCCTAGGAGCCCACCCCTAAAACACCCCACCCCCACCCGTTACCTCTCACTTTTTGAATAAATCGGGATAGACCTACGTATGCATGTTTAATGAAAAGACATCATGTTGTTGTTTGGGAGAGACCTGAAGTGCACGTAAAAGAAATTACATTCACTTCAGCGTCTGGGCGGTGAACATCCAGAACGGGGTGATACCTCTGGACTCCACCGGGATTTACGCGCCCCCTGGACCCGGTCTCAGTTCGCACGCACGCGCGCGCGCGCGCGCGCACACACACACACACACACAGATACATATATATGTTATCTATCTCTTCTCTCTCTCTCTCTCTCTCTCTCTCTATATATATATATATATATATATATATATATGAACATCCAAACAAAGAACCAAACAACAACCACATTGATGTTTTCCCAATATTTCGACCTCTTTGGTCTTCCTCCTACATGTATTGTGTGTGTGTGTGTGTGTGTGTGTGTGGTGTGTGTGGGGTGTGTGTGTGTGTGTGTGTGTGTGTGTGTGTGTGTGTGCGCGCGCGCGTGCGTGCATGCGTGCGTGCGTGCATGCGTGTGTGTGCGCGTGTGCGTGTGTGCGATGTGTGTGTGTGTGTGTGCGAGTGTGTGTGTGTGTGTGTGTGTGTGTGTGTGTGTGTGTGTGTGTGTGTGTGTGTGTGTTGTGTGCGCGCCGCGTCACGCCCACGCACACACACATACGAACCTTCAGAACAGACCACACAATACACTTTAATTATTAAGCGTTGGAACTTGATTCCATTCGGTATTTTGCCATGCCTGAAAATAGCGGTATGGATAAGAGAGAGAGAGACAGAGGGGGGGGGGGGGGGGGGGGGGTCAGCGAAAGAGAGAGGGATACGGAACAGGGAAAAGGAACATGTGAGTGAGTAAGCGAGCGAGCGAGACACAGAGAAAGCAAGAGAGAGAGACTGGAGACAGGGAAGGCGGGAGTATGGATCCTTTTCCTTATCACTTAGGTAAGGCTCTTGAACAGACAAATGTGACGTCTATAATGATGAGAAGAGGATTAAGACTCTCAGACGCAGCCAAACAGGCTGTACAAGAGGGGGGAAATCGTTTCCTCCAACAACAAGACAGCGCCCGACTGTTTTGCCTAGCACGACACCAGTAAATCGCGCGAATGCCTCTTCTTTCCAAAGCCATGTTTCCTTCCCCTGTATGAGAATTGCTCTTCCTTGTGAGTATGCTAATCTGCAGCTTTGACGATCAAAAGGAGCCAACAATCAAAGGGGAGAGGGGGGAAAGGGTGAGTGGGGTGAGGGGGCTTCGCCCAGCTCTGAAATCTTCCAGACATTTGCATGCTTCCACCATTGATGGAAATCCTCTGTCCACCCCTCTCCCAACGTTAAACTTCTTTCAACAAAAATTCTGTCCGGAGAGATTTCGGACGATGACCGCCGGTTAGAACCATAAGAGGAGGGTGGGACTGGGATGAAAAAGGGGGGGGAGAGAGGGGGGTGCTGAGGGAGGCGGATGGAAGGAGGGTGAATGGAACAGAGAGCTGGGAGAAGAGGGGAGTTGGGGGGGGGGGTGGAAAGTCCCTAAACCCTCTTCCCCACAATTAAAGTTAGGGGTCCTTCTCTCCACTGGTCCTACCCTCCCAATCCAGCCCCCATCTCCCACCCCACCCCCCACCCTGTTTCATTCCAATCTGTTTCAAACTCTCCACAACGATGGGCATTTTTTTTCTTCGTTCCCAACCCTCTCCACATGAACAGTAGGGAGGAGAGGTGTGGGTGTGTGTGTGTATGGGGGGGGGGGGGGGGGGGGGGGGATGCTTCGAGGCCAGGGCAGCCAGGACAGGGAAAGCTGGTAATCATAGGGAAGAGAATTACTTCTTTCTCCCGCCTCTCCCCTCCTCCCACTCCCCCCCCCCCCCCCCCCCCCCCCCGCTTCTTCTTCTCCCCTCCCCACCACCAACTCCCACCACTTTCTCCCACCCCCACCCTCCAAAGCTGTCAAGGACAAGCTGACCAAAGGCCAAGCGACGGGAGTCCATGGCGCAAGACGCCCTCACGTCATGGAAAGTCAAGTCCACAGGGTGGGGGGGGGGGGAGATGGGGGAGGGGGGGGAGAAGGTAGAGCGGGGAGGGGAGGATGGGGAGAGGGAGGGGAAAGGTAGAGGGGGAGGAGGAGTGAGGTGGGGGATGGACGCAGCATACACAAAGAAGGGGAAACCACCCTCTTTGATCGCCAAGAGGCCAGCCGAGTTGCTTGCTCCTACCCAGCAGCGAACCAAAGTGCCCCCCGTCACTGAAGAAGACCTGGACACTCCCTGAACCGGGGATACCACAGACGCTGCTTTTGTGCTGCTACGAAGACAGGGACTGCTCTTCCCGAATCCCATCACCTCCACCCCTACCCCCCACCCAACCCCTCTGCCTCCTGCTTCTACCTGTAAGGAGGGAAGGGGGAATTAGGGGTGGAGGAGCTGGGAAGGAGGGGGGGGAGGTGTCCTGGGGCCAAGTTCAGACCACTGACCGCTGGCAAGAGGTCAGCCTATTTCGCCGTTGGAAAGTGACGAGACCAGGAGGCTGTTTCCGGTCTGCTCGTTGCCCGCCCGGACGCAGGGAAAGGTCACTCTCGTTCCCCAGGTACACCGGCGACGTAACTCAACGAGTCTTCCTATATCAATCAATCACGGTTGTTTCTGCCAGCAGGTCCATATTCACGCGCTCCCACCCAATGCGTACTAGCGCGCGCGCACACGCTCGCGCGCGCGCGCGCACACACACACACACACACACACACACACACACACACACACACACACACGCACGCACACACTCACGCGCGCGCGTGTATACGCAAACCCTCATCCACACTCGGTCCTCCTTCTCCCCTCTCACACATTAATTAGACTCTTCAGTATTTATTTAATGATATCTTATCATGTACCAGAGAGGGGAGGAGAGGAGAGGAACGAACCAACGAACGAGAGACAGACAGACAGACAGACAGACTGAGACAGAGACAGAAGACACTGAAACAGGCAGACAGTCAGACAGACAGTAGGGGATGGTTATTAAAAAAAATAAAAGAAAGAAATGGGAAATGACGACAGGGAGCAGAGAGAAGGGGGTGACATAATACAGACAAGAGAGAGAGGAGGGGGGAGAGGAGAGAGAGGAGAGAGAGAGAGAGAGAGAGAGAGAGAGAGAGAGAGAGAGAGAGAGAACAAAAAATACTTTTCATTTCTATTTTCATTCTAATTTCCACTTATCACAGACAAGAAATAACACTCTACTACAGCACATTCAACAACAATCATCATCAAGAAATGCAATAAAACAAACAAAAAAACCCCAAAAAGTTCACGCCATTTTGTACTCAATCGCCGCTCTTGTGCAACCTACACTGGCTTCATGTCGGCGCTTTGTTCCAGCTGCCCCGTCCACCCACCCCCACCCCCTTCCACGACCCCCCCCCCCCCTCCCCTCTTCCTTGACCTTCGCCCTCCCTCCTTCCCTTTCCCCCTCCCCCTTAGAGTCCATCTCGCTGCAATAACTCCACCACCACCACCACCACCACCACGACACCATACACACACACATTCTCGCCCTCCCCCTCCCAGTCCCACCCCTCCTTCCCAGTCTCCCACACACACACACACACACACACACACACACACACACACACACACACACACACACACACACACGCACACACACACACGCACACACGCACACACACATTAGTGATTCAACTGACCCTCGGTCAGAGGTCGGTCTCCTTCACGCCTGGGCGAGGAAAGCGGAAAGGAAGGAGAAGAAAGGAGAGAGGAGAGGGAAAAAACGATACCTCTCGGAGCTTTCGCTTCACAAAGACGAGAAGGATGGGCTGAGAGAGGTTTGGGGGTGGGGGGTGGGGAGGTGTTGGGGGAGGGGGAGGACATCAACATTTTGTATGTCAATGATGAAGGACGGCTTTCCTGCATCTCAGCCTCCCCCCCCCCCCCTTACCCCCCAACATTTGCCCCTTCATGTTCAAAGTTACAAAGGAAGTTATATACTCAGGGATAGTGTGGGTGGTGGGTGGGTGGGTTAGGAGTGGGTGGAAAGTGAGGGAAGAAAGGGGATGAGGAGTGAGGAGGAGCGGAGAGAGGACAGACACCCCAGAATCCAAACTGTCCATCTCTCTCTCTCTCTCTCTCTCTCTCTCTCTCTCTCTCTCTCTCTCTCTCTCTCTCTCTCTCCTCCCACAATATCTCAGAGAAATATATGAGATATTTACAAACATCTGATGAATGTTTCAAATTTGACTCAACTCTACGCCCAAATGCATTGATCATCCTGTGTCATTAATATGTGTTTTTCACTGTATTCCGCTTTCTCAGGCACGTGAGTGTGTTATTCCATTTCTGCCCCATTGTCCTCTTTCTACCGTTATCTTTGCCTGACTATCTATCTGTCTGTCTGTCTGTCGTCTGTCTCTCTCTCTCTCTCTCTCTCCGCTCCCTCCCTCCCTCTCCCCCCCTCTCTCTCTCTCTCTCTCTCTCTCTCTCTCTCCCTTTTCCTGCCCTGTTCATTTTTTGTTTATTGGTTTCTTTTTCCAAAATGTACTCATGCTTTGATTGTTGCATTCCAAATTTCTCATGATTATTGTTTGGTTTTGTTTCCTACCATTATACATATTTTTTTTCTTGCCCAGAGAGCTGGATGTAAAAAATGGATTTACGCTTAATCCATTACAACCTTGAAATAAAATTCTCTCTCTCTCTCTCTCTCTCTCTCTCTCTCTCTCTCTCTCTCTCTCTCTCTCTCTCTCTCTGAGCTCGGGAATAAACTCTGTCTGTGCGTTACACTCCACACCTCTATGTCTCTCGCCTCCCTCACCTCCTCACCTATCTTCTCCCGCCTGTATTATTTTTGACGCCTGCGAGTCACCTTAGAAACGCCGACCTCTCTCCTGCCAAAAGCAGGCCGCGTCTGTGCCACTAGGCTGTCCCGGCATGTCCTTCATGCACAGCTGCTTTGCGCATAGTCACTGCCGATTGGGCAGACTTCCCGCTGCTGTCGTCTGCGCCATCTGGGGTGTGGTGGACCGCGGTGACGGGAGGGGGCAACGATTTAATAACGATGATGACGATGACGGCAAGGATTTGAATTTCTAAGGCTGGGTCGTCGGGCGGTGAGGGCTGGCAGGCGGTAATTAATGTTTGACAATGGTCATTGAGACTCCCTGTTCAAACCGCCTCCTGTTTCATCCCGAGTCCCCGAGCTGGTGAACCGTCACGTGACAACTATAGCGCCATCTTCATTACCAAATCGTCAGACGCGCAGCTGTGGAGGAACTTTGACAATGTTTTACAAATGAAAATTTTGGACAGCCATTTGTGCGAGGTGTTTTTTTTTTTTTTTCCGTTTCGACTATGCAGGGAGGGGAGAAAACTGAAAACATAAAATGTGAACGAATCTCTCTCTCTCTCTCTCTCTCTCTCTCTCTCTCTCTCTCTCTCTCTCTCTCTCTCTCTCTCTCATATATCCGCAAAAAAATCGTTCTTTACATGCATATCAAGCCAAAAAACAAAAACAACAAAAAAATGGTACCAGGAATCTTTCATCAACAGATAATAGTGTAACTATTGATGCGTTTGCTAGATATAGAGTCAAATGTGAGGGGATATCATAACTTAAAAATTCGAATAATTAAGTCTGAAGTCTTGTTGTGTGGTTACTAGGTCCGAAAGCTGTAACGCGTGGGTGTATGTGTGAGGGGGAGAAGATTCATTGGATTAGGAAGGGAAGGGGTGGTGGAATGGGATTCCAAAACACTGGCGCTTTGAGGACGCGTTCTGTTCGATGTTCATGTGTGTAAGGAGTTGGATAAGAGGGAGGGAGGTAGGGTTGTAGGAAGAGGAACAGTAGAGGAGGAAGACGACGGTAGTGGTACAGAAGGAAATGGAAATCGTTCAACTAAATGAGACAGCTTATCTGTAAGCTTAGACTTATATCATACACGTCATGTTTGCGGACACTACGCATGGTGACATTAATGTGCTCAGGGTGAGCGTTCTTTCGGCCTGACTGCATTGTTTCTATCATCACAGTTTATCTTCATTATTCCTCAGTGATGCGATCCGTAAAAATACTTGTATAACCCCCTTGGCTTTATTGCTTGCCTAGCTGAAGGCAATGAAACATCAAAGTCTCAGTCTCTGTGTGTGTGTGTGTGTGTGTGTGTGTGTGTGTGCGCGCGCGCGCGCGCTTGTGTGTAGTGTGTGTGTGTGTTGTATGTTGTGTGTGTGTGTGTGTGTGTGTGTGTGTGTGTGGCTCGCTGCGTGTTGTATGTTTGTGTATGTAGACCTATTACTGTCAGGGACAGCTGCAGAATTAAAGGCGCATAGTACGTCATCATATATAACGTGGTGAAGGTTACTTTTTTCTTTTTCTTTTAAGTCTTTCTTTGTTTGTCTGTTTGTTAGCCTGTCTGTATGTTTGTTTTGTGTAGCTGGATGCGTTTGCCCCTGCTGGACTGAGGCGTCAAAATAAATGTAAAATTGCAACTAACAAAACAGGCAGCCCGTACGTCAGTTCTGCTGAGAAAAAAATATGTTTCTTTATTTTGTGTGCTACGCAATAATGTTCCACTCTCACAAAACAGACAGGGGTAATTAAAAGATAGATTGAGCACTGCAGGAATTGTCCAGTTACGAGCTGGATCCAGACTCCAGTATACTGGACAGCGAATCTCGAGAGGCACTGTCACCAGTCCCAGTCCTTCATGTTGCCTAGTCGCGACCAGTGAGATCTGTTGCTGCGATGAAGTTGTGACTGACTACTGTTTATGCCTTAGAGATAAAAATGTTGATATTGAAACGGGAATACCCTCCTATTCCGGCACGCGTGACACTAACCCGAACCCTATCCACACTCTAGCCCTCACCCAAACCCTTCCCCTAGCCCGACCCTGAACCTGAACCTTACTGTATAAAAACTTCTTGATTTGATATTTTTTTATCGCTGCGTAGGCTATACCGGTGGATTTCGTCTTTCTCTGAGTACGTAGACTACAATGTTTACAGTTGCAGACACATTGCCTATGTGGCATGTTTAGCAGTTCGATTTTTTTTTTTCTTCTATGTTAGATTTCCGATCTAAATTGATGATCGTTTTTTGAATTGATAATTCAATGCTGATATGTAAAATTAGTTTCAGAATTAAAGAAAAAAAGTTTTATGCATTGCTGTGCGCTCACACAGTGCCATCCAGCGCAAAACGGAGTGGACGGAGCATATATGGGCCGCGCGTAGGGAAAAGATATGACAATAAATTGTCACCAGCAGTGTGGGGCAGTAGAGTTGTCTTCTCCTTTCTCCCTGAGTAAAGGGAAGAACGTCCACCTTTCCGATTCGCCAAGGATTGGGAGAAACCTGCCAGTTCTTTCAAGGGAGACAAGTCTCCAGGGAGGCATAATGTGCAAACAGAACTACAGAAGGTCAGCCAAGACAACTATAAACGTTATCACAGAACTGTAAGGGAAAGAAAACCGGGATCAAAACAAGGGACACAATCACATGCAATACATCTCCTCTGTCAAAACTGCCAGACGACAACAAATTTTGCTTAGTCCTGCCACCACAGACTCCAAGGAAAGATCACAGAAAATCTCGTGAAGGAAAGAACAGGCAGGCTTCAGCGAAACACCCAATCTTCACCGTCAAACCGCTGATACAGAATCACCTTCAACACCAATGACAACTTCATCGACCGTAAGATCCCTTTGACCATGACTAAATATTGTGAAGGATTGGTGTTCGTGACAACGCCTCTACCCTGTCGCGCCTAACTGTGCACAGAGAGCTATAGGAAACCTGACAACTTGTGTGTCTATCGCAAGGACAACAATAATAATAACAAGAAGAAGAAGAAGAATGATGATGATGGTGACGATGATGATAATAACAAGAACAATGATGATGATGATGATGATGATGATGATGATGATGATGATGATGATAGTGCACAAGAAAGAATGTGACTCCTCCTAGCAGATAGCCACACACTTGCTGCTTTACCGCAAAAAAATACGCGCTCGAGTGAGAAGAGAGAGAGAGAGAGAGAGAGAGAGAGAGACAGACAGACAGACAGACAGACAGACAGACAGATAGAGACAGACAGACAGACAGGTAGGCAGGCAAACAGACGGGCAGAGGCAAAAGACAGAGAGACAGACAGAAAGAAAGATAGACTGACAGACTGACTGACAGGCAAACAGGCAGGCAGACAGGTTTTAATCTTGAGAGAGAGAGAGAGAGAGAGAGAGAGAAGGGGGGATGGAGGGAAACAGACAGACAGGCAGGCAGGCAGGCAAGCAGACAGGCGGGCAGGCAGACAGGCAAACAGACAGACGAGCAAAACAGACAAACAGGTTGACAGACAGCTCTTGCAATTCCCCTGGTTCCACTTCCCTTGCACATTTTTTCTTATTTCAAACAGACCAAACAATGAAGAATGAAAGAGAGTGCAGCCTTACTCTCCTAAAACACAAAGGAACACACACAAAACAAGGCGCAAAGTGCATAAAAATCGTAATACCAAACAATTTTCAACGACGAGGGCTTCTTCAGACGTTAACAACTAACAGATATCAACAAATACACAGAGCAATCTTGTCCAGGCCGCAGTCGGCAGAAAATCGGCGGTACTCACCAGACACGAAGTAGGCTGGAATCAGTCACGGCATCTTCCTCCACACACACATACACATTCCTGCAGTCGGAGTCTGCAACGACAAGAACATCAGAATAGGTGCGAAGATGTTTATTTCGTTCTTTCTCAGTAATTCAGCTACACACAGAGACAACACACAGACACACAGAAACACACACACACACGCACGCACGCACGCACACACACACACACACACACACACACACACACACACACACACACACACACACATACATACATACATTCATGCATTCATTCATTCATTCATACATACATACATACATACATACATACATACATACATACATACATACATGCATGCATACATACATACATACATATATACATACATACATACATTCATACATACATACATACATACATACATACATACATGTAAACTCACACTCACATCACACACACGCACGCACGCGCGCGCACACACACACACACACACACACACACACACACACACACACACACACACACACACACACACAGGCGGGCGGGCGTGTGCTTTTACAGACAATGAGAGAGAAGGAAGAGAGAGGGAGGAAAGACAGACAGACAGAGACAGAGACAGACAGAGGCAGACAGAGACAGAGACAGACAGACAAAGACAGACAGGGAGGTAGAGAGAGAGATACAGACCAATCGAATGAACGAATTCTGAATTTAAAGTGGGCAATGTGATGAGTATAAATAATGTT
>CM065715.1:78560442-78562942 GCA_033310375.1 Conus canariensis
AAGAAAGAAACGATAGAAAAAAAAAGAGGTAGAGAAATAAGCAAACAGGAAAGATAAGGGAAGGAAAAATAATGAAAAACGGCAAGGGGAGGAAGGAAATGAGAAATGGTGGGGAAAGGAAGGTAGCAGTAGAAATATTAGCAAAAAGAAAGAAGTACGAAAAAGTAGACGAAAGAAGAGCACGGTGTGAAAAAGTTGAGGAGGAAAGAAATACAAAAAGGTTGGAAAAGGAAGAAATAGTAAGGAAAGAAAGAAATGGGACAAGATGGGGGTGGTGGTGGTGAAGGAAATAGTAGGAAATGTAGGGGAAAGAAGGAAATATCACAAAATGAAAGAAGAAGGAATAAGGAAAAGAGGAGGAATAGAACACCAGGGCAGAAGGCAGTAGGGAAAAGGAGGGGCAAAAAAAAAAAGGAAAAGGCAGAGGAAGAAGGAAACAGGAAAATGAAAGATACAGAAAACAATATTAGGAAAAGGTAGAAGAAAGAAGGAAATAGTAGGAAAGGGCGTGGAGGGAAAAAAAACGAGAAAAAGTGGGAAAAGCAGGAAAAAGGAAGGGGGGGGGGGGGGGGGGTAGAAGGAAATAAGAACAGGTAGGAAAAGAATACAACAGAAGAAAAAAGGAATGAAAAGAAAAAACAAATTGTATGAAAAGGTAAGGACAGACAGAAATAAGAACAGACACGGAAAGAAGAAAATCGTAAGAAAAGATAGGGAAAAAAAAAAAAGAAATAGTAGAAAAAGGTAGGCAAGAAGGCAATAGGATAAATTACGGAAAAGGAGGAAATAGGGAGAGGTAGTGAAAAAGGAAAAGAAAGGATACTGAGAGAACGAAATAGGAAAAAGTAAGGGAGGAAGGAAACAGGGTTAAAAAAAAAAAAAACTGGAGAAGGAAGGAATAGTGAGAAAATGCAGGGGAAGTAAGGAAAGGGAGGAAACGTAGTAACAGGTAGAGTAAACACGGAAAGGAAGGAAATGCTAGTAAAAGGTAGGGAGAAAAAAGGGAGAAGGAAAAGATGGGAGAAAGAAGGAAAAGGAAAAATGGGAGAAAGAAGGAAAAGGAAAGGATAAGGGAAGGAAGGAAGGAAAACAGACAGGAAAAGAAGAAGGTAAGGACAGATAGGTCAAAGAAGGAAAGGGAAGTGGGAAGAAGGAGAAGGTAAGGACAGATAGGTCAAAGAAGGAAAGGGAAGTGGAGAAGGAGAAGGTAAGGACAGATAGGTCAAAGAAGGAAAGGGAAGTGGGAAGAAGGAGAAGGTAAGGACAGATAGGTCAAAGAAGGAAAGGGAAGTGGGAAGAAGGAGAAGGTAAGGACAGATAGGTCAAAGAAGGAAAGGGAAGTGGGAAGAAAGGGAAGGTAAGGACAGATAGGTCAAAGAAGGAAAGGGAAGTGGGAAGGAGAAGGTAAGGACAGATAGGTCAAGAAGGAAAGGGAAGTGGGAAGGAGAAGGTAAGGACAGATAGGTCAAAGAAGGAAAGGGAAGTGGGAGAAGGAGAAGGTAAGGACAGATAGGTCAAAGAAGGAAAGGGAAGTGGAAGAAGGAGAAGGTAAGGACAGATAGGTCAAAGAAGGAAAGGGAAGTGGGAAGAAGGAGAAGGTAAGGACAGATAGGTCAAAGAAGGAAGGGAAGTGGGAAGAAGGAGAAGGTAAGGACAGATAGGTCAAGAAGGAAAGGGATAAGAAGGAGAAGGTAAGGACAGATAGGTCAAAGAAGGAAAGGGAAGTGGGAAGAAGGGAAGGTGAAGGAAGATAGTCAAGAAGGAAAGGAAAGTGGAAGAAGAGAAGTAAGGACAATGCAAAAGGGAAGGAAGGAAGGAGAAGGTGAAGAAGATAGGTCAAAGAAGGAAAGGGAAGTGGGAAGAAGGCGAAGGTAAGGACAGATAGGTCAAAGAAGGAAAGGGAAGTGGGAAGAAGGAGAAGGCTGGAAAGGGAAGAAAAAGCGAGGAAATTGCTGAGAAAATATATCAGGCAAAATGAAAAGGTCGGAGAAATTGAGAAATACAAAAGAAAAAGGAAAAACAGGAATGAGGGGGCGTGGGGGGGGGGGGGGGGGCAGATAAAATACAGCACAAAAAGGCAAGAAGTAGAATTGGTAGGATATACCAGACAACAGTGAAGGCTATAATTTAGTAGGAAAACACAGGAAACACTGTGGAAGAATAAAACAGTAGAAATAAGGGGGAGAAAAACTCAAGGCAGGTAAAAATGGAGAAAAAATATAGAAGACAATGAGAAACAATCGAGAAAAATAAGGTAGAAGCAATAAACGAAAAAGAAATCAGACATTCCTATCTGACCACGC
Organism: Conus canariensis; assembly: GCA_033310375.1. Taxonomy (NCBI): domain Eukaryota; kingdom Metazoa; phylum Mollusca; class Gastropoda; order Neogastropoda; family Conidae; genus Conus; species Conus canariensis. The sequence goes on from CM065715.1 coordinate 78,562,746, forward strand.
GTTTCATTGTCAGGAAATATGGAGGAAGACGTTATAACCAGGAGTCAGCGGAGGCAGTGAGCCGTGAGAACTTGGTGCGACAGCAGGAATGTGGACTGGAGTCAGTGTCCTAACGGATGACTTCACTCGGTGCCTCTGATGTCCAACTCGACCCCCCTCCCCACCGACCCCCACCCCCCTCCTTTCACGTCTTTAGG
>CM065715.1:78567027-78572027 GCA_033310375.1 Conus canariensis
TTACTGAGATTTTTTTTTTAAACGAAGGACCATAACATCCATGAGAGGCACTTTTCTGGTTTATCTCACCTTTTTCAAGCCTTGCGTTGGATCAACTGACAAAGCTTGCGGCTCAAAAATTGGGGGTTGTGAATGGAAAAGCCTTCACTTCAAAACGGGAGCCACTACAAAACAGAACAAAACAAAGGGGGGTGTATGGGAGGGAGATGGGCTGGGAAAGAAAAAAGGGGAGTAGGAGGTGGTGAAAATGGGGAGGGAAGAGCAGAAGCAATGGGTAGGAGGAGGGAAAAGGGTGGCAGGACGAAATGGAAGAAGCTGGTGAGAGAGAGAGAGAGAGAGAGAGAGAGAGAGAGAGAGAGAGAGAGAGGGAGGGAGGGAGGGGAGGGAGGGAGGGAGAGGGAGGAGAGGAGAGAGAGGAGAGAGAGAGAGAGAGAGACAGACAGACAGACAGAGACAGACAGACAGGACAGACGGATAGACAGAGGGAAGACAGGACGAACGGACGGACAGACAGAGAGACAGGCAGGCAGGCAGACAGAGACATTGGAAGGTGCATAGAGAGTGGCCCATGTAATCAATCTGTCTCTCTGCACGCCATTTTGAGAGTCCAGCATAGAGTAGGTACCAGAGTGAATGTCGGTGTGAGACAATCGTTAACTTGATTCGTTGTTAGTGTTTTGTGGTCCACTGCATATAATGAATACGTGTGTGTGTGTGTGTGTGTTTTGTGTGTGTGTGTGTGTGGTGTGTGTTTGTGTTGTGTGTGTGTGTGTGTGTGTTAATTTTACATTTTATCATGGTTCCTTGGTTGCATGGGTTTATTTTCCACGTGTACATGTTGACATGCTTTCTTGGTTGTTCTTTGTGATCATTCAACGCCGTGGACCAGATCATTACTCTGGGCATGGCAATGTTTGAAACCGTCAATTACTATCGGTTTTATGATGATGATGATGATGAAGATGGAGGAGGAGAAGGAGAAGGAGGGGGGGAAGAGGAGGACGATGATGATGATGATATATAGATAGAATGATAGACAAGATAAACAGATTGATTAATAGACAAACAGACAGATAAAACAGACTTATGTGCGCGCCTCCCGCGCGACACACACACACACACACCACAACACACACACACACACCACACAAATGGTTCTAATCACCAGATACAATTCAATGGGTCCCATCAAAAATAATACGTACTATTTTTGGTCCCATCATTAAAGGGTTTAATCCTCCTTGGTCTGCTTCCGATCCTCTCTCTCTCTCTCTCTCTCCTCTCTCTCTCTCTCTCCTCTCTCTCTCTCTCTCTCTCTCTCTCTTAACCTGTCTATATTCTCTATCCCTGTCTATGTATGTATATCAATCCATGTTTTTTATATATATTTATATATTTATACACACACACACACACACACACACACACATATATATATTATATATATATAATATATTATATATATATATATATATATATATATATATATATCACGAACATTATAAAAATGTCCTTAAAAAATCTGAAAGGGCTCAACCTTCTAGGGAGCAACATCTGTATATAATATATATATATATATATATATATATATATGCGTGTGTGTGTGTGTGTGTGTGTGTGTGTGTGTGTGTGTGTGTGTGTGTGTGTGTGTGTGTGTGTAGATAGATAGATATATGTATATATCAACACACACACATACACACGCGCGCGCGCGCGCGCGCGTTAAGTAAACGAGTGTGGATTGTAAAGTGCTTAGAGCTTGGTCTCTAGCCGAGGATAGGCGCGATATAAAGTATTCATAATAATGATAATAATCACACACACACACACACACACACCACACACACACACACACACACACACACACACACACCCCACATCCCTTTCTACTTACCTATCGATCTATGTATCTGTCCATCTATCTATTTATCTGTCCATCTATCTATTTATCTATCTGTATCTATCATCTACCTACCCATTTTCTGTTTATCTATCTATATTTATCGCTATCTATCTATATCTATCTGTGTGTCTATCTATCTATCCATCTCTCGATCTATCTCCAGCTCTCTGTTTCTCTGTCTGTCTGTTCTCTTTCTCTCCTCCTCTCTCTCTCTCTCACACCACACACACACACACACACACAACACACACACACACACACACACACACACACGCACACGCACACACACACACTTTTTTTATGATTCCTCCTTCTTCTTTGTTTTCCTCTTTTTTTCTTCTCTCTTGCATAATTTCTCTTCCTCTTCCCTCTTTCTTCTCGTTTCTTATTCTTCGCTTCCTCTCATTTCTCTCATTTTGCCCATTTTTCCAGTCCTCCTACGTTCCTATTCTTCTAATTTCCATTGGCTTAACTTGCTATGGCAGCCCTTGTGTACCACAGTGAGGAGGAGGAATGCTACTGATTAATGGGCGAGTATGGCTGTGTTAAAAGCCGTGAGAGGACCAATATAGCCGGACAGAAATAAATCGGGTTTCACACAAAAGCTGGATGACAACAAGACTGCCATTCCCAGGTGCCAGCTATAAGCAGATAAGGAAACGTAAGTATGGATGGGCAATCGTCACTGTAGACACACGCAGTCTCCTTTTCACATAACTCCACGGAGTTTTTTCCTCCATGTCTCTATCTTAATAGCGGGTCCTTCCATGCTGTGATATTATCGCGCTTATCAGTGGTTTGGGGGGTGGGAGAGGGGGGGGGGGGTTAAGCGTGAGATTCATATGAGAGTAGGGTCTGAATTTCACATTTAAAAAAAATATCAGCAGGAACAGAATAAGACAATGTCGTTTAAAAGCATAATTATTCATATCTATCAGCGCCTGTATGGTGCTACTAAGAAGAACAAAATGTAAGCTTTTTTTTTTGTTTGTTTCCTTTTTTCATTCAATACTCCCTCCCAGAATTCACTGCGATTTCATCTTTCTTGAAAACGAGAATCGTGCTTGTTAAGTGCAATATGAGCTGTTCACCTGGCAAAAGGCCGCAACTTTCCGACACCATGTGTCGACGGGAAGAATGTCATGGCTTGCCCGCTTGTCCCTCTTTATACACTCGTGCTGGTTTCTGGACAGTCCATTAACGCAGACGGACTGTCGAGGTGTGTCACACATTTTCCATTAGTGGAGCTTGAGGAAACTCACCCTGACAGACTGACAGACACAGGCAGACACACTGCCCCCCACCCCACCCCTACCCCACTCCTTGCCCTTCCTGTGTTTCCTCCCCTACCTCATTCCCTCCCTTACCCTTCATCCCTCCTCTCCCTGGAATAGTTCTGGTCAGAAAAACGTAACAAGCAGCAACAGCGCTAGTGAGTGGCACATCCACAGCCAAAAAAGCCTGACAGACACTGCCCTCTCCCGCTCCTCCCCCCCCCCCCCCCCCCCCCCCCCCCCCCACCCCTCTTCCTTTTCTTCCCTCTATACTCGCCCTACCAACCCTTATCTCTTTTCCCATCATCATCCAAAACACTGTTTAGTCTCTGAACACAAATATTCAGGCTGCTGCTGTAGCAGCAGCAAGCAAGCAATAGGAGAAGATGGAACACCAGCAGCAGCAACAACAACAAAAAAGAAGTAGGAGGGCTGGTGGAGGAGCATCAAAAGCAGTAGAAGGTGAAGCAGCAGCAATAGAAGAAGGTGGGAGAGCAGCAGCAGTAGAAGGTGGAGGAGCAGCAACAATAGAAGGTGGAGGAGCAGCAGCAGTAGAAGAAGGTAGAGCAGCAGCAGCAGTAGAAGGTAGAGCAGCAGCAGTAGAAGAAGAAGGTGGAGGAGCAGCAGCAGTAGAAGAAGGTGGAGGAGCAGCAGCAGTAGAAGAAGGTGGAGGAGGAGCAGCAGTAGAAGAAGGTGGAGGAGAAGCAGCAGTAGAAGAAGGTGGAGAAGCAGCAGTAGAAGAAGGTGGAGGAGCAGCAGCAGTAGAAGAAGGTGGATGAGCAGCAGAAGGAGGTAGAGAAGAAGCAGCAGCAGCAGTAGGAAGAGGTGGAGGAGCAGCAGCAGTAGGAAGAGGTGGAGGAGCAGCAGCAGTAGGAAGAGGTGGAGGAGCAGCAGTAGGAAGAGGTGGAGGAGCAGCAGCAGTAGGAAGAGGTGGAGGAGCAGCAGCAGTAGGAAGAGGTGGAGGAGCAGCAGCAGGAAGAGGTGGAGGAGCAGCAGCAGGAGAGGTGGAGGAGCAGCAGTAGAAGAGGTGGAGGAGGAACAGCAGTAGGAAGAGGTGGAGGAGCAGCAGCAGTATGAAGAGATGGAGGAGCAGCAGCAGTAGGAAGAGGTGGAGGAGCAGCAGCAGTAGGAAGAGGTGGAGGAGCAGCAGCAGTAGGAAGAGTGGAGGAACAGCAGCAGTAGGAAGAGGTGGAGGAGCAGCAGCAGTAGGAAGAGGTGGAGGAGAGCAGCAGTAGGAAGAGGTGGAGGAGCAGCAGCAGTAGGAAGAGGTGGAGGAGCAGACAGCAGTAGGAAGAGGTGGAGGAGCAGCAGCAGTATGAAAGAGGTGGAGGAGCAGCAGCAGTAGGAAGAGGTGGAGGAGCAGCAGCAGTAGGAAGAGGTGGAGGAGAGCAGCAGTAGGAAGAGGTGGAGGAGCAGCAGCAGTAGGAAGAGGTGGAGGAGCAGCAGCAGTAGGAAGAGGTGGAGGAGCAGCAGCAGTAGAAGAGGTGGAGGAGAAGCAGCAGTAGGAAGAGGTGGAGGAGCAGACAGCAGTAGGAAGAGGTGGAGGAGCAGCAGCAGTAGGAAGAGGTGGAGGAGAGACAGCAGTAGGAAGAGGTGGAGGAGCAGCAGCAGTAGGAAAGAGGTGGAGGAGAGAGCAGCAGTAGGAAGAGGTGGAGGAGCAGAGCAGCAGTAGGAAGAGGTGGAGGAGCAGCAGCAGTAGGAAGGTGGAGGAGCAGCAGCAGTAGGAAGAGGTGGAGGAGGAGGAGCAGCAGTAGGAGAGTAGAGAGTGGAGGAGGAGGAGCAGCAGTAGGAAGAGGTGGAGGAGCAGCAGCAGTAGGAAGAGG
>CM065715.1:78577027-78594527 GCA_033310375.1 Conus canariensis
AGGGGCGGGCGTGTGTGCGTGTGCGTGCGTGCGTGCGTGCGTCCGTGCGTGTGTGTGTGTGTGTGTGTGTGTGTGTGGTGTGTGTTGTATGTGTGTGTGTGTGTGTGTGTGTGTGTGTGTGTGTGTGTCTGTATGTGTGTTTATGCACATTTGGGTGTGCTTTTGCATGCCCGTGTATGAGCGTGTGTGTGATGTGTATATCAGTGTGTGTGTGCGTGTGTGTGCGTGTGCGCGCGCGCGCATATGTGCACATGTGTGTGTTTGAAAGAGAGAGAGAGAGAGAGAGAGAGGTGAGTGTTGTGTGTGTGTGTGTGTGTTGTGTGTGTGTGTGTGTGTGTGTGTGTGTTGTGTGGTGTGCGTGTGTGTGTGTGTGTCTGTGTGTGCTAGTGTATTATAGTTGTGTGCATATTGTGTGCACACATGCGAGCGTGTATGCATATGTGTGTGTGTGTGTGTGTGTGTGTGTGTGTGTGTGTGTGTGTGTGTGTGTGTGTCTGTCTGTCTGTCTGTCTGTCTGTCAGTGTTTGTGCGAGTGTGTGTGTGTGAGTGTGTGTGTGTGTGTGTGTGTGCGTGTGTGTGTGTGTGTGTGTGTGTGTGGTGTGTGTGTGTGTGTGTGTGTGTGTGTGTGTGTGTGTGTGTGCCTGCGTGCGTGCATTCGTCTAAATGCCTGCCAGACAGGCACTGCGTAATTGTGCACATAAGCGTTACTTAAATCCTTTGCTCAGTCTGCATCATTTTGTTACGGAAGACCGGAGAATGGAAATGAAGGCGAAAGAGACAGACAGACTGACAAACAGACAACCAGACAGAGAAAGCAGAAAATGTGTATTCATACTCAGCAATGGAACGGTAAATCTGAAACGATGCGAAGATCAGCACAATTCCCATTTCTACTCGTATTGAAAAACGGGTACATACAAAGTCGCAGCTTTTTCCCGCACACGCACTCTGGTTACCATAACAATAGCATGGCACCATGAGACCAGCGCTGAGTCTGGCAGCTAATGAGACGCCCATGTGGACGGCCACTTCCAGACCGGAACCAGATGTTAGCTGACACCAGGGCAGGAAAGACTGAAAGAAAGGAAGAGAATACGTTTTGTATTTCGCTGAGAGTACGACTTTTTTGTGTTTTAAATATGTGTAGTCATCTCATTTCGTATGATTTATGATGGTGGTGGGTTTTGTTGCTGCAGCTGGTTTTTTCTTGCAATTATTCCTCCCCCCCCCCCCCCCCCCCCCCCCCCCCGCATTTACAAGTGTATGTATGCTCTTGTATTATTCTCAGAAGTGAAGAGTTCTCCCTCTCTCTCTCTCTCTCTCTCTCTCTCTCTCTCTCTCTCTCTCTCTCTTTCTCCCTCTCCTCTCTCTCTCTCCCCTCTCTCTCTCTCTCTCTCTCTCTGTATTCGTGTGTCTGTTTCTGTCTTGGCAAGGATTGAAACACGCATTACAAATCCTTACCAAAAACCCATGGGATAAAATGTAACAAAAGATTGCTGTTGTGTTTTTATACTATTTACGTGAAGTACAGAACGCGTCCATGCATTTGAAAGTGAGTGATAAGACTTTAACTCTCTCTCTCTCTCTCTCTCTCTCTCTCTCTCTCTCTCTCTCTCTCTCTCTCTCTTTCTCTCTCTCTCTCCTTCGATGTTTGTTATATGTTAAGCAAATCATGTCTGTAGTTTACGTTCATTACTTTTGATTGCCTGCTTGTTTCTTGGTCTTTTCTTCTTTTTTTTCCTTTCTCGTGCCCCCCACCCCACCCCTTTTTTTGTAGTTTTTTGTTTTTGTTTCAGTGGGAGAGGGGGGCGGGTGATGGGAGGGGATCATTGTCTTGTGTGCATGTATTTGTGTCTGTTCGTTCACTGCTGCTGACACGCGATGTTAATACTAATATTCATTTGATCGTTTTATCATGCTTCTCTGCAGATCACTCCCTCCCTTTTTAGAGACAAAGCTGCCGGTAATAAGCGTCATTATTTAAATATTGCCCTTGTCGTCATGGAATCCATCTTCTCTCTCTCTCTCTCTCTCCATCCTCACTCTCCACACACACACACACACACACACACACACACACACACACACACACTCACAAACTCCCCTCTCTCTCTCCTCTCCTCTCCTCTCTCTCTCTTTCACACACACACACACACACACACACACACACACACACACACACACTCACAAACTCCCTCTCTCTCTCTCTCTCTCTCCCTCTCCTCTCTCTCTCTCTCCGCCCTCTCTCAAAACTACTCCCCCCCACCCCACTTCTCCTGCCCCCGACGCACTCCCCCACACACTTCCCACCCATCTCCCCCCCCCCCCCCCCCCCCCCCACGAGCAACGCGCGCCCTGGCTAATATTTCCCCGAACTGATGACTGATGACCTCCCTGCTTCCATCAATATCTGTTTCACAAAGGAGGGAATCGTTTCCTGCCGTCTCGCCTATGAAAAGTTAATTCGCTCGCGACGGTTGGGAATCGCCAGGTTTTCGCTGGACGCTATCACATAGCAAAGGGGCAGATTACTGGAGGCTTTCCCCATTGTTTCACCCCGCCACCACCATCCCACCCACCCCTCAGCCTTCTACCCCTGTTATCCCCCCCCCACCCCACCCCACCCCCCACCCTCCTTCCCCCTCTGTCCGATCATCGTGGTTGGGTATGTTACGGAAACAAAGGCGGAATGGAACAAACCATTAAGGGCCAGCAGATGTTTCCTGATGACCAACACGATGAGGAGGAGGATCTGACATAGAAATAGAAGCAAAAACAAGGAGTGGCGAAAGAAGCAATATCTCACACACAGAGAGAAAGAGACAGACAGACAGACCGAGAGACAGAGAAACAGAGAGCAGAGAGAGAGACAGAGACAGAAAGAAAGACAGACAGACAAACAGAGACAGACAGAGAGACAAGAGAGAGAGAGAGAGAGAGAGAGACAACACACACACACACACACACATACACACACACACGCACGCACGCACGCACGCACACACACACGCACATACACACACACACACACGCACGCGCGCGCGCGCCACACACACACACACACACACACACACACACACACACACACACACACACACACACACACGGACAAACAGACAGACAAACAGGGAGACAGAGAGACAGAGAGAGAGACAGACAAAGAAACAAACAGAGAGACACAGAGAGAGACAGAAAGACAGACAGTGACAGATAGACAAACAGACAGACAGACGGACAGACAGATGGACGGACAGACAGACAAGCAGGCGAGAGGCAGACAGAGACAGACAGATACAGAGGCAGAGACAGCGAGTGATGGATAGATGGACAGACGGCACGCGAGCTACGTGAATGAATACCGCAAGGCATGTTAATTCAATACGGACCTCAGTTCACGTTCCTGTTTTTCCATTCTTTGTTGATACTTCGCATTACTGTATATATCTCGCCACTTTGCTCAAGGTTCCCTCTCATATTTCATGTCTTGTTGAGTCCAGCCTTTTCGTGACAGCATGGTCGTCATCATACGGGTGCGTTGTTGTCATGGAGAGGTTACAGACCTCACAGGCAAATAAATATTCCTCCTCTGTCTGGTATGAAAATTGAGAACATTCCGTGTGAGACAGTACAAATTCCAACGGCTATCCCTATCGGTGAGAAGACGTTTCTATTTATGTAAATGCTCGAGGTAAAACAATTGGCTGAAAAGAAAGAAATGAAGTCCCTTTTTTAACCTCTAGCTCCTAAAGCCAACCTGCAGCTCGCCTTTATCAACGATGAAATGGATTTCAATAGAAGAGAGGGGAGAGAGAGAGAGAGAGAGAGAGAGAGAGAGAGAGAGAGAGAGAGAGAGAGGAGTGAGAGAGAATGTTGTTTATAGCCCAGACGATCGCAAAGGGCCACATCAGGGCTGTCACTGCGTTATAGTCAACTCTCGTCTTTTCAACAAAAATAAATAAATAAACAAGGACACACATCCACACAACTCATTAAAACACACCTTCTAAAATCACATCGGAAAAATCTGTCTTCAATCAAATTTACGATCAGATGAAAAATGCTGATCTCTTTCAGAAATTCAAAAATCAAATCGGGTGGGCCATTTCTGACTTTGACGGAAGGAAACCGATCTAAAAACGAAGTTTTCTTAAACTTCGTCTTTGTTCTTTTCATCCCTCTTTTATTCATGAAAAATTAAAAAAACGACGATACATATGTCGGTCTACGTAGTTCGCAAAATTTTGTCAAACTTCTTCCCATTGGTGAAAAGAGCTGTCGGTATTCGGCTGTTGTTCTGCCCTAACCAGTCATGTCACTGTAGTTCCGTGTATATTCCAGCCTTAACCACCTCCCACCGACCATCTTCTTCAAGGGCCATCCGCTGTACTGAGTCTAGAGGGGAGGGAGGAAGAGTGGTTAGGTTTGGGAGTGGCGGTGGTTTTCAAACCTATCTCGGATTCCAGGCGCCCTCTTGTAGTTGGCTACACTTGTCCAGGTGTTGCCGGAAGTGAGAGTGTGGCGGTTTTGTGTGTGTGTGTGTGTGTGTGTGTGTGTGTGTGTGTGTGTGTGCTGAGCCAGTCAGGTGAAGTTAGTATTTTCAGTGCATTAGAATGCAAATAATGTCTGCACGAATTCGAACAGGTTTCCCTTTTTGGCCTTTCGCTCCACAAGGCAACATCCGTCTTGTTTGTAACGGAAATGAAGTGGGTTTTCAACGGAAAGAAGCTGAATTAGAAACTAGATTGTGTAAACTTGGTACGTTTGTTTTTACTTTCAGCCTACTTTATCTATGAACATTAAAATCATGTTGCTGTCTGTGATTTGTCCAATGTTGTAAACTTCATTACGAATGGGCCACAAAGCCCCCCTCCCCTCCCTCAACCCCCGCCCAATCCCCGCCCCGCACACTTGCTGGTTGAAAAGGAACACAACAGTTGGTACGTATGAAAGGGGCATCACTTGCGTTGCTTGTTTTTTGTACATCTTTCTGCCGCAAACATTCAAAATGAGCGTACACTATCGAGCGACCAGGTACACGAAGTGTACCTGTGAATACAAAAGGATAACGGAGGCATTAGTACGGGCCTACACGAACTATGGTTCTGCCTAAGTCTACGTGTTATTATCATGTTGTGTCCATTGATCCTTTAAGGGTCTTCTGACAATTAAAGCCCTAGATGGAATAAATACACGCCCTTAACTCCAAACCAATGCTGCTTACGACACCGATTCGCCTAGGAGAAACGACAACACAGAGCACACAGAACAAACAAGGAAACCCCCCCCCCCCCCCACAAAAAAAAAAAAAAAAAAAAAGTTCCAAACTTCCCCATATACCCTGTTCCCGACGTATCTACACAGCAGCAACAACAGGAGAAATAAACAAACACACATTAACATTTATTCGAAAATGGCACAGCCTTTTCGATCTTGAATATAGTCAAACAAACACACAAACGAATAGTAACAAACACAGATACCATCGGTTTGATTGCTGTGAAAGGAAATCTTACATGAGGCAGAGAACAGTAAACAGTGAGTAACGAACAAGTAGGGTAACTCTTGCTCCCATGATGAAATAAACACACACACACACACACACACACACACACACACACACACCACGCAACGGGTGGGAGCGGCGTAAGACAGAGGAAAGAAGGACGCCTGCAGACATGTCCGATTAACTGACGCGTCACTCTGTCGATGAACAGCTGTAAGAAAATGATAAGATTATTTGACCACTGTGTCTGTGCTTAGGTACAAGTTTAAGTATGTGATAGAAATTGTATATTCGCAGTCTGCTTCATTTGACTAAATACAAGTGTTTGTACAACAGATGATATCTGTATATATCTATGTATCTGTCTGGCTACATACAAGTGGGTTTCAGAGTGGGCGACTGCAGGCTGAAACTGAGACAAGAGTAAACACAAACATAACATTCAAGACGATGAAAACTACGAACGAACAGACGGTCACTTATCTTGTTCGTTCTTCGTTTAAATTTTCTTGAATGTTATTTGTCTTGCCTTAATCAGACCAAAGACCTCGAAACGCTTTGAATTTGTTTTGTGATTTGTTTGTTGTTTCGTTTGGCGGCGCAGTACTTCTGACCTTGCTCTACATATAACTGTTCGTACATAATAACATGACACCACCTCTATAGAATGGTTCAATACAAGTGTACTCCTAAAAAGAAATTTTATAACCGCTCTCTATCTTTCTCGCTCGGGACTAAAAGGAAATTATATAATCACTCTCTCTCTCTCTCTAAAAAAAAAAAAAAAAAGTATTTATGAAAAAGAAAGAATTCTGTAACCAAAATCCATTACTCTGGTTTGGCGCAAATGCATAGAAAAAATAATAATAATCGCTGTCTCTCCGGATAGATACAAGTGTATGCATATCATGAAATACCATAACCACAACTGTTCTGGCTAGGTACAAGTGTGTTCGAAGGAAAACCCATGGCCGATGTTTCTTTCTGTAGTTAGGTACACGTGCACGGAAAGAACAAGATAGCATGACCAGTCTTCTATCTCTCTGGCTAGGTAAAAGTGCGTGAATGTAAGATTACACGGCCAGCTTCTCTCTCTCTCTCTCTCTCTCTCTCTCTCTCTCTCTCTCTCTCTCTTCTGGCTAGATACAAGTGTCGTGAAGACATTCAGTCTATGACCGCTACCTCTGACTAAGCACAAGCAAATAAATTCTATATTCAATGTCTGTTTAGCTAAAACCAAATCCCCGACTTGTCTTGCCTCTCTCTTATTCATAAGTAAAGGTTGTTGAGATACTACTGATCAGTTCAAATCCCCCTCCTTCTGTGTCGGTTCTCTGTAGCCCTCTGAGGCCTGGTGACGGTCAGACCTGTCCATTCCTTGAGGTTGTCCCCCTGCTTCTTCTTCTGTCTTCCTCTTCTTCGTCCATCTGGCACCGCGTCCTGCAGCCTGGTTGTGGCCAGGTCAGACGATCTTATATAGATGTGCGTGTACATTACAGCATTCACGCACTGCCAGGTGGCATAGCAGGCAGTGCCGAAGGGGAGGTGGCAGCTCTCTCTCTCTCTCTCTCTCTCTCTCTCTCTCTCTTCTCTCTCTCTCTCTCTCTCTCTCTCTCTCAGGGCGTTGATGTGACAGGTCAAGGTCAGGCGGCGGAGTCAACCTTCCAGCCACAACAGGTGGCAGCGGATCTAGCCTGTGTTGCTGGGGGACGACTCCTGGACGTGTGGGGCGGTCGGCGATGGAGCGCTGCCTGACATAACCATGGCCTGGGAAACCATGTTTTTGGGGTCGGCATGGTGGGCACGCCTCTCGGTACCATAGAAGGAAAATGTTTTGCAAAGTGGCTATTTTTCAGTTTCGGTTTGATTATACCCCCACTCCCCCCCCCCCCCCCCCCCCCCCTCCGAATCCTCAGGATCAGGGTTATCAGTTAGGGGTGGTGGTGGAAAACTCTTCGTGGAAATACAAGCAGCACCCATAGCCCCCACCCCCACCCCCGAAAAAAAATCATCATGACTGATGATTCATTAATACAAGCGGTACAAAGAATGGCCTTATTGCACAGAAAAGTAATTCGGACGGTGCCAGGCATTCAGCTTTTGATTGGTTTTCCTGAGATTAACAACGTACGGGTGCCATGAAAGAAAACACATAATGAAGACCATACAGGCTAGCAGATGCCGCAGAACATACAGCGAAGTGTTCACTCTGAACTTTGATTATGACTTTGCTAAGTTTCTGCGTTATGTACCGCTCACAGTAAAACATATTCGTTTACAGTGTTGGGACTTGCCACTCACAGTGAAACATATTCTTTTAGAGTGTTGGGACTTGCATGATGTGAAACGTAAACATTTTACAGCAGGCTTCATGAAAACCTTGTTCAGAGATGTCCCATCTGACGTGATCTTTGAATCTCTGAAAGAGATCAACATTTTTTTTTTATTTGATCTAAGTTTTTATTGAAGAGAGAATTTTAACAGAATATATGTCCCGTATTTTTTTAGAAGGTGTATTTTAAAGGGCTGTGTGAATTAGGTTGTTTTGTTGGTTTTTGTTTCAAATGACTTGTCAGTTGACTTCAACACGGCGACAGACCTGATATGGTCCTTCGTGGTCGGCTGGGCTATCAGCAACATACCTTACCAGTTTCTACGTTGTCACCCGATCGCAAAAGAATGCTGGTATGTTATAAACTGGAACAAGAGAAACAACGGTACCGACTTTCCAGACCACAGACATGAATGAACCGCAAGGGCAGAAACACAAAGAAAAAAACACTGAACGACAGCAAAAGTATCATTCCCTGATATGCCACCCCCCCTCCCCCCTCCCGTTTGCCCCGGCCCTCTTCCTCCTCCTCCGATTCCCTTTTCCCCCGTTCCTCCCACCCGTCCCCTTGTGCGTGAAAAGAACAGTCCGTCTACTCTCGGGTTGTTCATCTCCAGACTTCCTGCTCAGCGTTTGGTAACTTCGTTGACATTCAGGTTTGACGTCCCCGCCCGGCAAAGATGATATGGCTGAATGGATAACCCTCCCCGGGGGAATGTGGAAAAGAAAGAGATCTGTCTGACACTACACTGGACCACCAGAACGACAACACTTTAAGATGGGTTAGCAAACATAGCGATGTTCATGTTTGTTGGGCGGCGGCGTGATTCTAACCCACAACATCTGAATAAGAACGGGAAGAAATATAAATACATACATACATACATAATACATACATACATACATACATCATTGTCGTCGTAACATGATGGAGAAAGTCAGGAACAGCTAATAAAACTTTTTCTGATTTTACGAAGATTCCAATGAAGTATGTAATAAATTCCGATCAAAACTTAAACTAAACGACCATCGCAGCGAAAAACGTGACAACAACAGTACGCCAAACAAACAAAAAAAAAGAGCTGGCTTGTTCTATGTGTTTTAAATCTCAGGTCGGAAAATACGTAACAGTAAGTAGTTTAACGAGCAAACCGTTTCCAACTGTACAGTTAACTGACACAACCGCATAACGTGCCCCTTTTTAACACTACGTCCACCCAGGGCAAAGTGTTAACTGCACCGCACCGAACACAGGGAAATTCACAGGCGCTTTGGAGCGTACATTGAAACCAAAATAAATCTTAAATGAGATAGGGAACAGCAAACAATAAATAACAAACAAAAGAACAGTAAACAGTAAATAACGAACAAGTAGGGTAACTCTTGCTCCCATGATGAAATAAATACACGCCCATAACACCAAACGAATGCTGCTTACGACACCGATTCGCCTAGCAGAAACAGTACAGAGCACACAGAACAAACAAGGAAACATCCCCAGAAAAGGATGTTCCAAGCTTGCCTGTATACCTCGTATTGGACACAGCAACAACTGGAGAAATGAACACATACAAATTAACATTTATTCAAGACAGGCACAGCCTTTTCCATCTTGAATATAGTCAGACAAGTATACGAACGAACAGCAACAAATACAGGTAACCTCGATTTGACTGAAATGAAAGGAAATCTTAAATGAGGCAGACAACAGTGAACAGCAAATAGCAAACAAGTAGGGTAACTCTTGCTCCCACAGCTAGGCGATTCGGTGTCATTAGCAGCACTCGTTTGGGCTTATGCGCGTGTATTTTATTTAGTCATGGGAGCAAGAGTTACCCTACTTGTCTGTTATATACATGAGCACTTGTTGTAGGTCTTTTTTTTGTTTTTTGTTTTTTGTTTTTGTTTGTTTGTTTGTTTTGTTTTGTTAATCTGTCCCTGTGAAGTAAGATCTTCAAGTTGACTTGATCTAGATCTTCATTAAATATGTATACAAGAGATAATCCCCTTTCGCAAAGGGAATAGTATCAGAAAGCGTAGGGCTGACGTAGGCCTACTCCGTTCACGCATGCAATCTTCGACTTGAATGTCTTTTAACCGAAACGCAAAGAAACAGACATAACCAGACACAACACGTTGCTCCTTTGTTCACACGTCCCCCTGCCCTGCCGGTCAGGGGGCTTTGTTTGCGTAACACGTGCATCTCCATATTTGGCACAGACACCTTAGGATAGATGGTTGGCTAAGACGGGAGAAGGGGGGGGGGGGGGGGGGGGCGCAGACAGACGGTCTCTGGAGGAATGCAAATGCCGTAGCAAGGGTCAGACGACAGCTATTCACAGCACTACGCTCCTCTGTCTCTGGGATTTCCCCAGCGAAGACATTCACTTTATTATTTATTTATTTTTTTTGAAGATAAGGTCACTCACGAGAAGCAAAAGATGGTATTTTGAATAGTCAGCATAAATTGGGGGTCTGTTCAGTCAGCGTTATTTTTCCATACTTTTTAACTACTTGCACAAAAAGTAGTGCTGTCTGAACGACAATGAAGTAAGTAGTGTTGTCTGAACACCACATGTAGTAAAAAGTAGTGCTGTCTGAACACCACATGTAGTAAAAAGTAGTGCTGTCTGAACAACACATGTAGTGAAAAGTAGTGCTGTCTAAACGACACATGTAGTAAAACGTAGAGCTGTCTGAACAACACCTGTAGTAAAAGTAGTGTTGTTTGAACAATACATTACTTTAAAAATAAATAAATAGTGCTGTCTGAACGGCACATGTAGTAAAAAGTAGTGCTGTCTGAACGACACATGTAGTAAAAAGTAGTGCTATCTGAACGACACATGTAGTAAAAAGTAGTGTTGTCTGAACAACACCTGTAGTAAAAAGTAGTGCTGTCTGAACAACACCTGAAGTAAAAAATAGTGCTGTCTGAAGAACACCTGTAGTAAAAAGTAGTGCTGTCTGAACGACACGTGTAATTAAAATTACTGCTGAATGAACAACACATGTAGCAGAAAGTAGTGCTGTTTGAACAACGCACGTAGTAAGAAAAGTAGTGTCGTTCAAACGACACATATAGCAAAAAGTAATACTGTCTGAACGACAATGAAGTAAGTAGTGCAGTGCTGTCTGAACAACACGTGCAGTAAAAAGCAGTGCTGTCTGAACAGCATAGGAACAGAACTAAACAAAGGAGACTAGAGCTAGATAGAAGAGAACAGAAATGAACAGAAAAGAACAGAACTAAATAAGAGATGATAAAACTTAATAAAAGAGAACAGAAATAAACAGAAATGAGCTGGCGACAGACAGTGGAGAGAGACCTCAGACTCGTTGACAGAGGATGGAGTGACACCAGCAGACTGGCTGAGGACCGTCACAGTGGAGTGCCTTGACTGCCTCGTGCGTCGCAAGACCCGTGAGCATCTAAGTCTAAGTAAGTAAGAAATAAACAGAAGAGAAACAGAACAAACAAAAGATGGCCAGACCTAACGGAAGAAGACAAAACTACTAAAGAGAACAGACTAATCAAAAGAGAACAGAGCTAGGCGAGAAAGGACATAATAACAAGACGAAACAGCACTAAACAAAAACGAATAGAGCTAAAAAGAAGAAGAAAACAAAATAAACAGAAGAGAACAGAACTAAACAAAAGAAACTACAGTTAGACAGAAGAGGACAAAAAAACAGAGAACAAAACAATAAAGAAGAACACAGACTGAACAGAAGAGAACAGAGCTGAAACAGGAGAGAACAGAGACTGAAACAGGAGAGACAGAGTGAACGAGAGAACAGAGCTGAACAGGAGAGAAACAGAGCTGAACAGAGAGAACAGAGCTGAAAGAAGAGAACAGAGCTGAACAGGAGAGAACAGAGCTGAACAGAAGAGAACAGAGCTGAACAGGAGAAAACAGAGCTGAACAGAAGAGAACAGAGCTGAACAAAGGAGAACAGAGCTGAACAGAAGAGAACAGAGCTGAACAGAAGGGAACAGAGCTGAACAGAGAGAACAGAGCTGAACAGAAGAAACAGAGCTGAACAGGAAGAGAACAGAGCTGAACAGAAGAAACAGAGCTGAACAGGAAGAGAACAGAGCTGACAGGACAGAGAAACAGAGCTGAACAGAAGAAATCAGAGCTGAACAGGAGAGAAACAGAGCTGAACAGGAAGAGAACAGAGCTGAACGAGAAGAAACAGAGCTGAACAGGAGAGAACAGAGCTGAACAGAAGAACAGAGCTGAACAGGAGAGAACAGAGCTGAACAGAAGAAATCAGAGCTGAACAGGAGAGAAACAGAGCTGAACAGAGAGAACAGAGCTGAACAGAAGAAATCAGAGCTGAACAGGACAGAAACAGAGCTGAACAAGGAAGAGAGAACAGAGCTGAACAGAGAGAACAGAGCTGAACAGGAGAGAAACAGAGCTGAACAGAACGAGGAACAGAGCTGAACAGAGGAGAACAGAGCTGAACAGAAGAAGAACAGAGCTGAACAGGAGAGTAGAGACAGAGCTGAACAGGAAGAGAACAGAGCTGAACAGAAGAGAACAGAGCTGAACAAGGAGAGAACAGAGCTGAACAGGAGAGAACAGAGTAACAGAACAGAAGAGGAACAGAGAACAGCTGAACAGGAGAGAACAGAGCTGAACAGAACAGTGACAGAACAGACTGAACAGAGAAGAACAGAGCTGAACAGGAGAGAACAGAACTGAACAGGAAGAACAGAGCTGAACGGGAAGGGAACAGAGCTGAACAGGAGAGAACAGAGCTGAACAGGAGAGAACAGAACTGAACAGGAGAGAACAGAGTGAACAGAAGGGAACAGAGCTGAACAGGAGAGAACAGAGCTGAACGGAAGAAATCAGAGCTGAACAGAAGAGAACAGAGCTGAACAGGAGAGAACAGAACTGAACAGAAGGGAACAGAGCTGAACAGGAGAGAACAGAGCTGAACAGGAGAGAACAGAGCTGAACAGAGAGAGACGAGACAGAGCTGAACATAAAGAGAACAGAACTAAACCAAAGAAAAGATAACTATACGGACAAGAACAGAACTGAACAGAGGAGAACAGAACTAAACAGAAGAAATCAGCACTAAAACAAACGAGAAAAGAAGAAAACAGAACTGAACAAAAGAGAACAACAGGGAAAAGAATTAAACAGAAAAGAACAGAACTAAAGAGAAGAGAACAAAACTAAACAGACGGGAACAGAACTTATCAGAGGATAACAGAAGAGAACAGATCTAAACAGAAAGAAACAGAACTAAACAGATGAAAATAGAAGAGAACAGAACTAAAGAGAAGAGAGCAGATCTAAACAGAAGAGAACAGAACCAAGCAGAAGAGAACAGAACCAAGCAGAAGAGAAAAGAACGAAACAGAAGAGAACAGAACTAAACAGAAGAGAACAGAACTAAAAAGAAGAGAACAGAACTAAACAGAACGGAACAGAATAAAACAGAAGATAAACGAACTAAACAGAAGAGAACAGCAGAAACAGAACTATACAAAAGACAACAGAACAAAACAGAAGAGAACAGAACTAAAGAGAAGAGAAAATATCTAAGCAGAAGGGAAGAGAACTAAACAGAAGGGAACAGATCTAAGCAGAAGGGAACAGATCTAAACAGAAGGGAATAGAACTATACAGAAGAGAATAGAACAAAAAAGAACAGAACAGAACAATACAGAAGAGAACACAACTAAAGATAAGAGAACAGAACTGAAGAGAATAAAGCTAAACAGAAGTGAGCAGAACTAAGCAGACGTGAACAGAACCGAACAGAAAAGAAGAGACGCAAACAGAAGAGAAACATAACTAAACAGAACAGAGCAGAACTAAACAGAAAAGAACAAAACTAAACAGAAGAGGACAGAACTAATAGAAAGGGACAGAACAAAATAAAAGAGAACAGAACTAAACAGAACAGAAGAGAACTAAACAAGAAAACTAAACAGTAAACTAACTAAACATAAGAGAACAAAGCTAAACAGAAGAGAAAAGAACTAAACAGAAAGGAACACAACTAAACAGAAGAGAACAGAATTGAAAAGAAGAGAACAAAGCTAAACAGAAGAGAACAGAACTGAAAGAAGAGAACAAAGCTAAACAGAAGAGAACAGAACTAAGCAGAAAGGAACACAACTAAACAGAAGAGAACAGAACTAAGCAGAAAGGAACAGAACTAAACAGAATGGGACAGAACTGAAACAGAAGGCACAGAACTCAACAGAAGAGAACAGAACTCAACAGAAGAGAACAGAACTAAACCGAAAAGAACAGAACTAAACAGAAGAGAACAGAACTCAACAGAAGAGAACAAATCTCAACAGAAGAGAACAGAACTAAACCGAAAAGAACAGAACTAAACAGAAGAGAACAAAACTCAACAGAAGAGAACAAAACTCAACAGAAGAGAACAGAACTCAACACAAGAGAACAGAACTAAACAGAAGAGAACAATTCAACAGAAGAGAACAAAATAAACAGAAGAGAACAGAACTTAAAAAAAAGAGAACAGAACGAAACAGAAGAGAACAGAACTAAACAGAACAGAAGAGAACATAACTAAAAAGAAGAGAACATAACTAAAAAGAAGAGAACAAAACGAAACAGAGGAATACAGAACTAAACAGAAGAGAACATAACTAAACAGAAGAGAACATAACTGAACAGAAGAGAACATAACTAAACAAAAGAGAACATAACTAAACAGAAGAGAACAGAAGACAGAAGACCAGAACTAAACAGAAGAGAACAGAACTAAACAAAAGAGAACAAACTAACAGAAGAGAACAGAACTAAACAGAAGAGAACAGAACTCAACAGAAGAGAACAGAACTCAACAGAAGAGAACAGAACCAGACAGAAGAGAACAGAACTAAACAGAAGAGAACAGAACCAAACAGAAGAGAAGAGAACTAAACAGAAGAGAACATAGCCAAACAGAAGAGAACAGAACTAAACAGAAGAGAACAGAACTGAAAAGAAAAGAACAGGAAAGAAGCGAATGATTCCAGAGCTCGTCACAGACTTCGTTAACCGTTACGTGCGTGACAAGCAAATACTGTCCGGCTTCTTTCCCTGAAGAGCGGTTCGCATGTTTCCCCCACAAGTCAAACGACAGACGGGAGACAATCATCCTGGTCCCACCACGCTTGGCCAGTGTCCTCACGTGGGTGGATTCGAACGGACTCTCACATTGATAACATCCCCCTCCCTCTTACCCCGCCCTCCCCCCCCCCCTCCCTTCTTGCGCCTCTCCCCACTCTCACTCCATCTTCTAATCTCCAAACGTCCCCTTTCAACGAAAAGTGACGTCGACTGTTTTTTCTTCTTTTTTTTTTTCTTTTTTTTTTTCTTCGCTTCCCTGTCAGTTCCTCTTTTTCTCTCCTCATTCTTTTTCTCTTCTCTTCTCCCGTTTCTTTCGACTGACGTGCGCTCCGGTGAACATCGTCGTTAGAAAATGAATTGACGTTATCGCTCATTTATTATTATTTTCTTCGAGCGGTCCACTGTCAAATGGTTACAGCGTTCGGCTGAGGGTCGAGAGTTCGAACCACTTCTGGGGTCGGATCTTTAAAGCCTGGAAACCCTTTCTGTGCTGCAGTGAATGGGTACCTGGCCACACGTCACAATTAAGATTCTGCACTGAAACCCTATATGATCTACGTGATCGTTTAGAAGCCTACCATTATTTTGAGCAAACATTTAATTCTTAACTGATAACTCATCAAAAGAACGACTCTCCACCAATTATCTCCCTTGTTTTGACGGATTTTTCACCGATTAAATCACAATCTTCAAATACACTACCTTCCCCATGGTTGACGTCACGTTTCAGGCCTTTGCACTCACCCCGTGACTGTTATCTTTGCGCCAGCTGGAAGCGCTAAAATAGTGTACTATTACTTTGATTTTAATGTCTGCTTGGAACCACCTGGCTTGTACCTTGATGGCCATATGAAACAAAATGAGGAGAATCAACGTTCAGTTACAATTAAAGTTCTCAAAACGATCTAATTGCGCCAGTGCATAAATACTCGACTCCTTAAGCAAGGCCTTGGCGCATTCATTTTTGGTGTGCAGCCACCTGATTCAGTTCAGGAAAGGTTAAAGCAGCAGAAGGGGAGGGCTTAGGCTCCGCTTTCCTTCATGCCATCCCCCAGACACGGCGAACCTCGGACAGAACACTGTCCCTACTGACATTAGGGGATGGGACAAAAAAAACCTTCAACCTAAATCACCGCTGTATTGGAGTCACCTCGATTGTATTTCTGTTTGCGATAGTACAGGGACTGTTTAAAATGTTTATGAATTACAGTAACAATAAGAAAACAAGAGCAGTATCAATATTCAGTTATCAAAATCTTCACCAATATCTAGAATTTAAAAAAAAAAAAACTTGTTCATGCAATTTCGGACAATAACATATGTCCCACTGACGTAAGTTCAGACCATCAAAGAAGATGAACAATACCCCTGCATGTTTAGTATATGCGTGCGCGTGTCTGGAAAAAGAGAAAGAGAGAGAGAGAGAGGGGGGGGGGCGGGACAGTCAGACAGACAGACAAAGACAGAGACAGAGGCGGAGACAGAAAAAGAGACATTTAGTCTGAGAGACAGCAGACAGACAGACAGACTGACTGACTGACTGACTGAGACCGAGACACAGAAAGAGAGAGAGAGAGAGAGAGAGAGAGAGAGAGAGAGGTGTGTGTGTGTGTGTGTGTGTGTGTGTGTGTGTGTGTGTGTGTGTGTGTGTGTCCATGCGTGCGTGCGTGCGTGCGGCGGGCGGGCGCGCGCGCGTGCGTGCGTGTGTGTGTTGTGTTTGTGTGTGTGTATGTTGTGTGTGTGTGTGTGTGTGTGGTGTGTGTGCGTGCGTGCGTGCGTGCGTGGTGTGTGTGTGTGTGTGTGTGTGTGTGTGTGTTGTGTGTGTGTGTGTGTGTGTGTGTGTGTGTGTGTGTGTGTGTGTGTGTGTGTGTGTGTGTGTGTGTGTGTGTGTCTGTGTGTGTGTGTGTTTCATGACATTCGTGCGTTCAGGCACGCGTGCATTTATCCCTAAAACATGATATCTGTTTGCGCGTATGTGTAATGTGCACTACACAGAGGCGGCTGCTACGTCTGGGATGTTCCAATGTCCACACTGCAGGCATAAAATTAAATGCCAGAAAATGAGCCCACAAAAACCACACCGAATGATAACGTTAATCAAAACAACACGCTGTAATTTTTTTTTTTTATTGTTAATTTCGAGAGAAAAAAAAAATGTCTCAAACCAGAAAATGAGTCCAAACAAAAGCTTCACTTTAATTTGAATATACACAAGTAAAACCTTTGACAGAGGATAATTGCCTGGTGAAAACGTTTCACGTGGTCACTTATCGACACAATTTTTGAGGTCCAAAATATACGTGCCTGACTTAATTAAACACTGCTTCATCACTCCTCATTTTTGTGTGAAGATTGTTCGTTTGTTTCGTTTCTTTTTCTTTACTTTTTTTTTAAAATAGTCTCAAAAATATGGTGTGTAGTGTGTACGATGTATTGTAATCATGCCGTCTTGATTTTCAGCGAATATTCCTTGTTTTAGGATTCACTGAAGGTGATTATATCACGTCCATCAGAAATACCTTGTCATTCAAACGAAACATGAGTAAA
>CM065715.1:78604527-78614527 GCA_033310375.1 Conus canariensis
TCCCAAAACAGCAATAATCAGAAGGCCACATTTCCCAAATACAGCAATAATCAGAAGGCCACATTTCCCAAAACAGCAATAATCAGAAGGCCACATTTCCCAAAAACAGCAATAACCAGAAGACCACATTTCCCCAAAACAGCAATAATCATAAGGCTGCATTCCCACATGACAGCAATAATCAGAAGGCCACATTCCCACGTGACAGCAATAATCAGAAGGCCACCTTTCCCCAAAACAGTAATAATCAGAAGGCCACATTTCCCTAAATCAGCAATAATCAAAAGGACCCCTTTCCCCAAAACAGCAATAATCAGAAGAACACCTTTCCCCAAAACAGCAATAATCAGAAGGCCACATTTCCACATCACAGCAATAATCAGAAGCCCACCTTTACCCAAAACAGCAACAATCAGAAGGCCACATTTCCACATGACAGCAATAATCAGAAGGCCACATTTCTACATGACAGCAATAATCAGAGGGCTACATTCCCACATGACAGCGATCATTAGAGGGCTACATTTCCACATGACAGCAATCATTAGAGGGCCACATTTCCACATGACAGCAATCATTGGAGGGCCACATTTCCACATGACAGCAATCATTAGAAGGCCACATTTCCACATGACAGCAATCATTAGAGGGCTACATTTCCATGTGACAGCAATAATCAGAGGGCCACATTTCATGTGACAGCAATAATCGGAAGGCCACATTTCCACAGGACAGCAACAATCAGAAGGCCACATTTCCCCAAAACAGCAATAATCAGAAGACCACATTTCCACAGGACAGCAATAATCAGAAGGCCACCTTTCCACAAAACAGCAATAATCAGAAGACTACATTTCCACAAAACAGCAATAATCAGAAGGCCACATTTCCCCAAAACAGCAATAATCAGAAGGCCACATTTCCACAAAACAGCAATAATCAGAAGGCCACATTTCCACATGACAGCAATCATCAGAAGACCATATTCGCACACGCCAGCAATAATCAGAAGGCCACATTTCCACATGGCAGCAATAATCTGAAGGCCACATTTCCACATGGCAGCAATAATCTGAAGGCCACATTTCCACATGGCAGCAATAATCTGAAGGCCACATTTCCACATGGCAGTGGCAGCGATAATATGAAGGCCACATTTCCACATGACAACAATAATCTGAAGGCCACATTTCCACCTGCAGCTGGCCAGGAAAGAAACTGATCAGGCTTGACCACGGCGCTGGTCACCGGATACTGGCCAGCCTGCAGAGAAATCTATCCCCGTCCACTGACGTGACAAAGAACCTGAGAGAGAGGGGCGGGGGATGGGCGAGGGAGAGGAAGAAGAAGAAGAAGAAGAAGAAGAAAAGAGAGGAGAGAGGAAGAGAGAGAGAGAGAGAGAGAGAGAGAGAGAGAGAGAGAGAGAGGCAGACAGACAGACAAACAGAGACAGAGAGACAGGAAGAGAGAGAGAGAAAGGAAAACCGAGAGAGTGAAAGAGAGAGAGAGGAAACAGAGAGAGAGACAGAGACAGACAGACAGACAGTTAGACAGACAGACTGACTGACAAACAGACGGAAAGACAGACAGAGACAAAGAAAGGCAGACAGATAAATAGACATACAGACAGACAGAGACAGAAGGGGGTGGTGAATGAGAGATAGAAAGACAGACAGACAGACCGACAGACAGATGGAAGAGGGGGGAGATGGGAGGGAGAGGGGTTGGTTCTGCATCCGGCTGCCTACAATGGATTTCCTGTGGCTAATTGTGTAGGATTCTCTTCCCTTACCCTAACCAGATGCGGCGGAGGAAGAGGGGATAGACAGGGAGAAGAAGAAGAAACAACAACAACAACAACTACTACAACAACAACAACAATACTAACAAAAAACAAACAACACTAACACTGACAACAAGAACAACAACAACAGCAAGAGGAAGAAGAGAAATAAGAAGAAGAACAACAACAAGAACAAGATCGATGAGAAGGAAAACAAAAGAAGAGGAGCTGAAAAAAAAATAAAAAAAAAGGAAAAAAAAAAAAAAAAGGAAGAGGGAGGGGATAGGGAGAGAAATACAAAAGAAGAGAGCGAGGAAGAAGGAGAAAAAGAAGAAGAAAAGAGTGAAGAAGACGGGGAGGAAAAAGAAAAAAAAAAAAAAAAAAAAGGACATCTGTTGGAACAACGGGAAGAGGAGAGGGAACAGTTGAAAAATGAATCAAAGAAAAAATAAAAACAGACATGAACACATAACCGGTTCTCCCATCACTCACGGACACAATGAACGTGCGTTAAGCATGAATCCACGAAAGAAGCATGATCATCAAACCTACAAAAACAAACAAACGCAAACACACACACACACACACACACACGCGCGCGCGCGCGCGCGCGCGCGCGCGCGGAGGCACTCTCACAAACATGCATATTATACCATGTTCCCTTTCACCACACACACACACACCACACACACACACACACACACACACACACACATATACATACATACATACATACATACAAAAAAAAAAACCCATAGTCACTAACCTACGTCCGTTGAATTTTCAAACGCATTCTGAAGAACGTTATAATTTATGGAAAGAGTGCAAACTTTATATATGCCGTTTTGACACAAAACACTTAATTTCAGCGAAATTAAAATGCTGTTCCGACCTTTTTTCTCGACACTTTAGAAAGTCTTTTTTTCTGACATCTGCCTGTGAAACAATGATTTTCTTCCAAATCAAGTCACTGAATGATGTAGGTTTGTTTCAGAAAACATTACCGACCAAAGAAAAATGTTATGATCTATCCACAAACTAGGTTTACCACCAAAAAACAATTTTTTTTTTAAAGAAAGAAAGCAAACGAGCAAATAAACAAATTTTTTTTGGACCAATTGGCAAACATTGCGAATGCAAACGAATAAACAAACCCTTTCTGTCGCGCGCGCGCGCGCGCGCGCGCACACACACACACACACACACACACACACACACACACACACACACACACACTGTGACCCACTGCTTGTATATCCCCCTATCCCACCCCGTCTACATCCCCACCTTGCCCCAACCAACCCTCTGCCAGCCCAAATCTTTTAGAGTCATAATTCCATGTTTCCCTGTACATGTTGTACATCATATACACACCTCATTGTGTTTCTGGTCAACACGAACTTTAAGTTCTATAGTGACCAACAAGAACGTTTTCGGGTGAAGCACGAGTCCACCAAACATGCGCAAACAATAACGTCGTAAGCATTTGGGAGCTGTTTCGTTTTAGATATGTAACACAGTAAAACACAAATTGCTGCAAGTTGGTGCAGCTGTGTTTTGTCAGTGGGATATAATTGCTTGGTTTAAGGCCTTTAGGCTGCTATACTGCACACACGAAATTAATCGGAAACCTGTTCCTTACAAAAGTATGTTCAACGGGAAAACAGGAAATTCCGAATTGAACGAAACATTGTTTAGCGACCGCTGTAAGCCTAAAGGCCTATGTAACACGTCACTATTTCCGAGAGAAACACACATTTCAACAGTTTAGAGCGATGAACAGAGAGACTGGACTCAAAGACGTGTGTATTTCGTGACTGTTCTGTTTCAGACGTCACACACGGCAAAATATCGACAGCTGAATGCCACGGGTTCTAGCATGGGTACTGGTATCTCAAAATCCGTTTGGTGCGCAAAACTTGCTGTCAGTGGAATCAGTCTATTTGCTTTCGTGGTGCCTGTTTCTTCTGACCCTTCTGTATCAGGTACTTCTGGTGTATGACCTTGGTGTAAATGCCCCGCCAACGAAGGTTCTGTCGTCATCGTCGATAACTCACTGCGTAGCAGGGAGTGCCGATGGAGAGGTAGTAGATCTCTCTCAAAGGGCGTTGATGTGAGAGGTCAACGTAAGACGGCGCAGTTAACCTTCCAGCCACTGTAGGAGACGGCCAGTCTAGCCTGAGTCGCCGGGGGGGAGGGGGGGGCGGCTCCTGGAGATGTGGGGCGGTCGACGATGGATGGCTGCCTGACCGCGAGAACCGTGGCCTGGCAAGCCATGTTTTGGGGACGGCATGGTGGGCACTCCTCTACGGGTTGGGTTGAAAAATTGCCCTCTCGGGCGTGGTCAGTGAAGACCACAGAAGGGAACCGAGCAGCGCTCCAGCGATGTCTGTCCTCTTCCCTCTTCGAGGCGGCCTCACGCGGTATAGGACTATCGCCACATGAGCGTGAAGAAGGCCGCCTGGGCTAGTAGCCCCGGAAACAAGCTTGTGGGGGAAGGGGGGGAGGGGGCGAGAGGGGGGAACAGGCGAAGAGCACCGACGCCCACAGTCGGCTGACCAACACCACTGAGTGGACACCAGTTCACACGGAACCGGAACCAAGTGCTGGACACTAATTCAACAGGAAAAAGAAGAGGACCCAGACTCAAGTCTGGGACGAAGCCAGAACAAGAAAGGACAGTTCCCGTCCGGAACCAAGCCCAAGACTCCTGCCAACCACCAGACATCCTGCCACCAAAACTGCAGACTTCAGTCTGGCACACCATGTCCTTGGGGACATCAAGCCAACAACACGTTAATTTCACCTCCACTACCAGTTTTCATCACGGTAAGAGTTCGAAGCAGGCTTGTTTAATTAACAGATACGAGAGGTTAGAAATCTCACAAGTCTCAAGAGTAGAGGCGTTTCTTTGCGACTTCTCGCGGCGAGAGCTCGCTGAATATGGCAACTGTATTTCGGGACTGACAGGCAGGCATGCAAGTGCAAAAATGGCGGCATTATGGATGACATTTGTAAATGGTGAATTTGGTTGTATTTGGAATTATACTGTTACGGAGCAGTCACTGTAGGTCGTAGTGTGAACAAGCAGCGTCAGTGAGCTGTTTGACGTTGCAGTTATCACAGCTTTCAAGTAAAAATGCTTATTTCATCAAATCTGGATCAAGATTCCGAAACCAGGTTAACTGGGAAAAGCCAATCAACCGGCGTCTCTTCATTTTCTTTCTAACATTGTTGTTTCTTGACAGTCTTTTGTTCAATACGTGGCGGCAAAGTATCTAGTGAAGTTTCGCGAATCTTCAGCTATTTGATTTTCTGTCGGGGCATAATTGCACGTCTACCAGCAGCGCCGTTCATTTGTTCATGATGCGCAATACACACACACACACACACACACACACACACACACACACACACACACACACACACACACACACACACACAAATAAATAAATAGACAAATAAGTAAATTTTGCCAAACTAGTACACGTGAAATTACAACATGCGTAAGATTAGGTTGAAAACCTATTTCTCACAAAATGTGTCAGACAAGACAAGCGGAAAATCCAGTGCTGCACGATTGTTTTGGCACAAAACGTTGTTTCGCCACTCCTGTTCCACAGGATTAGCTTGTCTGGGTTTGTGTCCTTCCTGGATAGACCGGAACAGGCCTCCACCAGTCTGAAGGGAAACCTGTATGGAACGACAACGTGGAATCCTGTCGTTCTTCCTCCAAGCTGATGCTTCATTCTCCCTCTTCCTCGAAGCTGATGATTCATTCTCTTTGTGATTTGTGATTTTGGGTGTGCAGGTGCTTTGCGCACCCATGGGGAGTATCGGCGGGTCTCTCTCAGCATAAAACCGTATCCCCTATACTTCCCTTCCACCATCCCCTCCTCCTCCATCCCATCTTCTCCCCTTTCTGGAAATTCTGTGCTAGATGTGTCCCCTCTTCTGTCACTCTGACTTTCAACTCTCCATCTTCCTTTACTTTTGTCTGCTGTTTATCTCCCTTGGAGAGGTGATCCATTCACCTTCACTTCCTCCCCCTAAGCCCCTCTTGTACTGATTCTGCCACTGTGCTGTGTCGATGAAGTTGTGAGTTTGTAAACACTACAATGGGGCACTATTGGTTGCTTACCATTGCTAGTCGGTATTTTTTTCCAGATGGGGCTTATTGTTTCATGCATTCTCTGTGGCACGAACATTATGGCTTTCACCGACGAGCACTTCAATCCGTCTCCACCCGGTCCCTACCACCCCTCCATTACACACACACACACACACACACACACACACACACACAACACACACACACACACACACACACATCCAAACCTTCCTACCCCAGTGTTTGTGTGTGCACTTTGTTCAAAAAGGAATATTCAGTTGCTTAAATCAACCCTCACCCTACCACTCCCTCCAACTTCAATGACAGCAAGTTCTCTCTCTCTCTCTCTCTCTCTCTCTCTCTCTCTCTCTCTTGACCTCCCTTCCCCTCTCCACCCTCTGTCATTTCCTCAGTCTTAGTTCCTTCAGCGTCTCCAAACTGTTAATCCATCGCGCTCCCTCTTCCTTCCCCTTTCCTTCCTAGCGTCTCCAAACTGTTAATCCACTGTGCACCCCCTTCCTTCCCGTCCCCTTCCCAGCGTCTCCAAGCTGTTAATCCACCGTGCATCCCCCCTCCCCCCCCCTTCCTCCCCCTTCCAACATCTCCAAGCTGTTAATCCACCGTGCATCCCCCCCCTTCCTTCCGTCCCCTTCCCAGCGTCTCCAAACTATTAATCCACCGTGCACCCCCCCCCTCCCCTTCCTTCCTGCCCCCCTTCCCAACATCTCCAAGCTGTTAATCCACGTGCATCCCCCCTCCCCTTCCTTCCTGCCCCCTTCCCAACATCTCCAAGCTGTTAATCCACCGTGCATCCCCCCCCCCTGCCCCCTTCTCCTGCCCCTTCCAACATCTCCAAGCTGTTAATCCCGGCTCCCCCCCCCCTCCCCTTCTTCCTGCCCCCTTCCCAACATCTCCAAGCTGTTAATCCACCGTGCATCCCCCCCCTCCCCCTTCCTTCCTGCCCCTTCCCAACATCTCCAAGCTGTTAATCCACCGTGCATCCCCCCCCCCCTCCCCTTCCTTCCTCCCCCTTCCCAACATCTCCAAGCTGTTAATCCACCGTGCATCCCCCCCCCCCTCTCCCTTCCTTCCTGTCCCCCTTCCCAACATCTCCAAGCTGTTAATCCACCGTGCATCCCCCCCCCTCCCCTTCCTTCCCGTCCCTTCCCAACATCTCCAAGCTGTTAATCCACCGTGCATCCCCCCCCCCCTCCCTTCCTTCCCGTCCTTCCCAACATCTCCAAGCTGTTAATCCACCGTGCATCCCCCCCCCCCTCCCTCCTCCTTCCTGCCCCTTCCCAACATCTCCAAGCTGTTAATCCACCGTGCATCCCCCCCTCCTCCCCTTCCTTCCTGCCCCCTTCCCAACATCTCCAAACTGTTAATCCACCGTGCATCCCCCCTCCCCCTTCCTTCCTGCCCCCTTCCCAACATCTCCAAGACTGTTAATCCACCGTGCATCCCCCCCCTCCCCCTTCCTTCCTGCCCCCTTCCCAACATCTCCAAACTGTTAATCCACCGTGCATCCCCCCCCCCCCCCCCTTCCTTCCTGCCCCCTTCCCAACATCTCCAACTGTTATCACGTCATCCCCCACTCCTCCGCCTCCAACATCTCAGCTGTATCCACTGCATCCCCCCCCCTTCCTTCCTGCCCCCTTCCCAACATCTCCAAACTGTTAATCCACCGTGCATCCCCCCCCCCCCTTCCTTCCTGCCACCTTCCACATCTCCAAATGTTAATCACCGTGCATCCCCCCCCCCTTCCTTTCCGCCTTCCCAACATCTCCAAACTGTTAATCCACCGTGCCCCCCCCCCTCCCCACTTCCTTCCCGTCTCCTTCCCCAACATCTCCAAACTGTTAATCCACCGTTCATCCCCCCCCCCCCCCCACTTCCTTCCTGCCCCTTCCCAGGATCTCCAAACTCCCCTATTCCTTGATATCTTCTCATAATCTCCTCTAAACTCCCTACTACATCTATCTCCCGCACCCCTAACCCTTTTTTTTCCCCTGCCTCCTCTTCCACGTCCCATCGTTAAATCTTTAAACCCCTCCGTTCCCCACCTATGCTAGATAAATGAGAAAAGGAGGGGCCACTAATAGGATGGACGGGAAGGTGGAGTGGAGGAATGAGGGAGAGGGGGCTGATTGCTGATTGATCCGTTTCGACCGGAGACAAACGAGTAACGGCACTGAGGGGGTTGAAGTGAACGAAGGCGGAGTGGAAGCAGTGGGAGAGAGAGGGTGGGGAGGAAAGGGGCACCGTTAGAAAACGCCTGACTTCTGTCTCTTAAACATACCAGCAGGACCCTCCCTTTGGCTGGGGGGTGGGGGGTGGGGGGAGGGGGAGGGGGCGACGTCCCTCATGGGCGCAGAATGGATACTGATGTAAGTGCGGCGGCTTGGCGACTTCTGTCTTACCCGTTTCCTGAGACGGCCTCACGTGGCACAAGACTGTCGCCACTCGAAGACGGCCGCCCGGGCCACAAGGAAGAACACCATCATCACGAATTAGTACGAAAGAAGAAAAACTTGAGGAAACCGACTACCCTGAGTACCTCCTCGCCACCGCAGATACACACCCCAATCCTTGCGACTAGTCTGGGGACTATCCTGAGTACCTCTTCGCCACCGCAGATACAGACTCCAACCAAGCCCGCCAGCTGACAGACAAGTCCTTCATTGGTATAAACTGGCGTTGGTCTTCACGTGACTGGGAAAGCCGAGTATTATGAGTGGCACACTGTGTGTGCACGCACTCTGCAGGTCGGGCAGGTTTCCCTGAAAACATGCCAACGTTTTCCTGTTATCAGGATCTGTGCTGGCGTCTGAGAGGAATTGACAAAGACGTGTTACTGGCCCGATAATCCGCCCAAATCACCGCAGACATCCAGACAATAAGCCGGCCTCAATCCTTTCGGTGGCTATTTCTGTTGAAAGAAAGAAAAGAAAGAAGGACGAAGGATTTGGGGGGGGGGGGGGGGGGGGGGGGGGGGGGGGGGGGGGAAGATGGAGAAAGAAAGGACGAAAGATTGAACAAAAACAATTTTTTAAGAAGATGGGGAAAAGTAAGAAGGAAGGGAAGAAGGAGGACGAAAAAGAAATTGGAAAAAAAAAAAAAAAAAAAAACAGTGAAAAGATCTTCTCTGGTTCTGCTACACAGTTCCATGCTTCACCCTCTTCTCTCACTGTTGGCATTGGCGACGTATCATTCCTTAAACGGTGCAAGAAACTTGGTTTCCTCCCTTTCTATGAAACGACAAGTTCGAACACCTGTCAGGGCTATCATGTAACAGGACAGGTTCAATTTGGAGGCTCTTTTGAAAAGACGCCACAAAACACTTTCTCTTCCTGCATTATTTCAAGGCTGTATTACTGCAACGCTCTTCTTGCTGGTTGTCCTTATCCTGCTCTTCGTGCGTTGCACAAGGTCGATAACTCTGCGGCTTGCGTTATCCTCAAAGTTCGACATCGTCAACACTGTGCCCATTTATCTCGAACTGGAATTTCAGGCCCAGAATCCTGTGTTTTCTGTTAGGCTTGTTCCTGTGTCCCTTCGTGTGATGACGAACTACGACTGTGTATATGAGTGTATGAGAATGTGAGTGGTGACTCCCTCTGTGTGTGTGTGTGTGTGTGTGTGTGTGTGTGTGTGTGTGTGTGTGTGTGTGTGTGTGTGTGTGTAAGAGAGAAAGAGAGAGAGATAGCAGAAACAGAGACAGAGGCAGACAGACAGACAGACAGAGAGAACTGGTAATAGTTGTTCAGAAAACGTTATGTGAAACTCACAGAAAGAACCAAATTTACTTTTTTTTTTCAAGATTGTATTATTACGAAATATCCATCCCAAAATGAAGCATTGTACATGGTCTGTGACATGTTTCGCGAAACACTGCATCCCCCGTGGTCTAAAACAAACCTCTATGAAAGGTTGAAATGATAGAGTAACACAGAAAAAAAAAAAAAAAACAGAAAAGAAAAAATGAAAAGAAAAGAAAGGGGGAAAAAATCATAAAAAGTATATTTCAATATTAGTAAAGGAAAATGATTGTGCAACTGTGTGGAGGGGGGAGGGGTAAAAAAAAAAAAGGAGAAGAAAATAAAAAA
>CM065715.1:78617027-78722027 GCA_033310375.1 Conus canariensis
CCAAATTACCTAGCAGAAATGACAACACAGAGCACAAAGAACAAACAAGGAGACATCCCAAAAAAAGAATGTTCCAAGCTTGAAGATATTCGCTGTACCTGACACATCTACACTTGTTTAATGAATTTCGTTTCTTACCTTATACGCACAGACGGTGTATGTTTTTCACCTCTTGTGGTGATTCATCTTCTAGCATATCATTGTAAGCTCATAGTAATTATTCTTTCATACGTTACATTTGTTTTTCTGTCTACTTCAGATGCACGGATGTTTTGTGAACTGTTACATTTCGCTTTTTATTTTCAATGCATTTCTTCTTTTTTTTTCCTGACTCCACTTGCGTTGGTTCAAAGTCCATGAACATGTTATTCAAAAAATATTTAATTAAAAAAAAAAAAACACTTAAAAAGCCAACTTTTGATATACCAGAATGAATGCATTGTAAGAATTACAGTATTTCAGTTTCCATCTGTTACCATCTGGTAATAGCCAGCCTCTTGCACTCTCTGTTATTGCTGTTATTATATACAAAGAATGCATCTAGTTAGGTTCTTCATACCCCATTTACAAGGGTAATGGCTTTTACTCAATAAACCAACTGAGCCCTGAGGAAATAAAAAGCATGGAAATGTACTGGCCGCATAAATCATCACAATAATAATAATGACAATAATGATAATAATAGCAACAACAGTGATAATGATAATAATAATAACAACAACAACAACAAAATGATCATACTACCACATATAATAATAATGATGATGATGACGATCTGTAGAGTTCTCTGCATAGGATACCCTACCACAGTCCCCTCCAAACGGTCGTGTGTGTGTGTGTGTGTGTGTGTGTGTGTTGTGTGTGTGTGTGTGTGTGTGTGTGTGTAAAAAGCACGGATGTTAAATGGCTGTGCAACCAGCAATCATTTACAATAATAGCAGTAATCATATCATCATCATCATCATCATCATCATCATCATCATCATCATCACCACCACCACCACAATAACAATTATTATTATTATCATCATTATTATAATTGTTGTTTTTAACTGTAATAATAATAACAATGACAGTAACAATAATGATGATGATGACGATCTGTGTAGGTCGCGGCATACGATTGCCATTGCATTATCCCCTCCCTATGGCCGTGTGTGTGTGTGTGTGTGTGTGTGTTGTGTGTGTGTGTGTGTGTGTGTGTGTGTGTGTGGTAGTAGTAGTAGTAGTCGTAGCAGTAGTAGTAGTATGCATTACGTATGTATGTATGTATAAAGATAGATAGATATGCATAGAGACAGACAGAAAGAGAAAGAGAGAGAGCATATTCTAACCAATGTAATATTGTGTGCCCTATAGAGACCATGTCTGGTTATAATCTTTGTCTGAACAGTGCGTGTGTGTGTGTGTGTGTGTGTGTGTGTGTGTGTGTGTGTGTGTGTGTGTGTGTGTGTGTGTGTGTGTGCGTGCGTGCACGCGCGCGCATCTTTGCATGCGTACGTCCAGGAGTGACAGCGCAAGCAAGTGAGTGAGCGAGTGAGAGAAAGAGAGAGAGAGAGAGAGAGAGAGGGTGTGTGTGTGTGTGTGTGTGTGTGTGTGTGTGTGTGTGTGTGTGTGTGTGTGTGTGGAGGGGGTGCGTGTGTGCCTGTGTGTGGGTGCGCCCGCGCACGCGTGTACGTACGTGCATATGCGCGAGTGTGTGTATGCGAGTGTGCATGTGTATGTGTGTAGCGCGCGAGTGCGTGCGTGCGTGCCCGTGTGTGTGTGTGCACGCGCGCGCGCGTGTGTGTGAGTGTGTTTGTGTGTGTGTGTGGTGAGAGCGCTCTGGAATGGTTTATCAATTTACTTTCTTTGAGACACTATACATCATGAGAAATCTTTTTGTTGGACAACAAATGTGGGCCAGGTAAACAAGTGTAGATGAACAAATCCCTTCCTCTGTTAAAACAGTATACCTTTTTAAAAACAAAACAAAACTAGTAAAGGGGGTAAGGATGTTCGGGCGTCATTCTCAACGCCTGTCGAAGTCATGATGATCGTGTCCTGACAGATCATCAGATTCAGGACAAACATGTTCAGCGATTTACCCCAAGGCCTTCTCTTCAAGCGAGGAAAGGAAAAAAAAAAAAAAGCCCGGTTTGTATCCCAGCTCCCCCGCACGCTCAGCATGTCGCGAAATGCCCGACATGAGAGTGGCGCGCGACTGTGCTTCCCTTCCCGCCTCCTCTCGCAAGAGAGCGCGCTTGACCCACACACGCAATAACGAATGAACAAAAGAGGAAAGAGAGGGCTATCGTTGCGTCACTCACCGCGTTTTTAAAATCGAGGTTCTGGCAAGGGCTTTCCCATTCCGTCACAGCACACAAGGTCCGTGTCAGCCGAGACCAGTCAAATTCATCCACTTCCGCCGCATGTAGGAAATGTAGTTCCTGAAAGAAAGTCAATTTTCACTCTCTTTCCTCGTTCAGAATCAGCTTTTACAGGGAGAAGTTCTGTCGTCCTTTCATTCATGTGTTTCTAATCTTCATTGCCATCCCCATTTGTGGACATTTCCTTTCTTTGCTAACCGAGACTATTGCATAATACTTTGACCCACTTGTCAATCATTCCGCAAGGTCATACTAACCCAGTTTGGGCGTGTTTTATTGGCTGTCTGACGGATGCTCGAGTTAGGGAAGCAGTGCTGGAGAAGGGGAGTAACCGCTGCTTTCAAATCAGGTGGACAATGACTTATCATTCCCCTTTCCCCTTTAGTACTTACCTGTGCATGGTTGGTCTGCATCAGTGGCCTCTTCGTGACCGTAGAGCCTAGCGCCTACTGGAATGATCGTTTGAGAGCCTATATCTTTTGCCAGGAGTTTCTGAGTAGGGTTAGCTCCCCAGTCTCCTGTCTTTTTGTTTTGTTTTTTTCTATTTTCTTTTATTTTATTTATTCATTTATTTTTCTTTTCATTTACTTTTGTATCTATCCCTCTCCTTCCTACTTTCCTTGGCCCCCTTCTCTCTCTCCCCCCCCTCTCCCCTCCCCTCCTCTTTTTTTT
This sequence comes from Conus canariensis, assembly GCA_033310375.1. Lineage (NCBI taxonomy): Eukaryota > Metazoa > Mollusca > Gastropoda > Neogastropoda > Conidae > Conus > Conus canariensis. The sequence continues at coordinate 78,620,069 of CM065715.1, forward strand.
CCCTCCCCCCTTTCACCCCCCTCCTTCTACCCCTCCCTACCCCCTCCTCCCCCTTTCCCTTCTGACTCCCTCTCCTCCTCCGTCCTTGTTCCTTTTCTGTCGTCCTCTGAAGGGCTCCTTCCCCCTTTCCTTCCTTCTCTTTACTTTCCCTCTTACTTCCTTTCTCTCTACTTTTGACCTCAACTATTCTCCTCTCTCACACCCCACCCTCCTCCCTCTCGCCCTCCCACATACCTCCACCCTTGCTTTAGGTCCTTCTTTTCTTCTCTTTATGTCTCTCCTTCTTTCCCCCCCCCCCCCCCCTTTCCCCTCCCTCCCCCCCCCTTTTTTCCCTTTATTTATCTATCTGTATATGTATATATTTATATTTGTTTTTTATGTGTGTGTGTGTGTGTGTGTGTGTGTGTGTGTGTGTGTGTGTGTGTGTACGTATAGATTTTTTTTTTTTTTTTTTTTTGGTGGTCATTGGAGTGTTGTTAGCGCCTCTCATCATGACCTCATATCTATCTTTTGCTTTAATGCTCTTATTTTTGCCCTTTTTTCTGTTGCGCCACCATAGCACCACCTACCTCCTTATGCTATACCCAAATGTCTTAATGTATGCCTTGTTTGTACATTTACCCATTTATTCCCCATTGTAACCCCCCACCCACCCACCCCCCACCCACCCACCGCCCCATCCTTTTATTATTTTTTTTTTTAGGTATATATGTGGTTGTGTGTGTGTGCTTATTGGCGTGTGTATGTGTGTGTGCGTGGTGTTCATGCGCGCGCGCACTTATATGTATGTGTGTGTGTGTGTGTGTGTGTGTGTGTGTGTGTGTGTGTGTGTGTGTGTTGTGGTTGTGCCCGCGGGCAAGTGCTTTTTTTTGTTGTTGTTTGTTTGTTTGTTTGTTTGTGTGTGGGGGGGGGGGGGGGGGGGGAGCCTTGTAACTCTTAGCTGCGTCTGGCTAGTGGGTTTTTTCTCGGGGTTCTCCCGTTTTCCCTCTCACCCCTTGGTGCTTGGGTAGGGCAACCTATCCTTGGGTCAGACTTGGGTCGGGTGCTTTAGGCGGCTAACCCGCTTCTCTCCCCCCCCCCCCCTCCCCCTTGTCATTTAAAATACTTTTTTGAGCATATTGTATTGTATTTATTGTGTTTTCTCTTGTTCATTTCATTCATATGCAACACACCCACTACATACCATCACACCCTCCCCCTCCACTCACTCTCCTTCCCCTCCTCTTCTCTCTCTCATTCTCCACTCTTCCTCTACTTCCATTCTCTGTCTGTCTCTCCCTCTCTTTCTCCCCTCCCCCCCCCTCTCTCTCTCTCTCTCTCTCTCTCTCTCTCTCTCTCTCTCTCTCTCTCTCTCTCCTTTCCCTCCTCCTCACTTTACTCTACCCTCTTTCCTCGTGCCCTATTCCTCGAACTCTACTCACCCTCTCTCCCACTGTCCCTCTGTCTACTTCATTCACCACTTTGGCTTCACAAGGGGAGTATTGTGCATGTTTATGTCTGTATTTTGTTTGTCGCTGAGGAAGGCATATTGCCGAAAATTTCTTGTCCTGTTTTGTGTCGTGCATTAAAACTGCGTTACTTCACACTTTGTTTTGTGTGCTCTTCTACTTTTTTGTCGTGTTCCAGTAATGCTGCAGTTTGTTTCTTTTGTCGCTGCTTTCAGGCCACAGAAATCCACAATTGGGGAGGGGTTTAAACTTATATGAGCAGCCGAAACGGTTACTATTGACTGGTTTTGGAGCACACACCAGCTGAGGTCAACCCAAAACCGAGTCCGCTGGAGGAGTGCTGCCGCGCCCTGTGTTCCCATTACAAAGGAAAATCTAAGGATTAAGTGAAGTCAAGTCTGTCGCTTTTATCTGAATTCACACAAACCTTGACCTGGATCCTTATTCATGAGAGATGGAATTTGAGGTTTGTCAATTGTAATCCACACGTTCACGCCCATGCATTCATAAACGCATGTGCGCACGCACACACACACACACACACACACACACACACACACACACACACACACACACACACACACATATGTATATATATACACGCGCGCGCGCGCACACACACACACACACACACACACACACACACACACACACACACACACACACACACACGTGCACGCACACACACGCACACACGCATGCATGTTTGCGTGCGCGCGCGCACACACACACACACACACACACACACACACACACACACACACACACACACACACACACACAGAAATTAATAATAACAACAATAATAATAATGTTTATTTCTATAGCGCATATTCCATAAAATGTTCAACAGCGCTTTACATTTCAAAAAAAGAGCAAACGGTAAAAATAGGAATTATGAAATGGGGTCGGAATAGCTCGGTGATAGAGCGCCGGACTCGTGATCCTGGGGTTGCGGGTTCGAATCTCCATCGGGCCGTTTCGGTATGGGGGATTTTTCACTCGGAGTTAACATTGGTTCTGACTCCATTTCCCATACAGTCCTTCGAATAAGACTAAACCGAGTTTTCGTGTGTGAACGCACGCATAACAGTTTGCACACATGTGGAATCGCATCACCAACTTTCGGTAGAGAAGGCCAGTTTGGCTATTGGTATGGATGACACGTTACACATAGCATGCACCCTGCGTGAGAAATGGAAAGCATGAAGAAAGTAAGGAAACTGAGTGAACAATATTGAACGATTTTGACTGGATGACACGGGAAACGACTGAATGAAGCGTCAGCTGGCAGCTCTTCAGTCGGCACTACCCAGGTAGGCAGCCCGTTGTGTAAATGGGTGTGGATTGTAAAGCGCTTAGAGCTTGGTCTCTAGCCGAGGATGGGCGCTATATAAGTATTCATAATAATAATAATAATAATATGTATGCACGCGCACGTACGCTCGCGGACACAAACACAGAAACACAGAAGTAGTAGTAGTTTCTTTATTTCATCTTTTTTTTTTTCAACCCGTATTGTCTCCCCTTCGGCTTCTGTAATCTTTTTGCACTCAGTTCAAAGAAGCCAGTGACAGTTCGTCGTTCTTTTTCAGTATCTTGTGTGTTATTTGTTTTGCCTGAAGTAGACTAAATAGGTCGAAACGCGTTGTGTTTGCTTTACAGTTTGTTTGTTCTTTCGTTTGGCGGCGCAGTAATCTTGTCTCTGCTCTTGTTTCAATTTCCACCTGTATTTCTTTCTTTGCTCTTGTTTCAGTTTCCGCCTGCAGTCACCCCACTTTGAAACCATTTGGCCTTGTCACACAACCGAGTCGGAGGGACCTAGTGAACTGTTCTTCAGTGCAGTGCCCCGATGGCTTTTCACAGAGTTTAAGAGAGAGTAGAAGAAGAAAGCTAGAAGAGAAGTCAGACATCTTATTTCAAGGTTTTCTATTTCAGAAAATGTAAACATGTAAACATGTGGTAGCAGATATCTGGGTGACTTTTTTTTAATGAGGTGCTTAAACTGGACAAATGTTAATACATACACTAGAACAATTATGGTGGATTAATTATGATGAGCTAACAAAGCCAATATTTTGGTGGTTGTGAATGTGTTTATTCGTGCGTGAGAGAGAGAGGGGGGAAGAGGGTGGAGAGCTAGAGAGAGAGGAGGAGGGGGCGTGTGCGTGCGTGCCTTTGTATGTGTTTGATTATATAAACATTTAACAGCAAATGTTCGACCGTATTTGTAACGTGTGGAATATATTTTATCGTATCCATTGCCCATTCTAGAAGGTCTGCTGTTCAATCTCAGTCATCTACTCAGTTCGGTAAACCTCGCCGCTTCCATGCTTTTAATGTCACGGCCATTGTTTCAGACCATGACTTGTAGCCTCCTGCTGTGTAGAACGTCGATGCTGGAACCTTTATGGTGTAGTGTTTCCTATGGCAGTGCTAACCGCATGTGCGACCTCTTTAAGCATGTGGTTGTGTCTCCATTTGTACCGTCCCTGAGTAGCGCTGTTTTCAATAAAGATCTGAGAGCAATCTTTGCACGCGACTTCACAGACAACTCCACCATTCCTTCTGTGTTCGGGTCAGCCTGGGTCTCAGGATATTTGTGGGTTTATGTAAAATTTTGATTTTGTGTTATTGGAATATCATGTCAAGTCTTCAACAACCTAAAATGAATGTTTAACACAAATTCCAAGATCCATTCCTTCTGTCTTCGCGTCAGCCTGGGTCTCAGGATATTTGTGGGTTTACGTAAAATTTTGATTTTGTGTTGTCGATATAATTATGCTGTCAAATCTTCAACAATCTAAATGAATCTTTGACACAAATTCCAAGATTCCACTTTGATTAAATTTGTGTGTATGCGACCAAAGGTTTTTCATTCTCACCATCTAAGACATTCAGTCATATATTTCTTCTGCCGAAATGTCCCTGACACCTGTGGCCCCATCAAGGCGAAGAAGACCGCATCACGAAAAATATCATGTCTCTATGAATGTTGTATCGAAAATGGCAAACCTTGTGTCAGTGTCCACCACTTCTAATTATTCCTTTTTCCACGTACAACAAACGAATGGAATGCACAACCAGATTTCAACATGCCAATAATGAAAATAATCAGGAATACACGAGTATTCCTAATCCACAGGCACGAGTATATATATATATATATATATATATATATATATATATATATATATATATATATATACACATAGAGAGAGAGAGGGAGAGAGAGAGAGAGAGAGAGAGAGAGAGAGAGAGGCATGAGTGTATGTGTGCAGATATTGAACAATTTTGAAGTGGGGCAAAACAAGTGCAGGCTAACTATTCCTCCGTCATTAATGACTTGGCAAAGATTTTTTTAGTTCAAAAGAAAAGGCAGGAGAAACGGGTGAAAAAAAATGAGAATGAACAAATTACGAAATATATTAAGAATAGAAAATTCACTAGCAGTATATGGGGACCTTTAGAATCCATTTTCAAGACAGAACCATTCATTTCGTCTGCTCTGAGGCCTTTTTGTTTGCTGGATCAGACTCTTCAAAGAGACATGGCTGATTGAGTCTGTGCTCCCTTAGCATCAAATGGAGATGCACCACAGTCTATAATTCTGTGGTATTCTCACCACCAAGGGTTAAAAAACAGAATCCAACAGCAGCCCAAAGCAGCCAACGATGGGTAGGAAACTAAAACAAAAAGAGAGTGCGGTAAAGAAATAAGTTGCTGAAAAACTAAAATCATCATGTAAACGGTGTTAAATGTACGGGGAAATCTTCGAGCCTATGCATGAGGATCCATTAAGGATGCAAGGGAGGTCTAAAGGTGTCAACAGTCGGAGAGATCAGCTCTACAGTTCTATAACTCAAGTATTGTCAGTTACTGAAGTGCTGACAGCAGCTAAGGATTGTGCAGAAAAGCCTTTACTTGGACCTCCTAGGAGATACAATCTCCCACCGATTGAACAAACAATGATATGTTGAACAATTTTGTAGTGGGGGAAGACAAGTGCAAGCTAACAATTCCAACGTCATATATTCATAAGAAGAGAAGAAATCCCCCTCAGACAAGTGTTTCGGCCCTGAACTCCTTACGTTCTAAGGGGGCCGGGCCGCATCCAGGTCATGACTCCCAGATGCCCTGCTACTGCCAACTTCTTTTCTTTCTGGCACAGCCGGGATTCGAACCCGCAACTTTTGGATGGGTGGGCGTCTCGAGGCGTGCCTTTTTAGACAGGATGTCTCACCCCACTGCTGACGGGAAACCTGTTCTAAGTTGGGAAATTTAACCCCTTCAAAGTTCAATTTTGTTCCTCCTTAACCAAATCCAGCTGGAACTCTTTTCGGCTGCCTCTATCATCGCCTTCAGGGTTCTCGTCCTCTTTTCACCTGAAATCTCGAGCTGTTTCATGAGGTCATAGGCTGATAAGCCTACAAAGCCCCTTGCTTTAACTTCTATGGCGAGGATCCGGGCCTGGAAGCCGGATTCCCTCAAGCTGCTCGCTAGACTGCCATACTTCTCAGTCTTGTAGAGGTGCGCTTGCTCCATTCTGCTTCCGAATGGCACCGTGAGTTCGATCAGAATAATTTGTTTTGATAAACCTGAGTGTGGCACAATATCCGGTCTCATGCCACTCTTCCTTTTGATCGCCGGATGGTTCTCCCATTCTGGAAGGTCTACAGTGCATTCCTAGTCATCTACTCCATCTGCTTTCATGCTCCTGATATCACAGCTGTTCCAGACCATGATTTGAGGCCTCCTGCCGTGTAGAACTTTGTTGCTTGAACTACTGGTGGCGTAGATCTTCCTTTAGCAGTACTAACCGCATGTGCGATCTCCTTGAGCACTTGGTTGTGCCTCCATGTGTACCTTCCCCAGGTTAGCGCTGCTTTGCATGACTCAGGACATGTTTCACTGTTTGTTTGCCGTGATAGAGTGGACACATAGGGTCATCTGATTTCCCCCATTTGACCAGGTTAGAATTCGAGGGCATGAGGTCATATACAGATCTGACTCTAAGAGATGCTATGTGCCATATATCATTCCAGGTGAGACTTCTTTGCTGGACTGCATTCTGGATTCTCTTTGCGTCCTCCTCTTTCTTCAGTCCTCTATTACCATGTCTCTCTTTGCTTTCCCTTTTGCTTTTGACCACCATTTCATTTCTGTTGATCCCACCCCCTAGTGGCCTGTTATTTTCTTGATCTTGAGGTTTTCCTTTACCACGTCTACTGCCTCCCGAACGTTCCATTTTCTGCCAGTCTTTAGCTTTGGCCAGACTGTTCTCACAGCGTTGTCTTCGGAGTCTTCAAGCATGGTTAGTAACTTTGCTTTACCCACTTTGTATTCCTCAAGGATGGGTTTTAGTGCAAGCTTCAGGTTTGCTTGGCGGCAACAGAGTGCGACGTCAGTGAGATCTGGTGGGGATGCCAGCCATTTTCAAGGCTCTTGACTGGTTCTTCTGTTACAGCTAGAATGGCTTGGTTGGCTATGGTGAACTTGACTGCTTTTGCTATTTTTCCTTTCCGCAGAGCGAGGCTTCGTGATACACACACACACACACACACACACACACACACACACACACACACACACACACACATACATATATATATATATATATATATATATATATATATATATGGTGAACAATTTCGTACACATCTCGCTTTCCTCAGTTTTTCCTGCTAATACTACAGGCCTGCCTGAAATTTGGTTCCGCCAGCGATAACAAATCAAGATTAAAATAGGTAGGATTTGGTGCCGGTGATTATCTTTTAAACTAGGTAGGATGTGGAGCCGGTGATTTATCTTTACGGAACTTACTGGAACGCGCAAGCGTGGTTCTCTCTTCCGGTGTCCCCATGTGAAAACTCACGAAAAAATTACATCAGTGACCGTGAAGATAGCAGACGAATCATGGCACAAAGATTATTTGGTACACTTGGAAAACTTGGCATAGGCGTGGCAGTTGTTGGAGGTGTTGTCCAAAGCGCTTTATATAACGGTGAGTTGTTGCAAAGCTTAGTTTGATTTCTGAATGTCATGCTCAAGGTAAAGCCTAAAGCCGCTGGCGGAGCCAGATCATGTTGAACGATACGCCGGTGGCGGTGGCTACCTCTTCGATATTTTTTGTTGGCAGTAGTTTTGAGAGAAGGCATTGTACACAGTTTTCAGAATGTGTGAGCCTTAGCTGTCAGTATACATATATATTGGATTTTTGTTAACTGCTGTTTGCAATATCGATGCATAGAGCATTAGGCAGTGAGATGGGATATGATCAGATGGCTTCTTTTCACTTTTGCAGATGACCCCAAAATGACCCATGCCCCCAAATAACCCACGCGGCCACACTGCATATTTTTTTTATTTAGTATAATGGATATTTTGAAATCTCTGTGATAACATTCCAACACTGTAAGAACAACAGAAAAGCATTGAATATGATGGAAAATTTAAATGCTTTAAATAGAAAATTAATTTATAGTCTCAAAGATTTTTGTAGACCGAATCAAAGAAAATATCATCTCTTGGGATCAGAGAGAACTTTAGATGTGAAATACTTGGAGAATAATAAGAGATAAGATCAGATATGTCTTTATTGCGTAGTGTACATGAGCCGCATGGAATATTTAGAGGGATAGTACATGAATAAACATTAATACTTACTGTTAATAACTCACAGATACATTGCAGTAATGCCACTGGTCAAAAATACGTACACGTGTTTGTTTTCCAATCCAAGCATTCAGATATTTTTTTAAAAGATATGCACGCACCTACACACACACACACACACACACACACACACACACACACACACTCTTAAACACACACACACACACACACACACACACACACACACCACTTGTTTGTGTATATCTTGAAGTAGAAACAAAAACTGTTCAATAACTGCTGCACATGGGTAATGATATTTTTTTAAAAGATATGCACGCACCTACACACACACACACACACACACACACACACCTAACACACCTAACACACACACACACACACACACACACACAACACACACACACACACACACTTGTTTGTGTATATCTTGAAGTAGAAACAAAAACTGTTCAATAACTGCTGCACATGGGTAATTGGATTAAAAAAAACCCACAATCACAAGAACCACAGACATGTATATTAGCATGCATGGTTACTTAATGTCTTCTGTCCAAACATTCATGGCATGCTTATCAATCTGTCATGTAGACCATTGGGATTTCGCATTTGATTCAATCTTTCTGTATGCATTACATTTGAAGTTATTTCTGATGAGTCCAGAGAAGAATGATGAAATGTAGCAGAAGAGAACTATAAAATGCCGATTCTGGCTCACCCACCTCCGCCAGCTCCAACCAGCTAAAGCCGGTTGGAGCTGCTGCTCCGGCGGGCGATCCAGAATAGGCATTTTATAGTTCTCTCTATAAGTAAAAATAAATTCTTAAATAAGTTATTATACAAGTCATCATCAAGTTCTTAACAAGTACTTAAATAGATTTACAAACAAACATAATGTGTAGGATTATCTGTTTTTAATACTAATTTAGAAAACTTTTGAGACTTTAGTTTTTGTTTAATCCTTTGTTTTTCTTGGGAATTTTCAATAACATCGTTTTCTTTCATACATTCATCAAAAGCGTCTCTGTCTTTCATATGAAATAAAACCACTGTCTTTAATTGTTCTCTAAAGTCTTTTAAAACTGAGTTATATTTTTGACATAAAATCCACACATGTCTTCCACTGAAAGCCAGTTTCGGCCGAACAGTCATCTATAATAAATAGTGTCTGCGTTCCCCCCAAACAGTCTGTACTACCAGTCGGTTGACTGTCAGCTTTTTTGCAAGACCAAGACAACACGCAGTAAGTCAGCAGGCCGAGCGTCCTGTTTACAAACTGCGTGTCTCCCTATGTTCTGACCTAAAAATCAATAAAACACGCCTCGCGGCGCGCTTTGGCCACACAGCGGGCGTGCGCTAACACGTTCTTTGCTATAGCGTGAGCTGCCTCTTTCTCTGTTCTTCATCGCGCTTAACTAGTAGTTGCAGGCCAGCCCGACAACGAATCACTGCTCAGCGCCCAGGCACATCCTGTTCAGTCACAAAGCAAGTGGCTGACATATCAAATGACAAGTGGTCCTACCAGTTCCACTTTTCACCCCAAGTCCTTAATTAAGTCACCCCAAGTCCTTAATTAAGTCACCCCAAGTCCTTAATTAAGTCACCCCAAGTCCTTAATTAAGTTCTTAATTAAGTCACCCCAAGTCCTTAATTAAGTCACCCCAAGTTCTTAATCAAGTTACCCCAAATTCTTAATCTAGTTCTTAATCAAGTCGTCATTAAGTTCTTATCAAGTCATCATCAAGTTCTTATCAAGTTCTTATTTAAGTTTTCATCAAGTCGTCATCAAGTCGTTATCAAGTTCTTATTCAAGTCACTTATAATTATTTATTAAGTTCTTGAAATATTACTGCATATCAAATGGATCAAAATGAGATTTTGTTGTTGGCAGTTCTGGTATTCTTTTTTGTTCAGATTTTGTATTCAGTGGCTGTGATTTTTTGGGCTGCTTTGGTTTTTGCTGTCTTTCTTTATATGTTTTATAAACGTAATAACCACCCCCACCAACAGCAATGACGCCAAAAATGCCAACTCTTTTAATCCAAATAATCCATGATGATGTTGCGGGAACAACTTGTTCTTGTTGTGGCTCTGGCACAACTGGTGTTTTTTCATTATGAGTTATATGTTGTAACTCTAATTTTCTTTTTTTGTTCCACTCTGCTAATTTTTTCCCTGCTTCAACGCGCCCAGGATTCTTTTCACGGGTCACTTTCTCCATCAACGTTTTCTGCTCGGTCATTTTTAAGGGAAATAAAATCTATATGATTAAACGTAATTAACCCCATAATTACTGGCGACAATAATGTTCCAAATCTGTAATATAGATCACATCCTAGAGACTCTAATGACTTTGTTAAAACTGGATCCTGCGTTAAATCATACATAAAATCTTGTTCAGAATCAATGGGCGCAAATCTACTAACTAGTTTAGTGTACAAACTAAGAACAGTTTGTCCGACACTTTTGACCATTCTTGACCCCAGTTGCGCTTCATACCTGTTGTGATACTTTACAATGTCTTGTGGCGACATCTGTTGAATCTGTTCTATGCTGAATTCATTTCCGAGGTACTGTTTTGTTTTTCCACACGCCGCCAAAGAATACAGCCTTTCTTTTTGGCGCATAATAGCTTGGTCATCAACTTGATTATTTGTAATCATAAGTTCAGGAAGTAAATCATCGCAGTTCATGTTTTATTAATAATAAATATTATTTTATTTTTAAAAAATGAGCACCGAAAAAACTGTTGCCAACCTCGTATACCATTCTGCTGTTATTGGAGGTCTAAGTGTAGGATACACAATGCTTGGTAAAAGCTTGTTAAGAATAAAACCAGCAGATCTTGGCAAGCTAGATTTTGAAGACTCAGCAAAGTTGATTGCTGTCATTACAGCTTCATTTGCTACGAAAGACTTTCTAGTTAAGCAAGGAATAATTCCAGAAAATATAAATATGTAAAAATATAAAAATGGCTTCACTCGTAATGATGATAGGCGGCGCAGTGGTTAACGCGCTTGCTTTCAGTGGAAGTAATTACGCGTTTAGTAAACTACAAAATAACGATGAGAGAAAAAGACATAACAGAGCTATGGAGCAACTAGCCGCTGCACAAGACACCTATGAAAAGCAAAGAATGGAGCAGTTAGATTTTATTAACGACAGACTTAAACAACAGGGACATGCAGCTTACACATTTAAAGATGTTGACCAGGCAATAAAAGAATATTTTCTAGTAACAGGCAAACAAGTTGAAACATTGCCCCCACCAAAATTCAGCGATTACTATCAGCCATCAGAAAAACAAAAGATGCAAGAAATATTGTTTATTGTCTTTGGCATGACCGCTGTGTATTTTGTTGCACAAAGTATTGGCTGAATAAAAAATGAACAAGATCTATTATTCGCCAAAAGGATATTGGAAGGGAATCACTGCAATTAAAAAGCTAAGCCAAGCAGCGGGAGTCAGTGAACAAACAGCAAAAGAATGGTTATCTAAACAAGCGATTTGGCAAATTTATCTACCAGCGCCTAAAAAACTACAAAGACCACACTTTGTCAACACAATACCGAACGACACCCATCAAATGGATCTTCTATATTTACCCCATGATACGATTAGACGAAAAAGATTTAAGTACGCACTTACAGTCATTGACATAGCTTCAAGATACAAAGATGCGGAACCATTAACACAAAAGAGTGCTTCTGCTGTTGCTGTTGCCATACAGCTGATATACCAACGAGGACCCTTAACTTATCCTCGCATGATTCAAGTCGATGATGGAAAAGAATTTAAAGGTCAAGTGAATCAATTATTGTTAAAACATAGAGTTACCATTAAAAGAGGCATTCCAGGAGTTCACAGATCACAGGGTTTGGTTGAAAACTTTAACAAACAGTTATCTGAAAGACTTTTCTCCTACCAGTATCACAGAGAGCTGATTGACAATTCTCGCAACACAGAATGGGTAAAAAGACTGCCCTCAGTTTTGCGCGCAATGAATAATGAAGAATTTAAAGGGCTAAAACCAGTACAAGCAATCAAAACCAAACGAATAAATGTTGCTATTGAAGACTCATCCAGTAAACTATTACCATTTGGTTTAAAAGTGAGATACCTTTATTCACCGGGAGAAGCGGAAGGGGACACTCGCATCAGGGCAACAGATCCAGTTTGGAGTGTTGATCCATATGAGATAAAAAAAATTGTGAAAATGAATCCGCCAGTGTATTATTTACGAGAAACTGACACAACAAAACGACCAGCCCCCCGAAGATCTTTTGTGAAGGAAGAACTGCAGATAATCCCCCCAGACACAGTTCCGCTTAATTAATTTACGTAAATATATTTGAGTTTAAAATGGTAGCTCAAAAGGAAGAAATCTTACATGAAACTAAAATGATGATAAAAAAAAGAGACCTTAGAATTAATACAAGAATCATATGATACGTGTTCAGCTATTAAGGAAACAATTAAGTGGATTCATCGGTACATGGCAACGCATCCTGATCGCCTACGCCCAAAATCCCAAATTTTGATTATCAAAATATGGGATAAAGAATATCTTGAAAAAATAAAAAAAATTCGTGCACATCAAGCAAACATGAGAAAAATTTTGTCTGAATTGGATATTGATATGATTGAGCTTCTAGATAAATTTGAGGAAAAATATAAATCCGCGGATGAAGAAGGTATGTAATTATGCTGTTTTCCAATGCCCGATTGCATATGAAAACTCTGGATTAACAAACACACGTTTTGTGTTTGTTCTATCTAATGACTTCTTTGTTACAACTGTTGTGTTAATCTCATGCAGATTAGATCGTAGTTTGTAATTGTCATGATGAAAAGTCTTTTTATTGAACAATGCTTCTTTGTAGTTGTCATGTGATATGTTTGACTGCACAACACTGCGAGATATTCCCTTTGCTTTTTTAACAGTTTTTGTTTGGCTAGCAAGACTGTACATTTTTGACCTCAAACCAATAAACTCCTTGATCACACCTCCAGATAATTCATCCTTCATCTTACCTAAAACCTTCTTATTAACGGTTGAATGCAAAGGTGAATCTTTAGGGTAATCAGATGTGTCGTACCATCCAGCATGCTCTTTAGCCACTTCTGTTTCTAAATCTTTGTAAAAATCTTCAGTAGGGATGTTAACTACAAAGGAATCTGTATCTGTGTACAGAACTCTGGACTCTGGATACAAGGGTTTAAAGTAGTCGTAAAGAAATTCTAACATCAAAAGCTTTGATAATTCTAAAACAGTAAACCCAATAAAAACAGGTTTGTCCAATTTGACTTTCTTTTTTTTCATCATTATTCCAAAAAGCTGATCATGAAATCTTCTGAAGTCTTGATAATTTGGTTTTGACACCAGCTTAATTGCTTCGTTTTCTCTAGTGACCAATCTGACATCTTTGCGCTTGTGCGGATTTTCCATAGTCTTTCCAAAACAGCTGTTGTTCATCAACTTGAAAAAGTCTTTTTCTGAAGCATCTGCGGATTTAGTTCTGAGATCAGTATTCTTCATGATGTATGGTTTCATGAACTGTTCTTGATCAAATTCAATTATACGATGAACTGCTGTTAACTTTAAACCATGTCTTAAATAAAATTGGAGAAGTCTGTAATGACAGACATAATTTTTTTTGTCACGAAGATTAGGCACAAGTTTAGGTGGTTCTGTCATTGACACTTTTAGGGTTTCTGCCGCTAATGGATAGTCATTATGAAGGTCATGAAGTTCATGAGGATATTCTAAATCAACTTCAAGAATAACGCCTTGCGGTTGATCAGCTTCCAGACTCTGAAGCCATTTTAAAAACTTTTGAATGTCTTTGAGTCCTGTGTACATTTTAAAGTTACGTAATGGAAGTGATTGACTCATAGCCCAACCATACAGATTGTTTGCATCTAAATACATAAGATAGTTAGACTTCTTGTTAGGATCATAATCATCTAAGTATTTGTTGTTTGCTTTACAGTAATGGTGAGACGGCATACTAATTCCGCCACGCAATCCGTTTTCAATCATCTGAAGCATTGGTAGGTCAGACAACAGGTCAATCTGTACACCAGTAAATTTTAAAAAGGAATCCCAACTCATCCCAGGCGCAGAAATATAATGCGCAGGATCTAGACTATAATGTTTCATGCAGGTCTTTCTGTAATTTTCAAAGATATCCGCCAACAAACAAGTATCCGCCATTAAATAGGAATCATGATAGTCTCCCATTGTTTTAGAGTCTAATTTTTGCCACGCTTCTTGAGCATAAGAATAATCAGAATCACTGATGTCCTTTCCTCTAAGACTACTAAAGAACGCGCCTTTAGGCGGAAGGGCTGTCTCCTCAAACCTTTCCCAGCTGTTCATGTACTCATAAGGATAAACGCCCTTTCTAATCACCGTTGGGTCAAAATATTCTTCTGTTATTGGGCAGGACTTTAAAGATCCTGCTAGTGATTCTAAACTCCCCATCAGGTGTTGCATAGAGTCATAAAAAGATAAATTATTTAAAGTGAAACACATGTACTTTTCTGATGACTGCGCAATGCATGACACCCTAAAGGCGCTAGTTACTGCTTGCAATATAAGATGAGAGTCGTAACCTCGCAAGTTATGAAAGAATATAGGAAGTCTCCAAGTCCTAGGATCAAACTTTAGTTGAAGATTGCAATTGTTATGCGCTGCTCCTCTAAACTTTCCGCTAATGTGATCATGGTCTCTTACTGTTGGATTTAAACTTTTAGGTGTTAGCTCTAAACCACAAATCCAACAGTGAGTGGCTGAGTCATAGCGATCTTGATCTTCAGGGGTCATCTTAAGATCGGATAGGACTAGATTATTAGAACAGACATTACGAACTTCTTGCATGCGTTTTAAGAAATGTTTTGCTGCATGTGGTCCTCTGTACAATTCTGGCTTTGAATGTTCACCATCTGACCTAACAACAATGAAAGCATAAGAACAAATCTGGTGATTATTCATTATAACTGTTTTTGGTAAATGTTTTGGAGCTGGTCCTTCATAAGGAACAATAAGCGACTCGAAGTCTGCGTAAACAACGTATGGAGACCTCTGGAGTTTTTTGTAATTCTTAAAACTAACCTTACTGCCTTCTCTTGGCATAATTAGTTCTGTATTGCAGTCCACTGGGCTAAGACAATGTTTTACATGTTCGCTCGCAGCTTGAACGGACGGAATTCTTGTTAAACATTTTCTACAGAATTCTTGTTTGTGTCCATTTTTTGTAGTATGAACTAGTAATCTACTCATTGTGCGTATTAGCGTGTAGTGCAACCCATTAAGGCTTTGCATCAGGAGTAAGTCTACATGGCTCCTGGCTGGTTCTCCTATTGATGGACTGTTTTTTGACACTCTAATTGGCTGAAGGCCTGATTTAACAGACCATGTGTAGACATTAACAGTTATTGGTGGATTCTGTTTTTCAAACTGATCAATCTTGTCTACAGCCATAGGAAATTCAAGGCCGTTAAAGTTAAGATCATTAGCCCACTGTAAATAGTTAGTAACTCTCTCTGCATTTTTTTTAACAAAGTGTAGCCTAGCAAGAACGCACCACATAAAACATTTGTTATCTGAATTCTTTATGTTCAGAACCGCTCTCTTTGCAACTAATTCTGATGGTAGAGGAATAAAAGACTTTCCTATAATTGGCTCGTATTTAGCCTGTTTTAATCTAATCTCTAATACTTTACCCTCTGACCAACCAGAACCTCTCATTTTTGCTGCTTCAGAGGCGTCGTTAAACTGAGTAAGAAGTTGTTCTGCCCAATCAGGCGTTAAATCATTATAAGAAAGAATAGCCTGCTGTTTAGTTGAGACCCAGACTTCTAGATTTTCTTCGCTTATTGTTATGTAATCAACTAAAACAACTAACCTTACTTTAACTGGAGGGTTTATTGCTAAATAATTGGGGATTTGAGAAATAGCATACTCAACGCTTTCTAACACATTTGTTGGATTAATAACTTCTATATTTGCATCCTTCAAAGCTTTTGACAAACTCTCTTCTGCATCAAACCAAGAATCAAAATCAGTGTATTCCATTTTGAGCTTCTTTTCTAACTCAAAATATTTATTTAAATTAAAAAAATACATCGACTCCAAAGTCGTCTTAATCAGAATCAATATCAACGGCCTTTTTGTGCTTGGACTCATAAACTAAAGTATAAACACTCTTTGGGGTTGTTAATGTGAGCTGTTTAGAACAGAGTTTAATGTCTCGTTTACTTTTTTTAAGCATTCCTTTTTTATCTGGTCGGTGTCTGGCTGTTGAGAAAAAGTTGCCCTTGCCTTTCTTTGAAGATCAAACTTTTGTCTTTTGTAGTCCTCAAAATCAGCCTGTAGGCGACTAAATTCTTCATCCGTGATGTTCGAGTCAGCAAGTGCTTTATTTATTAACAGTTTGAACGAACTAAGTTTAGCTGTTATTAGTTGAACCATAGCTGTGTGCTTTTGGAGTTTAGCTTTTATTTTTTTGCTGACAGCACTTACAGCCAATGAACACAGGCCAAGAGTTAAAGACAAACCACCTAGAGGTAAAGCTGCCGGTGCACCTACGCCTGTTGCTAAGAGACCTACACTTGTTCCTGCTGATAGAGCACTAGTGATCGATGCTCCAGTATTAACATATGTAACAGCATTAAAGACAGCAGAATACCTTCGTTTGGTTTTACTGTATTTTGAAAGGTCCTGCTCTAGTTGGGTTTGCATTTGTGTTATGTTTGTTAATCTGAAAGTTTTTATGTCTACAGCAACAGAATTGCCTACTATCTCTTCTTTGGGCACTTTTGGATAAACCTGAACAGACATGCTTTTTTTTTTTAAATAAAAATAATTTAGTATTGGATATCTTTTAATCTGTTATCTTGAATATTCAGCTGCGCATCATATATTAAAAACAAATATACATTAAGTGGGGTATCACTCTCTTTCTCTTTATCAATTTGAATGGTTATTTGGTCTTTAACTGTTCTCCCACTCCCATGCAACTGATTATCCTCTGTTGACCTTAGGTCAATCCATAAACCGTATTTCGTTGTTAAATATTCATCAAGTCTAACATTATGAAGATGTAGATCTTTGGACACAAGATCTGCTGTTGGACTTCTATGCTTCCCGCCTCCAAAATATTTTCTTATTTCGTCAAAATGCTGATAAGGTTTAAGCCCACTACCGTAGACTTGGTTAGGACTACCCTCAATTGAACATTGTACTTTCGTTATTTTAGGATTGATAAACTTTTCACTTTGTCTTTGGTATGGTTCTTTATCATCTTCACACAGCAATAAAATACCTTTAAGTGATCGTGCTGTGGCGCTAAAACTAAAATTCCATATAGTGTCTGCCCTGCTTTTGATATATTTTGAATGATGAATCACTCTTTCTTAATATATTGCTAATTTTGACTGATATTGTTGCTCAATCAGCCTTGCTAAGTTAGGGTTGCTAACAATGTCAAACTCCAACAAGATGTCAGAAATGCTGTACTTTGCATCGGTGGTTGTAGATTTAATAACGCGATTGTATTCATTAAAAGTTAGTTCATATGTCAATCTGTCTTTTAATGCTCCTTGAAAGTATGGCGCATGCGCTTTTAACAACTCAAAATCTAAGGGTATGGAAAAGCGATTTCCATAAGCAAAACTTACAGCTTCAGCCTTGTTACTGTCTTTAGCATCTGCGGCGCTTATTCTGTGTTTTAGTGCTTCGTTATTTTCGATTCCTTGAAACGCAAGATCGGCCCTTTCATTCGCGGTTAGCCATAGATCACAATAGATTAAAAATATGTCTGCATTGTGTAAAGAAAATATTTCTTGCCCCTCAAGTTTTATAGAAATTTTCTTAACGATTGCCCGTCCCAGATTCTGAACTACTGTCCTGTTTGCGTCTGTTGCTGATTCGAGTTCTATTTTGAAAGTAAGACGTGCAGATCCCGGCACAATCACTTCATCTGCTCCTAGGTCTGGAAATTTAACAGTAAGAATTTGATCTGAATCAATAGTAGATGGATTATTTGGAACAATAATATTCTGTTTATTTCCCTTCACGCCAAAGGGCTCTTTCAGTCTTCTATGTGGGTCAAGAATTGAGCCATATGCTTGTGACATTTTTTTTTTTATAAAACAAAATAAAAAGTTAATTATTTTTAAAACATGGCAGGCATTGAAGATTATGATGTTTTTGATCCTGGAGACGACATGAGTGAAATGACACCTTTGACACATCCATTACAATCATTGTGACATGAATTAACAGAAAGTAAGGTCAGATCATTTTATCAAAGTTTAGGTCAAGAACCTCCCGAATTTATAGACCCTAATGATTTTGAAACAAAAGATGACCATTTGTTTGTGAGAAACGACGAAGGACAACTTGTTCAGCTTACAACTAAACCAGACTCATCAAAGTTTTTAAAAAAGAGTACAATTAGACAAAGACTCAGTGTGAGCGAACAAAATCGCCTTGGCATTACTAAACCAAAATTAGATAGGGAAGCAGTTGCTAAACTTCAAAACACACTACAAGAACTCCCAACAGATAACCAAATACAAAACATGGAACTTAAAGATTTAAGCCCAACAGCAAACAAAATAATAGAAACCAGTTTTTCAGAAGAAACAGTATTAAAAACTATGCACGATCCGCCGCTACCTATGAGAGAAATAACGGCCCTTGATCATGCTTTGAGAAGCATCAGAGGCGAATTAACAAACAATTTAGCAAAACTGGGTGAACTAGATGAGCATATAAAAAGAGAAAAGAAAAACTAGTTGAGGCTGATGACCACAACTTAGGCCATGATGTTAAAGAAAGAATAACCCGAAGACTACATGATCTTGAACAAGAGAGATCAGCAAGACTAGAAGTGTTGTCTAATAACCGAGAACAATTACGAACTCAAGCGAACAGAATAAGAGAAACCATCAACAGAATTTTGTATGAAGACACAACATTAGCAGAACGAATAAAAACACTGTTTAGAGAGCAAGGTGTCACATTAGCGAGCGTTATAACAGCCTTAGGATTTGCAATAAGTACACTGGTGTTGGCTATTACAGGCGGCGGTGGGCAAGGGTTAGTGCCTCCGCCACCATCAGATAAATCATGGGTAAAAAAACAACTTGATCATCTTGCAAGTTTATTAAAAAAATTAGCCAGTAAGGCAATAGATTCTTTGCCTGGTATAATAGGGGGGATCGTTAGCTGGCTTTTGTCTGCCGCAAGTAAAGTAGTTGGCTTTATGGCTGAGCACTTATGGACATTAGTTGTCTTAATAGTTGGGTTACTTTATAGTAAGATAAAGACCAAGTAATCCTAGAGCAGTTAATCCAATAACAAGTGCCGTCTTTTCATATTCATGGTCATTATTTCTTGGGGGGATTGGATGGGGTTTTGAGGGGGGGATTGGATGGGGTTTAGAGGGGGGCTCGGGATTGGTGGGGCTTCTTTTTTTATTGCTATTGCTGGCTTAGAATTTATGTCGTTTTTTCCGACCTTCTCTTCTTTACCAGCCACAAGGATTTCATTATTATAGTTTATTATTGTTCCTATCTGAAGTCTGAGGTCAGAAGGCAGCATGTATAAACCAGTGCCGACAGCAAAGTCTACTTTCGATCTTGCGTATTGCAAAACATTTTGGTACCTTTTAATACTTGAAGGCAAATCAATTGCAGAATTAATAGAATCCTCTAAATTTGCTAAATACTGTTTTTGGGCGTCAAAGCCAGTAGAAGGATCAATTATGTTTGATCTCGTTTGTGCTTGCGAACCTAGCAAACACCAAACATAAGTACGAATAGAGTCGTTTATTCGTTCTATTCCCGCTTTTGTTAGGCCCTTAGAAGTATCCAAAATAAATGTTGTCCATGCTGTTTTATGCTCTTGCTCTATGGACCCGAGGTGAACAGTTGTGCCTGAAGAGAAAGATGTGTAAGGAGGATTGTAATCATAGTTATACTTTCTGTGCACGCCCCAAAAATAAGGTGTGCCTAAACCATGATTAAGATCCAACTTTTGTCTAAAGTCTGTCTTTGGGTCAATATCAAATTCGTTACAGATCCTTTCAAAAGCCTTGTAATCTATTCTGTTGCTGAATGGATTAAACGTTTTGTCATTTGGTAATGGCGCTTGCAGTTCAGATAAAATACGTCTGAAGGTGTAATAAAAATGAAATCTATACACTGACCTCACCAAAGGATCAGGATGATTTAAATGATCAGCATACGACACTCCACACCCAGTTGAAGCACAAAACACAGCAAAGTTTAACTGGTTCTGATAAAACTGCATCGGATGACTAAACCACACTTTCGCGATGTAGTCTTTTTTAATAGGAGGGTTAAGATATCTGTTCAATGGAGTACTAACCTTTACTTGAAAGGCGTCAGTCTGAGTCACAGAAATGTCGAGGGTATCAGTTGTTATATTTTTAAGATTGTAGTGCGGCCCGACAGAATATTTTGCATTAGTATATTTGAATGCACTCATTTTTAAATTTGTTTTAAAAATGTTTGTAACAATAACAACTCAAGACAGTCCTTCGTTTTTAGAATATGCTATTGATAATAACTGCGGAACCCAAAGGGTCGCACTCCATGAAATTTTTTACAAAGTGTATGGTTTAATATAACTGAATCCAAGGAGAATAATAAGATTAAAAAATTTGATAATAGAGGAAACTTAGTTAGCCAGTTAACCATACCTGATGGTTATTACGGGTTTTGCTCGCTAAAAGAAGCAATGAGTAACTTCAAACATTACTCTCAAACTTAACAATGCAAATTTGAAAATAATGTTAACATTCGAACCTGAAGAAAACGCAATTTACGTGTTTGATGCAGAGCTAGTTACAATGTTAGGCTTTGCAACTGACAATCATGGTTTTAGAGTTACATCAGACGAAACTACTTACGAGGGAGAATATCCGCTCGATCTTGCATTACATTCATTACTCTGTGTTCATTTGGACGAGCTGAGCACTGATGAAAACTTATATGATGGAAGGCCCTCAACTGTTTTAAGAGCTCTTCCATCAGGGAAAGCTGCATATTGCGATTATGAATTTATACGATTCCCCAACTTACAGTTTAAAAAATTAGCTTGTGGGAGGTTTGGATCATTTAATATAAAAATCAAAGACCAAACAGGGAAAGTCGTGAAATGTAATAACCTGCACATTGTTTTAGAAATAAAATAATAAGGTGTACTAAAAAATAATGTCTCGTGGGCCAGAAGAATCAGGAGTTACATCAGCGCCTGAGAGGTGTGTAACTTTAGAATTAAAAGACCTTGCAGACGTTGAGGACTTTGAACAAAACGGTGAGATAGGCACTTTATATGGTTTTGAGTACACTAAAGATGGTTATTATAAACGCAAAGAGGTTAGCGACAGCAAAAGGTTTCCTAAACTAGAACAACTATGCAATGTAGAAGCAAATAATGCGGGTCAGTATGAATATAAAATAGTTCGAAAAACTGACAACAAATGGCACTTAGAACCATATTTAGAATGGGACATAAAATTTGAATTCTTAAGCCTATTTACATTTTTTGACCGTCAAAAAAGTTTCAGAAAAGCATTGAACTCTGGCCCTTTACATGTAAGTCTTATGCCAGAGGACAACAGTCGGAGAGAGATCGAAATAAAGCCGTTTGGGGACAAACAGTACATCCTCCACAGAAGAGAATCGGTTTTAAAGAAAGCTTCTACAAAATTACAGTTCATTCCACGCACAAAATTAGGAGACACGTTCACAATGATATTTAAAATTTCTGTCTTAAAAGATGAGGCAAGAAATGGAGCTCTGGGCGTCAGTGACAATCTTATAAAAGGAATTTTATTAGCTGGCAAAACTTAGACGTTGACAAACTTAAAGTTACTGTCGTTGTTCTTTACAATGGCGAGGATATTAAGGTCATGACAACAAGCAACAAAATTGATATTAGTCTAAATAGAAACGATCTTACAGAACTGAACTGGATTAATCTTACACATTTGGGCCTTATAGGGTTTTATTATACTGAACAAGTTTTGACAGAGAGTATGATAAAAACAATAACTGGATTAGATTAAATTATGTTTTAAAACTATGGAGCAGACAACTTTGGTGTCAATGCCGATGTTAAACTTTATGACAAAAACCCCTCATTGTTCATTGATTTGTGGACAGACTGGTTGTGGAAAAACAATATTTGTCCTCGACCTATTACAAACAGTTTATAGTTATAATTTTGATCATATTGTAATTTTCTGTCCAACACTCAAATGGAACAAAGCATATCACGACAGAAGGTTTATATGGACAGATGATGAAATCTATTTAGTTGATCCTAGCAATAAACTGAGTGAGTGTTTAGAACACTTTTATAGACAGTTTGAGGGAACGCAGACATTATTTATTATAGATGATTGTTCGGCAGAAAAGGATATAGTCAAAAAAAGAAACACTTTGTCAAAACTGGATTTCAGTGGGAGACATGCTGGGATAAGTGTGTGGATTTTATGTCAAAAATATAACTCAGTTTTAAAAGACTTTAGAGAACAATTAAAGACCGTAGTTTTATTTCACATGAAAGATAGAGACGCTTTTGATGAATGTATGAAAGAAAACGATGTTATTGAAAACGATCAAGAAAAACGAAGGATTAAGCAAAAACTAAAGTCTCAAAAGTTTTCTAAATTAGTATTAAAAACAGATAATCCTACACATTATGTTTGTTTGTAAATCTATTTAAGTACTTGTTAAGAACTTGATGATGACTTGTATAATAACTTATTTAAGAATTTATTTTTACTTATAGAGAGAACTATAAAATGCCTATTCTGGATCGCCCGCCGGAGCAGCAGCTCCGACCGGCTTTAGCTGGTTGGAGCTGGCGGAGGTGGGTGAGCCAGAATCGGCATTTTATAGTTCTCTAGCAGAGCATGAACTGTACAAAAGGGAAACCACATGAGCATAAGTTCAGATGATTTAAATATATATCCTACGAACATGAAATTGATATGAAGTGAGATGTGCCAAAAGCAAATGAAAGTGAATCGAGAGAAAAGGCTTTATAGAAAATGGCTCTCCAACTTGAATTAACATAAAAATTGCAATGCCATAGTTTCAAATTGTTGTGCCTGAGCTATACGCACAGCAATTTATAAAATGGCTGATGGTTTTTCAACCAGACGCTCCCATCAGGTACATATCAGTCAGCAAATTGGAATAGGCAGCATTTTTTTTTTCTTTAACTTATGGAAACAACCTTTCTTTGAGTATCAAGAAAACAGCACCTTTCCTCTACCTTCAGAAACTTAAAACTGACAGTGAGTATCAAAATCCGTAAGAACCTTAAATACGGGTTTGAAAAGTTCATTTGATTGCATGTGACTGTGGTTATCATTGACTGTAATCAGAGCTGCTTTGTTAAGTTTCATCCTATGGTTTGCTTATAGCTGATATATTTCATTTGTCCTGCAGTGGATGGTGGCCACAGAGCAGTCATCTTTGACCGCTTCCGAGGAGTTCAAGAGACAGTGGTGGGTGAAGGCACACACTTTCTGATTCCATGGGTCCAGCGACCAATCATCTTTGATTGTCGATCAAAACCACGCAACGTGCCTGTCGTCACTGGTAGCAAAGGTAAATGAATAAAGGACACCTTGGGTCGGTTTTTGAAAACAATGTCTTGAAATTGCATAAGTTGAAGAAGTCATGTTGGATTCAATCTCAGACCCTTTACTGTGACATTGATAGCACTTTACACTAGGTCATCTTTGTACTGCCTTTTTGTTTTCATCTTGAAATATCTGAACACATTTTACTTGGTATTTAAATTTTTTTAACTATGTACTAAGAGTTTTGTTATCTAGATGTATGACATTTGTCTTGTATCTATCTGCTGGGAAATTTATAAAACAAATGAAGAACTGTGTGCTTTTTAGTACATACTACAGTTTTTCTTTTTTTTACCTTTATTTCTTTACAACTCTAATTCTCCTTCTGCCTTCAAGTCATCTCTCATCTACCTATTCTTTTCACTTACCCTTAGCCTTGCTACTTCTTACTGGCTCATACTAGTTCTGGTGTGTGTTTGTTTGTATGTGTATATATATATATATATATATTGTGTGTGTGTGTGCATGTGTGCACACACGCTTCTCTGTGTATGTGTATGTGCTAAGAACTTTGTAAGGGCTAAGAGGTATTTGCAGATTAAGCGCCATAAATCTCAGTGGTTATTGGCAGTAGTGGTAGTAGTATATAATTTGTTCCTCATCAGATTTTTAGTTAAAGTATGCACTACCTTCTTTCTGAACATAGTTTTTGTGTTCTTCAGTATAACACGATAAAATTTACTATTATTGTTTGTATCCACTGTAGTTTAAATTCACATGTACGGTCAGTGATGCATTCAGTGTTTCCCTGTCTTCCAGATTTGCAGAATGTGAACATCACACTCAGGATCTTGTTCAGACCCCAGGTGCCCATGCTGCCCAAAATCTACACTAACCTGGGCATTGACTATGACGAACGTGTGCTGCCCTCTATTACCAATGAAGTTCTCAAAGCCATTGTGGTCAGTATCATGCATAGTTGTTGATTTAGGGTTTTTGTTTTGTTTTTTGTTGGTTGGTTGGTTGGTAGCTTCATGCCACTCAGTGGCATTGCACCAACACTGCTTATTCTGGCTCCCTGTCTACATCCACAGCCTGGCTTGTCCCTCCACACCCAGCAACGGCCATCCAAAGGGAGCAGTCAGCATCAAGTGGTCATGAGGCAGCCCACCAGAGAAGACACTGCATTGCTGCATGATTACTTAAGTAGTGTTCAGCGGTGTGTTCTCTAATCCATCATAAGCAGGGCACTACTTACTAAACTTCATGCCGATGACAATACTTGCTTAGTTGCAGTGCTCGCATGAGTGAGCTCTCCCTCTGAAAGGCCTTACCACATCCATCCAGTTACAGTCCTCATGAATTTGCCAATACCAGTAACCTAGTTAGAACCTCACCAGGGGCATAAACATTGAAATGAATTGAAACTGCGGTCACCTTGAGAGCAGGGCATGAAGGGCCACAGAATCGGAGACCTTTTTTTTTTTTTTTTTTAATAGTAAATGTTGATTAATGAGGATGAGAAAGGTGAAGATGATGTTACAGATTTTCATTCTGGTTTTAGACTGCATGAGAGGTTTGTAGTCCTTGCTTACTTTCATAATATATCCCGACATTAGCCAGGCCTGAGACTAGTGAGAGGTACAAGCACCTGCATTGTTGGTCAGGAAATTTGAGCAACACTGTCTGAGATGCATTGAGTTAAGTGTATGGAGCTCAACTGTGTGTCCAACCTTTTGCAATTGAGCCCATGGCAAATTCGGTTGTGGGTAAGAGTCGGTTGGGGCAGAAAAAAACCCACAAATAAATGACTCTAATGAGAATTAAACCCATGTTCTCTGAGCTTGGAGTCTGTGGTACTAACCACTTACCTACACTGGTCATTGTTGTTGTGATGATTCCTTGGCCACGAAATTGAGATCCTCTGTTGAAAAATATGAGGGGCCTCTGGTGAAATCTGAAGGTTTATTCAATGATATCTGAATGTGAATAGATCTTTTATTTGCAAAGTAAAGAATGCTATTCCAAGTGAATTGCCTATACAGAAGTTGTGATAGTTTGACAGTGGATGATGCTTTGTGTGTATCACTTCTCATTTACATTTCTATACACTGTTTATAATTCTGTTTACTGTTGAAGGTGTGTAATTTTGAGCTGTTTATTTTCTCCATAAAGCTTGAACTGTTACAGATTGAGAAATAAATGGCCTGCAATTAATTTCAGGCCCAGTTTGATGCGGGTGAACTGATCACACAGCGAGAACTGGTCTCACAGAAAGTGAGTGAAGAGCTGACAGAGCGTGCCTTGCAGTTCGGCCTTCTCCTGGATGACATTTCCCTGGTGAGTCAGGATCACACGTTGCTTTCTGGGAATGATAAGCTAGCTGATTGATTGTCATTTGTTCTACACTGTCGACATTACTGATGAGTCATCTTTGCATAAAGTTCACTTGTACATTTCTCTGTATGCTGAACAAATGCAGGAGAAAATGCTGAAATTGTGCCTACTTTGTTTTTCTTTTCTCTAGATCTGTGCAATATAAAGTTGTGAAAATATATAAAATAAATTGTACTTTATCCAGGTAAAAAAACAGTTTAAAGAAATAATTACCATACATAAGCCATATTTTTGTGTTAGCCGTCAGTTAATTTCATAATGAAACATGAAGACAGTGTATGTTTGAATAAAAGTTCATTGATTTAGTAGAACATATAAATGAACAAATACATTGAACTTACTGTCACATTTAATCAGTCAGTATGTAACCGAATGAGTAAATTAATTGCAAGCTATTGCTGGTAATGATAATGAATAGTATTTGCAGGCACGACAAGATTTAATTATTCAGATAGCATCAGATTTTGACCCGACTGATTTGATGCTTGATTTTCTTGAAATGTGTCTTAACTTGCACCAGGGAATTTTAGGATATATGTGTTTATCGTTATTACAAGACTGCTATTGTCAGCAGCAGTGGGACAGTTGAGGTTAAACAATGATCTAATGTAATTTTTTATATTGAAATTAAACTTGACGTGACAATACTTAAGGGAAAACTGCTCATGTGTAATGATGGAATGTGCAGACCCACTTGACCTTTGGCCGAGAGTTCACAGAGGCTGTGGAACATAAACAGGTGGCGCAACAGGAAGCTGAACGTGCTCGCTTCGTCGTAGAAAAGGTGCAGTTAGTATGGATTGTGGCACATGCATCGTCACACACTTTCCCATACACACACAGGAGCATATTTTCTCTGACATGCTTACAAACGTGTGGTATTTATGTATTCTTTTTCCAAACCTCTAGCCGGTGTGTGTGTGTGTGTGTGTGTGTTGTGTGTGCAGGTTCATAATCCAAAGGAAGGAACTGTATATTTGGGGGCAAAAGAGCACATTTTTAACAGATTTGCGGGGGAGCCATTTAGATGGTTCAGTGGTTGTCAAACCTTTGGTTCCTTCTGCTTCTCCCACCCACATGTTCCTCTTCTCTGCTAAATTGTAATGACTTTATTTCTGTTGAAATCATGAATTTCAGTGGTATTATATGAATTATTATTTGAATAGCAAGGACTCCGCTTGACAGATGCTTCTGGAAGGCGAGGAATTTGCTGGTGTTAAGCAGTATCTATGCCAGACCGAAAAAGTCTCAAGAAGTACAACAATATTGGAGCAAACAATGTGTGGGTGCCAGAAAGATGATGATTTACAATGTGATGGTGACAAGACAATGATCTGAAGGTGACCAGTGTGGCAATGACAAGCAATGATTTACAGAGTGCATTCAGTTGACCCCTTATTCAACAGCTGTATCCTTGGTGACACAAAGCCGGTTTGAAACACACAAAAAAGGTCATAAGAAGTTCCCAGTCTTAATCTTTACTTCTGTTCACAGCAAAAAATGAATTTATTTAGTCGAAAACTACAGGTCAGTAACGAAATGAGCAGTTATATGACTGTAAAGGAAGATGTAAAATGCTTGATTATGATGTGCTGAAAATGACAGTTGACGTTGTGCCTGTGGGTGCATATAGCTACTTACATGTGAAATCACATGAGGTCTGATTGTTTAGATGGGCAAGAATTTCACTTTTAGTGTATTTGTTTATTACTGAAATCTCCACATTTGATACCCCAAGTTTGCCATAGCTTAATTAATCTCGAGACAAAGCCATTATTGCAGTCGTACAAGTCATGGCCAGTTCCAGAACATAACGCAGCAACCATTTTGAATGGAACCAGTCAAAAGAGAAAGAATCTTTGCGATCATAACAACTGATTTTCAGTATTCTCAGGAAAGCTGTTTGATGCAAAACATGGAACTGTTAGTCTAACATTCTAGTTAAACCAGTGGGTGAGAAAACATTTTCCTCCATGTGTTCTGAACTAGAAAATGTGCAAGGTGAAACCGAAAATTAGTGCTGAAACAATCATGTTAACAAGGGAATTTTATGAGAGAAAAGAAGAGGTTCTGTTTTGGGAATGGAGAACTTTTCTCAAGTAAACGGAGTTATTGTTATATAAGATTTGTGCTGACTGAACTCCACAGTGTACATACTAGGTGTTCATATATCCATGACTATTTTGTGTTTCAAAAAAAAAAAAAAAAAATCAGCATAAATTGTTTTGTTGGTGTGTGTGCTTTAAGAAAATGAGAATGTGCAAGATTTGAGAGAGGGGAGGGGAGGGAGGGGTAGCCGTTTCACACAGGAATATGTATGAATTATGTGTGGAGGATAGTTTTTTTTTTTCAATATGTTCACTCTGAAATGTGCATCAGTTAACTGTAGAAGATCAATTCTTTCGTAATATTCACAGAGGTATTACCTGTGGAGGATTGCTTTTTTCAGTATGTTGAGTGAGGGATACACATCAGTTGGCTATGAAAGACCCTTTTTTTTTCAGTATGTTCACTTGGAGATTAACATCATTTAGCTATGGAGGATTCTTTTAAGGATGTTCACAAAGTAGTACACACTAGTGAGCTGTGGAGACTTGTTTCAGTTCGTTTGTTCAAGAATATACATCTGTTGGCTGCATTGTTAACAGTATGCTTACTCAGGAATATCATCATTCAGCTATAGAAGATTGTTTTCAGGATGTTCACTCAGAAATGTATATTTGTTAGCTGTGGAGGATTTTTTTTTACAGTATGTTCACACAGAAATATACATCAGTTAACCATGGAAGATTGTTTTTCTGGATGTTCACTCAGGAGTATACACCAGTTAGCTTTGGAGGATTTTTAGGATGTTCACCAAGGAATATATGTCAACCAACAGTGAAGGATTTTCAAGATGTTCACATGGGAATGTGCATCAGTTAGCTATGGATTATTTTCAAGATGTTCACTCTGGAATAATGTTCACACAGGAATACACAACTATTGCCTGTGGAGGATTGCTTTCAGGATGTTCACTCTGGAATATGCAGTTATCTGTGGAAGATTCCTCTTTTAATATGCTGACACAAGAATATGCATCATTAAATTTACCAGTGAAGGATTTCTCTCCTTTCTGATTTTCACCCATGATTTTTGACTGGAGTTGGTGAACATAATGTGTGCAGGCAGAGCAGCAGAAGAAGGCTGCCGTCATCATGGCGGAGGGCGACTCCTTGGCTGCGGAGATGTTGGCCAAGGCGTTTGGGGATGCTGGGGAAGGGCTGGTGGAAGTGCGGAAGCTGGAAGCCGGGGAGGACATCGCCTACCAATTGTCGAGATCACGGAACGTGGTGTACCTTCCCCAGGGCCAGCAGACCCTTCTGTCTCTGCCTCAGTAAACTTCAAAGACTGCTGGATGGTAGTTTTCATGAAAGGCTGTCTTGTCATGCCTGACCAACATCAGGGCTGTTCTGTTGTCTACTGTTACAATAAAATCATGAAACAGCGTGCATAAGCTTAAACATAGCGGTGAAAACTCTATATTTGTATGGGTTTTTTTTTTTTTTCCCCCCCCCCATTTTTGAAATATAACTGACGTGTGTGTATGTAGCACTATTGAAGGCATTATTGCTGTTTTTCTTTGTTTTAGTTTCAGTTTGGATTTCTTAGTGAACAGAAAGTCAGGATATTCAAGACATGTGTTTGAGTTGTGATAAATCCCAACAGACTGACAGATTTATGATCTTTGTTATATTATTAGAATGAGGAGAATGAATGAAATGTTATTTTGTATGAGTGTAGTATAAATATAATTAAAATAAAAGGCAATAATGCGTAAATTAGAAGGTAGAAGAAGATATTCTTTTCCGTTTTCTTTTTTATAAGTTCATGAACTTTTTTCGTGAATGAGCAGTATATCTCAGACATGTTCTAAGCTGTGAATGGCTCTCAGAGAAAATTGAGCTTTTTGTTGTTGATTGGATTCTTTGCTGAGTGTGTGAGTCCTAACATTTGATCATTCAGAAGGACAGTAAAGGTGATGAATGCTGAATCGTGTCTGGCGTCATTCGTTGGATGTCTGATAAATCAGTTGTGGCAGTTTCAGTGTTGTCAGTCCTGTGGAACTTTTTGAAAGACCACCTTGAAAAGAATCTGACAGACTTGTTAGGTCTGTTGCTAGTCGGATTTGGGAGGGTTGTTCTGCTGTAATCGAAAATAGAATCACAGTCTAGGAGAAATGATTAATCACAGAATTTTGATTGCAGTTTCTTGCATGGAGGGGTCGTAAATGCTGTCAACTCGACTGCCATTTTGGTTGAGGTGCAAAACAGGGTAGCTAAGTTTTCACACTTTTCATCTTGGATATTTGTCTTCTTCCAGCTCAAAGCCAGCAAATAAATCTGAATAAGCAGTCTTTAAGTCCAGTATAGTGTATGATTAGTTCACTGTTGACACTCAATCCAGTATTTTTTAGGCCATGCATAGATTGTTTTTCATCGTTTTCAGGGATGTTGGTCATATTTTAATACCTTCATCCCAGTGCTAACACAAAGTCTGGTGGCACACAGTGCCATTTTCTCCTTCAATCTCCTGAGCTCAAAACTAAACAAGGGGTTCACTGTTCGTTTTTCAATTTTACCAATGAATCTTTCAGTGTTTATGGCATATGATGTAGAAGGGAAGGACTGTGCTCATGGAATATTTAGTGTGAAATTCCCCATTATTCAGAACCAAGGGATATGTCTCCACTTGCCTGCAAACCAACAGCCCTGTTGCTCGCTTGGTCCCGACATATTGAAAGAGTTGGAGATTCCACTGTATTAAGTTTCGAAGCAACCAAGTCTAGGGCAGCATTGTAACCTACTGTACATAGATACCGTCATACATTCTTGCACACACCCACATACTTCCTAACAGGCATTCCTGTGGCAAGGGGAGTAAAAGTTTTTTTGGTTTTACTATGGCATCTGTTGTAATGGATATTTTGTTACCTTCAAGCTGTTCAATAATTCTTGTGCTTGATACTTGATTTTCGTAACTTTCAACTGTGATGCATTTTACAACAGACAAAAAAAAAGAAAAGGAATGCCTGGCCACTTAAATTGGGGTCAGATTTGTGAAGATGAGGTAAAGATGCACTCAATTCCAATCAGATCTTGTTTGACATCCTTCAGTGTCTTCTAAATGTCTCGCAGTGACTGAATTCACCTGGCAGCTCAGTGTTGTGAAATCTGGATTCCGACGCCTCCAAGCCAAGATGCATCACAAAGTAAAGTTACTTACTGATGCTCTAACATTGTTATGTTTCTTCTGCATTTGGTGTGTGCAGTCCCCAGAGATAGGATTTTGGGGTCTCTGGTGTTCCCATGATTCTTATGAAAATGTTTCTGAATAAACCAGTCAAAACCACCCCACTCCCACCAGTCCTTTCCATGTTGCTGGAAAGGACACTTTCTGACACTGAAAATAATGACAAACTTTCAAACACATGGGAGAGTGGAAGGTCCCCTCATGCACACCACTTATCGCCCCCCCCCCCACACACACACACACACCACTGTTGAAAGCAATATTTTTTTTATGAAAACAAAGTCATTCACTTGCCTGTACGTCTTTAGAACCTGGGGAGCAACGCTGTTTGGGTGTACGAGTCCAGCTGGTCACTCGGATTCATCTCTGCAGCACACCTCTGACACGCGTCAGTCAGCCACGCCCCCTTCCACCTTGATTCGTGGCAAGCCAGATGGGCTTGCAGTTCATCATCTTGTAGCTGTTAGTCGCTCCCTATAATGTCTCTCTCACTCACACGGCTTTCAATTGTCACTGCAAGTTGGCCCAGAGCCAGCAACAGTAAGCTTGTTCAAGGGCCTGTGTGTGTGTGTGTGTGTGTGTGTGAGACACACTGCCTGCTTAGCCCTTCACTTGGCACGCGTCCAACAGTCAGCCTCTGTGGTAATTTGGTCAAGCTCTCCCATTCACAAAATGTTTCCTGGTCACAATCTGGATGTTCTTTATCTGAATCAGGATCAACTGGCTGTCGATTCAATATTTCCAGCACCTAATCTGTGGTAAATGTACGTCGAAGCCGAGTGCGTGAAGTGCTTGGTTGTGACGTCATAGTGAATGGAAAAACAATTGGTATAAATTGATAACAGTACTTAGCTGAACAGCGCTCAGACAAGGCAAATGGCTGCGAGCACAGGTCAGGGAATCTCCCAACTGTGACGTTTCTGGCTTTCTGTCTCATCAGATTGGAGAGTGAGAGTATCGGGAGTTAGGTAACCCTAGTTGGTTGCATTTTGGCGACGGCGACGGTGAG
Source organism: Conus canariensis (assembly GCA_033310375.1). NCBI lineage: Eukaryota > Metazoa > Mollusca > Gastropoda > Neogastropoda > Conidae > Conus > Conus canariensis. Next base: position 78,652,487 of record CM065715.1, read on the forward strand.
CCACATGGTCACAGAAATGCGACGTCAGCGGCTTAAGGGTTAACCAGCATAATTTTGATGGAAATGTTTGGAAATTGAAGTGTCAAGGCACAATGAATTTTTTTAAATGAATAGGGGAAGGAAGAAAGAGCAAAATAAGACAATCTTGGATACATGAAATTATCTCGCCAGCATACGAGCATACACACAGGCACATATGCATGCGACACACTCAACAAACATGCCCATGCCTGGGCAAAGGTACACTCAAGAGTATAAAGATGAAAATACAGCTCAAAAACTTCATTTTAAACAATTTTTCTTTGTTTGATTCACATTTGATAATACACTTCTGGATCTTGCTAGTAACAAAACAAAATTCCAGAATAAGCCTCAGACTGGTAGGGAAAGGAAGATGCATTCATGTTTCCAGAGAACTGGGCTCCCTTCAACCTTGAATTATAGAAATAAATGCACACAACTCACCAGCTTGCATACATGTACATGCATACACACATATAAACTTTCCAAAACAAAAGGATTATTCATATCATCTCACAAACATGCGCACACACAGAAACACACACAATGGTACACTCATAGACATAATGTCCTCATGCAATGCCATGCATGCAATTCACGTTTCCTCATCTTCCTCCTCCTCTTCCAGTTCTTCCTCCTGACCAGGAGAGAGCATCAGCTGTTCCTGCTGGTTTTGCTCCCGCTGTTCATCATACAGGTTCTGCAGGTAGGTCGTCAGCGTTTCATGGTAAGAGTTGTTGGCCTCATCCTCCTCCTCGCTATTGTTGTCGTCATCTTCCACTTTCACAATTTCTTTCACATCATCTTCATTTTCGTCATCCTCATCCTCTTCCTCTTCTTCTTCCTCTACGTCTTCTGGAACACGACAGACCTTCAAATTATAGAATATTTTGAAACTTAGAAGTAAAATCTCTCCAGCAATCTCTGTATCTTCTATCATGAATTCATGAAAGTGGATAGTATATGAAGTGGATAGTATATGAAGCGGGCACTTAAAAATACATGTACACATCCATCTGCATTCAGTTGATGTCCCAGAACAAATGCTTCTGAATGAAGAAATGCTACATTTTTCTAGACTTGCACACTAATCCAGCGTCTGGGATCCCGTAATATGTCATGTCTCCATGACCTAGGATCATTTTTACATCTTGACTGAAGACTGTGTCGGTGCTCCCCTGGTATGCCATGTCATCATGGTGCAATACTGTTTTGTGTCATGATAAATCTTATGTCAAGGATCCTGTAGTTTGTCGTATCTCCATCTGTCCATGGTACAGGACTTCCTCAAGTCATAATAAATCATGCTATAGCAGAGATTAAACAACTCGCTCTGTCTAAATTGTCGCCATCAGTTTGACTCGCACAATCAATTATTTCAGTATTTGGTTTTCTTTATTTTTCTTTGAACATGTCACTTAGACTCTTAATGTTGCATAACCCATTTGCTGGACTTGCATTAATTTCACGTCTAATGCGCAAATGATTGGAGACTAATTGAGATTCAAGTTTGGGAAAGGACCTAGGTTTCATTCTCACCTCTCTAAAAATGTTTACAAGTGCTTCAGTTTCTTCAATCAATACCATATCAGTACGACATGTTTTATGCCTTAATTCTTCACAAATCAATAGTAAGCAACTGAAATTACCATTGCAAAACAAATTTTTTTTTCACTATGCAACCAGTCTTACAGTGCTCACCCAAACTGGGTACAGCTGTTGGGTATCGCCCCATTGGACAGAATGCATTTCTTCCTAGTCACAAGTACACAAATACGGTGAGCACAAGAGGGCTACCTAGTCATGAGCAAACCTTTTTTTCACTGGGACAAGGAGCCCCTATTTCTGGAGGCACTTGTTTGCTTATACTTTTTTTTTTTTTCAAATGTATATTTCCTCTTAAATCAAAGCGGCCAACAAAACCTGCCCACAAACCTGTCACTGCATCCTCAACTTTGTTCACTTTTGAAGATTAAAATCATGCACTTCTAGGACATCCATCCAATTTGTGCATGTAATTACCACATTAACATATAGGAATCACACAGGGAGTTCTTTTTCTCCTAATTTGTAGTCGTTTGAAAATTGTGACAGATTTGAAATAAAATTCTGTTTAAACCAAAAATAGGCAGCATGCATGTTTCTGTAGAACAAGAGTTGCAAGCCAACCAGAAGAGTTCTGACCTTCGACAGTAGGATTCTCCGACACAATGAGGTTCAGCACTTCCATGGTTTCCTGCTCGATGGCTTCTTCAGCTGGTCCCACCTGCGCAGATACAGTGAAACGTGTCTCGCTCTGTCACCCAAGTAAAGGACTTACACTAACACACAAAGGTAACATGATGACGGGTGTGCCTTACTTTTTCACACATTCATAAGCAAACACACTATTTCCACACACAAGCACACACATGAAAACACACACAAACATGTGAGCACACACACACACAGACACACACACATACACACACAAGCACATGGATGCAATGTCAAGGTATCTGAGGACTCGCTGCATTTCCTTTACATCCTGCCTTAGCACACTTTGTTAAGAAGAAAATTCTTGCAGATACAATATTATCCCTTTCCAAGCAAAGACACACACATGTAGATGTGATGGCAACATACCTGAGGACTTAACTGCATTTCCTTTACAATCTGGCTTAGCAGATCTTGTTGACAAGAGAATTCTTGCCATTACAATATTACCCCTTTTCAAGCAACTGTGAAGGTATAATCATGTGAGTGCGAACATACTAAAAGAGGTAGACACATGTAGATGGGGTGGGGAGATGGTAGTGATGGTGGTGCCTGCACAGCAGGGAACAGTGTGAGGTGTTGCAGGTGGTGTGACCACTCTCTCCACAATCGTCCAAAAATCGTTCTTCTTTGTGGTTTCATCTTTTATTCTCTGTTCATCAATGAAACATGGCAGGGTAGCAACCCAACCTCATGGTTGGTTGCAGCAATTCCTCTTAATCAAATCGTCTACTGTGATATGACCATCAAGTTCACAAAATCCAGCTAGTGCTACATTGGGCACATTCATGTGCTGCAATGCCATGACTCTGAACCAATACATCACATATTTGCACAAACTGTACAAAGTTTTTATACTTTTCAGCACAGACTAGCTCATACTCAGAGCAGCTGAATGTGCCATAGGCTGAAAATAGCATAGACTTGAGCACAGAGTCAAGTTTCAATGATTTGATTTTAATTGGTACATCTCAAGAGTTTTGAATAAACAATTTGATTTTATTAACAGATGTACCTAAGACAGAGTTTGGCTACAACTTCCAGGCCAATGCTGCATCTCTTTCTTCTTCTTTTTTTTTTTCTTTCTTTTCTGTCTTTTTCTTTCACGCCACTTCAGTGGCACTGCACCCGCACCACTCATTCCATCTCCAATCCACTGCCAGAGCCTGGCTTGTCCCACCATAGCCCTGGCAGCGGCACCAGCAATCCACAGAGAGCAGTCAATGTCAAGTTCTCATAAGCCAACCCACAAGAGGAGACACTGCTCTCTGCTGAATGACTTCTGAGGTATTCAGTCAAGCCTGTTCTAACGTACACAGGACACCACCTACTAAACTCCTTATTTACAACAATGATTGCTTAGTCACGGAGTTGGTGTGCGTGAGCCTTCCCTCCAGAGGGCACTACTAACGTCTCCATCTCGTGTACCTGGCTGAAGCCAGATGCCAAAAGAAGCGTAGAGTGTACTCCTTTTTGTGTAGTGTTGATCAAAATAGAAATCCATAGCACCTTCATCATTAAAGATCATTGCCCTCCAGACACTGTTACATTCATTTAGTGCCTCTTTGTGCCCTACTCTCATGGGACCTCAGAGTTGATTTCCTCTCCATGTTCATGCCTATGGTGAGTCCATGTCGATGTACACAACACTGGCAAGTTCACGAGGACTGTCACAGGATGAACATCATGGCACTCACCCATACCGGCAATGCAACTAAGCAACTGCTGTGATAAACAGGGAGCTTAACAGGGGATACCCTGAACATGTGGGATCAGAGCCGGCATGACCGACAATCATCAAAAGGCCTCAGCAGCATTGCATTGTCTCCCTTGGTTGCCCTATGAAGACCTGATAAAGAGAGCTCTCTGGTACCAGTTGGTGCTAAGACAGTGACAGAACTGGCTTGGTTGTGCTTATGAAGGGAAGCCACAATGAGTAAGATGGGATTAGTACCATCAAGAAGGCATGGCAGATAGGACAAGCAAAAAAAAAAAAAGAAAGAAAGAAAAAGAAAAACAGTGCTTTTAAAGAAAGAGAAAACTAACTTTTAATTCTGCAGAATTCTTTAAAACAAACTAGTCATGCCTTTGCATTCTCTTTTTTTTCTAAACGAATTCATAACTTATGGAAAGGTTTGATTCTGCTCACAATCCATTATAACTTCATACAAGCCAGGCATATTTTACAGTCACAGAGACTCACTAACTGAATAAGTACATTTGTTTTCCAGCAATTAATAATCATAATTATAATAAAAGACAATTTATACTTCTTTGGAAAAATGATCTGGCATATATCACAATGAAAAAGCACAATCCATTCTCAGAAAGAGATGTATTCATGTATCTGTAAACAGCTCTAAGATTTCTGCCAGCAAATTTTGACAAGCAACATGAAATGATGACGGTTGCATGTATCTTATGGCATTTTGCAGTTTTGTTCTCAAAATCAGACAAACCTTAAAATCTCCTGAAAAACGCATGAAGCGATGATTCGGTCACAGTAAACACTGGAAACTGCACCTAACAGAAAATGAACTCCTGTGATTTTCTCACCTGCTCTGCGGCACCAGTCTGAGCCTGCATCTCTCTCTCCTTCTGCAGACGCAACAAATTGGTCAAGGCCAGTTCTTCCACCTGTGCAAACATACATGAAACTTACAATTCACTGTCAACATCATATGAGCTTCATACAACTTCTGTACTTTCAACCCTTTCACTTCATTACTCCAATGACATCATCATCTGTAAATAATCACTTTTTTCTGATGACACTATGTCATGTACAAAGAAGAATCCAAAAGAACATACTAATAAACTTTCCACAAATACATACCAGCCACTATGGAAACGACAGACTGGAACTACACTCAAGTACTACACAGCAGGTATATGTCTTTCCCAGGCCTGGTTGATGTTATGAAATGAAGCATAGGCTGTTGCCTGATTATTTTGTCTCTGACCAAAATGGAACTTCATTGTATCAGCTTTCACTGATCATCACAATTTTTTTTTTTTTTTTAATTTAGATTTTGTGGCCTTCACGTCCTTCTCTCATGGTGACCTCAGTTGCAATTTCCCCTGGACAGTCCTGCCAAAGTAACAAACTCATTCTGCATCCACTATGACATCAATCTTTCATTTAATTTCACTGCTCAGCCACACTTTTATCTACTCAAAACACACTGCTTGTCATGAAACAGACACAGGAAAACACAGTGGGATGGGAAGGCATCTTCTGGTTAGTTATGGGGCAAAGTGTTTTGCTTTCAGAATATTCAACAGAAAGTTCAATGATGATCCAGTAGTGCATTCTTTTCATTTTCAATGTACCACAAAGTAAATCACACCAGGAGTCCTGCATGGAACACTTGCAGTCTTTAGTTGTAGATCAGCGAGGGGGGAATGTGGTAGCTGGTATTGGTGGTTGTATCTCGCGTTATGTTCACCTGATTCTACCATCTGTCATCTCCACGTAAACACATCTTCACTCTCTCTTCCTCTCCCAGTCATTTTACTTTATCGCAGTCACAGATCTCGCACACTTCCCAGCATGTTGGATGTGATGTACAACATCGAAAAACCACCTCAGGATGATCTGGAGATATTAATCATTATTACAATTATTATCATTGTCTTTATTATTATCACTATTAGTATTATTGCTGTTATTATCATTATCATCATGTTACACATTGTACTTAAGATTGAAAAAAAAGGTTTTGAGATATAAACCGTAAAGGCACACTACTAAACCCAGTAAATGACGTTTCTTTGAAAGGCACATACTGTCCATAAAAATTAAGCCCGATTTTAAAATCATATCAATTTCTGTAAGAGCATTGTAGATTTTCTTTCTCTGACAAAATCAAATTCAATCTGTAACGAAAATAGGACTTGTTTGAAGACTAGTGTTGACACTCACAACAATAAGGCTTGAAAATAAGCCACACACACACACACACGCACACAATTTTTTCTTTTTTTAATACTACAACTTATTCACAGGGCTCAAATCTGGATTCAGATATTTGCCTAGAGTAACAGTGCCTCACTCTTTTTTTTCAAAATAGTTGGAGGTTAAATACTTGTTGAAAAATTCCTGGCACCTGGCACTTGTCATTCCATCAAAATGAAGAATCAAACCATGCAACAAATATGCTTCCACTTGTAAATATTATGTCAAATAATAAAAATAGCAAGAAGCAACAGCCAATGCTACGACATTTGGTAATCCCTTTTCCCCATGTATTTAGTATTAATGCAGAGTGGAATAAAATTCCTGATGAAGTCATCCTCATGCTATCTATGAAATCATTTATGATGCTACAGTTACAAGCCAAAGTAAGCAGGGTTGTTCAAGTTAGGCCCTTGTTGATCAAGGTAAATTCCACACATTCACGCTGATAGCTGCAGCAGCCAGAGGCCTAAGTGAAAACATAAGAAACCAGAGGGTTGGGTTTGGGGTTTTGTTTTTACTTTTATTTTCTTTTGGGGGGGGGGGGGGGGGGGGGTGGGGGAGGTTAATAATTATTCTTGTTCGTCTTCATTTATTTGACAGAAGCAATCAACACTGATTATGCTGCAGCTTCATAGGTTGCAGTGTATGTATAAAAATTTGACAGGAATGAAAGACCTATGAAAATGATAATTCAAATAGCTTACTCTCTATGTAGGTTTTATCACCAGGCTACTACTACTTTTCACCTTTCGGCCCATAAGAAAGAACTGGTCCTCACATGCCTTAACACAGAACTGGGGCTCCAACTCAAACAAACTTGCTAATGTGAGAAGAGGATGAAGAAAGACCTACCTACCTACCTACTCTAACTACTCAACTGGCTTCATGAGATTTTTAGGGCTTCAGTGCACTGAACCCATGGCCTGAAAAAGTCAGCGGTGGCAGTTGCCACAGCTCATTCCAGTCTCTGATAGTGGTCAAGAGAAATTAGCATTTCTTTTTCCAGCATTTTGTTCATGCTCTCCCCTGTTTCTCCTGTAAACCTTCTTCACTCTTCTGCCTCAACTCCCTGGGGAGTTGGTGGGGCACCACACTGAAGAACAGTTGACCATGCTCTTTCAGTTCTGTCAGTTAAATGCCAAGGCCTGGGTCTCTGCAAATGTTATCCCTGTCCACTCTGCGATATTGTCAGTCCATCGCTTTATCTGTCTCCCCCTCCGTCTCCCTCCTTCAACAGTTCCCTGGAGAACTGTTTAAACAAGACCATTGGATCTTGCTACATGGCCATACCAATGTAGTTTTGTGTGTGTGTGAGTGTGTGTGTGTGTGTGTGTGTGTGTGTGTGTGTGTGTGTGTGTGTGTGTGTGTGTGCATTTTCTTTTACTGATGTCAGTAGACCATATGGTGCTATCTGCCGCCTAATGGTTTGACACTCTGGTTGATTGGTGATACGATCAGTACATCTGATGTTTAGTATTTCATGGTAACATCTCACTTCTATAGCTCAGATTCTTCTGTCCAAATCTGCTGTGAGAGTCCATGTCTCACAACTATACAGGAAGATGGAAAATACCAGTGCACGCAGGAGCCTAATATTGTGCTTCATGGAGATGCTCTTGTCCTTCCACACAGGTTTTAATCTGCGCTGTGGTAGTCTCTGCTGCCTGTGAGAGGATTTCTGGTTTGGGTACCTCACTGCTAATATGGATGTTAGGTAAATCGTAGTTTCTAACTTCTGACTGTGGACAACTACATCAGTACTGACGGTGGTTTCAGCCTGGCCATCAGCTTGGTCTCCTTGGTGCTGATTTCATGCCATATCTTGTCAGTTGTTGATGTTTCATCTGGTGTTTGACAAGCTTGGCAAGTTCTTGTTCACTGCCTGCCAGGCCATTGATGTCATCTGCAAATTGTAGGTTCATGATGATTTTTCCGCCAGTGCTTACTGTGTTGACATGATTTTCAAATCCAATAGTCATAATGTGTTCCAGGAATATGATGAAAAATGAGGGAGATATAGTCAGATACCTATACCGTACTTAAGTTTGAGTCCTGCCTCTGCAGTACATACAACTTCTTTACTAATACCTTTATTATTAACACCTACCTATGCACACACATATACACTTGCAAAACAGGCATACAATGATTATTTTGGCACAGTAAAAACAATGTTAGGTAGTATTTTACATACACTTGCAAAACAGGCATACAATGATTATTTTGGCACAGTAAAAACAATGTTAGGTACTATTTTACATACACTAGCAAAACAGGCATACAATGATTATTTTGGCACAGTAAAAACAATGTTAGGCAGTATCCTGGGTCTGACTAGCACGTTGGGCTAATATATGCCAGACCTACAGTTGTATGGAACCATAAGACCCTCATCTTAAATTCTTTAATCTTTGTCATCAAGTCATTTATATGTCAGCTGTAAACCTCGCACAGTATGGCCTCAAATGTAGCAGATGTGGTGTAGCGCATACGGACTAGTTCGTCCTTTAAACTTGTAAAGCATACATCCCGCCTAGACGTTCGGAGTTCATTCTTTTCCGAAAGAGTGGTGTCGGCTTGGAACAGCCTACCACCCCTACAGAGTCAGTAGTGTCCGCACCCAGCATGAACCCATTTAAAAACAAGACTTGACGCCCATTGGGCCAACCACCCAGCACTGTACAACCCGGACTGCTATCACTATATAGTATCAGTAGGCCTTGCAAGTGCAAGCAGCTGTGGATATGGACAACATATCGACCGGTGAACTGACCTCCAACCACGGGTCTGAAACACTGACAACATCAAGTATCAAGTAGTAAGTAGTTCGCATGCAGTGACACCTCCTTGATAAAACTGAAACTGAAACCAACTACTAACGTTCTACATGCGCTAGTTAGTTTACCTTCAATCGGTTTAACTGGTCGTTAAAACTCATATGCAACTGAAGCAGAGTAAGCTCTTGCTCTTTCAGAAGCTCAAGTTCTCTGTATTTAGACATCGTGTTTTTCTGTCGTTTGCTGTCTTTTTCAGCAGCTCAAAACTTAGGTTTTCTCTATGCGTTGTTCACTTTGCCCTCGAGGTCTACTTTGCTTTGGCTTCGCTACAGAGTATCTTCCCTTGTTTGGTCAGACATTGCCTTTTTAGTAATAACCATAGGAATAAATCAGTATCTATCCGAATAAATTTTTTTTTTTTTTTTTTTTTAAACAGATGTGTAGAAAGAAACCTAGGCAGACCAAGACAAATTCAGGCCATGAACCGTTGACACTATCATAAATGTTTGAGGTATAACTTTTAAAACAAAATGAACCACCACCACCACCACCCCACCCCTCTTCCCCCACTTCCCCCTGTTAGAACTTAAGGGTTGGGACTATTCAGAATCGAATATTGTGACCCAATTCGATGTTCAAGATTCAATGATCCACAACAAATCAACAGATCCGGAAGTGATAATAAAGGTTCAGTGATCTGATATAGGTCAAAGTAATTGAAACCTGGGTCAAGTGACCCAGAATGTGTTACTGTGACCAAAACGGCCAAACGTGCTGTAAGTGGCTCATGAACTGAAATGGATCACGATGACCCAAGTGAAGATTAAAATGTCAAATAATCTGAAAAGGGATACTGCGATTCAGATTGAGATTAAAAGTCAAAGGACCTTGAATGGCCTCTCTGACTCATGTCTAGGGTAAAACTATCGGATGACCCAGACCAACCCATAGTGATATTTCGTTTCATTTTGTTAATTTCATTTCATAAGACTTGAAGCCCAAAGACAGCAGGGGGCTATATCAAAGTGGTGTTAATTGTTAAATGGCACACACAGTTCGCTACGAGTGTGGCATAGCAGCAGACGCCAGGGGAGAGGTAGCAGCTCTCCTTTGAGGGACACTGATATGAGAGATCAGTGTCGGGCGGTGCAGTCAACCTTCCAGCCATATGGGTGACGGTGGGTCTAGCCTGTGTCGCCGGGGACGGCTCCTGGAGATGTGGGGCGATCGGCGAAGGAGCGCTGCCTGACTGCAACTACCGTGGCCTGGAAAGCCATGTTCTGAATTGGGGCAGCAGACATGGTGGGCACTCCTCATGGGGTTGGGCTGAAAATTGCCCTCTCAGCCGCAGTCTGCGAGTACCCGCCGAATATTAGGGACTCGTGCAGCGCTCAAGCGACTTTCATCCTGCTTCCTCTTTGAGGTGGCCTCATGCGGCACAGGACCATCGCCACCCGAGCATGAAGAAGGCCGCCCGGTGGTCCTGAAACAGCCTGATGTTTGGAGGAAAGAAGGCAACATACACCGATGCCCATCGTCGGCCAACCAACAACCAGAATTGAACCAACGTTCAAGAGGAACACGACCAGAACTGAACCAACATTCAAGAGGAACGTGAGCTCAGAGAGAGGAATACGACGACCCCCACAGTAACTCACCCACTACTGCCGGCGACAGCAGTTGCCACAATGATGAAGACCTATGTCTGAGTATCCTTGTCCTTAAGGGCCTCAGGCCGATAGGACGTTAATCTCACCCTTGACTGTAACTGTAAAATGGTCCAGAATGGGAAACTGCAACGTAGAACAACGCCTGGCCTAATAAAGGTCATTGACTTAGAATGGAATATTGCAAGCCAGACCATGATAAAAACAAAGTGGGTTTATAACCAGCCATTGTGACCCAGGTCGACGCCGATTAAGGTTCGTTTGAGCCAGAATAAGTTACAGCGACCAGACATGGTAAAAAGATTATGAGTCATTGTGACCCACGATGAGGTTAAGGGTAGTTTGAGCCGGTATATTGAGTCAAAGGTGACTCAGAATGCGTCAGAGTGACCTTTTTTTGTATCAAATGTTGTCTTCTCTAAAGGAGATATTGAAGCTTGCTATACTTCCTAGCGGTGACAGTCCCACGGGATCTGCGACTCCATTCATAATTATGACAGTCCCCAGAATGGCTAAACTGCTGAGAGAACTGGACCTCCGTTCTTATGAAACTCTAAAGGGTTCGCTTTTTCGTTGGTTCTTCTCAGAGTAGCAGGCTTCACAAAATACCAGCGTTGTTTCAGTGGACGGGGAATTGGCATATGTTACGCCGGCATTTTAACAAGCTTACTGTAGTTTGAGACTTATTAGCCGCTGATTGATCTCCCCGATAAGTTTCTTGTGTAAGCTGCCGAACATATTGTCATAAAGACACGTGTACGCGCCCTGAAGACAAAAACTCTACGATGGATGTCCATTTATAACATTTATTTGAACGCTTTGAATACCAGCTGAAAATGGCCGTCTCAATTCTTATACATATTTCACCCAAATAAACTTCATTGAGATTTCGCTTTACCATATACAAACACCAATGTGTGTGACACAGTAATTAGACATCTTTGGTCAGATGAATGACTTGTCACACAAAAATCAAGATCATTGAGATTCCACTTCATCACATGATTACAACAAGATGAGAGTGTGACACAGTGATTACGCATCAATAATCAGGTCTTTGACAGAAAAATTCAACAGTGACATTTCATAACTACCACAGTTGATATGTTCATTTCCAGTCCTGTCAGTATAACAAAAACAAACAAACAAAATACAAAACATACAAACAAGCAAACAAGAAAAGACATTTGCGCAGATGTGTAGTCAGTGTCTCCTCTCATGATGACTTTGTCACACAATACTCATCGTGTCTCCTCTCATGATGACTTTGTCACACAATACTCATCTTGCATGAATGTCAGCCACTTAAAAAAAAAAAAAAAAAGGGGGGGGGGGTTATGGTGGCGATGGGTCAATTCGTTTTAAAACAAATGTGATCAGTGTATAGCTTTTTGGTTGCCCCACCAACCCACCTCATTTCCCTTTCCCCCTCTCTTCTGACCGATGAGGTTGACTTTCACCACAAGACCTCGGAAGGAGGAAAGTTACAAACGGTGATATGACAGACAGGATAACCACTCCAGGACAGGAGGCTGAAGGGAGCTGGCGGAGGGGGGATAACCATTTCAGGAAAGGAGGGTGAATGGGGTTTATCCTACACTATATACCACCAGAACGACAACACTTGAAGATGAATGGTCAAATGGCAATTTTATGTTAGGTGTCAGCGTGTAACGTTTGATTCCACTGACCAATTTAGCCAGCCAACCAGCCGAGTGGATGAAGAGAAGACCCCCCTCACCCCCCCCCCCCCCTCTCTCTCTCTCTCTCTCTTGGGGAAACGCACACTGGCTGTGTGCATATTGACATGAAGTTTCGGTTTTCATAAAGAGTGTCCAAAATGGCGACACCCCTAAACTGCCGTCTGCTTTCAGTTGCTTTTCGGGACTTGTGGCTCACAACAAAGATCTCAAATAATTGCAGGTAAATCGTGATCTGTTTGCTCAAACATCGCATTATGCGTATGTGTGTGTTTAGTTGCAAAACTGGGCAGAGCAGTCTCTACTTCGTGCTCGACATTCTCTAATCGCACACACATGCCGACGATGCTGTACATCAAAATTTACACACACACACACACATACAAGCGCGCGCGCGTGCGCCCACCATGTTACCTTCAGACTCCAGACATTATAGCAAAATGTGACCCATGCTAAAAAATGAAGTGATATAGTCTGGAGTCCAGAAGGAGAAAGTACAATTGTGACGCAACATCATCAGTAGCCTGGTTGATATCCCGCTACATTACTCGCAGTTCTGGTCAGATTCGCAAAGGTCATTCGTACAAACACTTTCATGGCTCGGCAATAAACAATTTTTTTTCTTTTTTTAGAGCCAGCTTTCTTTCCCATGTCATATCAACCAGGAGCTCCTTTCCAGTTTCCAGCCTCTGTGTCTGGGGCTCCCAGGTCGGCACGCATCAAGAGGTAGCATTTTCGCCGTCACCTATAGTTTGTATTAGGATCACTTGCTTGATTAAGTAGGACTGTTGAAAATTTGAGTTTTGTCAGCAGGGGTTTATTTCCAGCTGCAGCCACGGTAGCCTGATTAGTCTAACTGGTGATCTGAAAACGAGCAAGTATTTCCTTATCTGTTGAATTATTTCATGCTTGGTTTGTAGACCTAAATTATCTTGTAGGTTTTGCTTTTGGATGAATGCATACATCAGGATTATTCTCACCAATAATTCTGTCTTCACGACCTTCCTTCCAGTAGAGGATATTGCCCTGCCCTGTGCTCAGCAGTCTTCACTCGGACCATTATCAGCGCACAAATTGCATGCTGTGTGAATGCATGTGGAAGGATGGTGATGGGATTTTAATGCGTGCACAAGATGTTAATTGTGCGTTCACACATCCAGCCTCTGTTTATAATCTCATTCGAAGGAGTATGGTGTCTGAACCAGTGTTAACTCTAAGGGAAAAATCCTTCTGTACCAAAACAGGTGGAGATTCAAACTGACAACCCCAGGATCACAAGAATTATGTGTCCAACACTATCAGCTGAGCTATTCTGACCCTCTCTTCTTTTTCTCCAACTTAATGTCCAGCATTATGGTTATGAGTGATGTAATTATACTAGATTGCGATTGTTCAGTGCTCGATAGCTTTTCCAGAGGAGAGGACACACACGCATGCACACACACACACACACACACACACACACACACACACATACACACTCACACACGCGCACACGCACACACACACACACACACACACACACACACACACACACAGAGGAAAGGACACACACACACATACACACACTCTCTCTCTCTTTCTCCCTCCCTGCCTCCACCACACACACACACACACACACACACACACACACACACACACACACACACACACACACATACACACTCACACACGCGCACATGCACACACACACACACACACACACTCACAGAGGGAAATGTAATTTCATGTTTTCAAAGCAATGAGAAAAAGTAAAAATTTAACTTGTAACATGTTAAATCCAGCATTCACATACCTTTCATTCTATACCCCTCTTTTTTTTTTTACCCACACCCACCCCCTTTAACATGCCTATCAACCATGCATATTGGGGGGTGGGGGTAGGGAGAGGTGAAGAAGAATAATAGAAAACAAAGTGTGGAGGAGCAGGAAGGCTACCACTGTCACCTTTTTAGGCTTCAAAATACATCCGGTGTAAACCTTCCCAGCCATGACTGAGCAGCAGATGCAACCAGGCCAACCATGGCATCCACAGTCACATTCTTACGAACGACTCATGCCTTATTCTTCAGCTTGGTTTATGAACTGTTGCAAGCCACATGGCATCATCTACCAACCACAACACGGCTTTCATTAAGGTCGTTCATGCAAGACCCAGCTACTGTGCTTTATGGATGAAGCCTTGAGGCTTTGGATTGAGGCTGACAAGGTGGCTTACCTGTTTTGATTTCTCCAAAGCTTTTGATGTTGTGAACCACAGTCTCCTCATCTACAATCTCTGCCAACATGGGATCTGCAGCAAACTCAGTCAATACCTGGATTGAGAATTTTCTTAATGAGAGAAAGCAGTCACTTGTGAGTAGAGCAAGATCCAAGTTTACCTAATTTTTGTCATACATTCAGGGTATCTGTTCTGGTACCTTCCTTGTTATGGTAGAGCTGTATGGACTACCAATATGGACCCTATCAACTCTCCCACTGATTTCCCTAGGTGTCCAATGCAGATGAGGTGCTGCAGACATTGAACAGGCCAGTCCTGGCTACATGGGGGTAAAAAAGAACAATGCTGACTGCTTTCAACAAATTCTAAAATGATTTGATGTCTGTCCAGTCCTGAATGCAGTCCAATCTACATGGACCACTTACAACAGCAGAGCAGCTGCTTTCAACAAATTCTAAAATGATTTAACATCTGTCCAGTCCTGAATACAGTCCAACCTACATGGACCACTTACAGGCAGAGCAGCTGCTTTCAACAAGTTCTAAAATGATTTAACATCTGTCCAGTCCTGAATACAGTCCAACCTACATGGACCACTTACAGGCAGAGCAGCTGCTTTCAACAAATTCTAAAACGATTTAACATCTGTCCAGTCCTGAATACAGTCCAACCTACATGGACCACTTACAGGCAGAGCAGCTGCTTTCAACAAATTCGAAAGTGATTTGATGTCTATCCAGTCCTGAATACAGTCCAATCTACATGGACCACTTACAGGCAGAGCAGCTGCTTTCAACAAATTCGAAAGTGATTTGATGTCTATCCAGTCCTGAATACAGTCCAACCTACATGGACCACTTACAGGCAGAGCAGCTGCTTTCAACAAATTCGAAAGTGATTTGATGTCTATCCAGTCCTGAATACAGTCCAACCTACATGGACCACTTACAGGCAGAGCAGCTGCTTTCAACAAATTCGAAAGTGATTTGATGTCTATCCAGTCCTGAATACAGTCCAACCTACATGGACCACTTACAGGCAGAGCAGCTGCTTTCAACAAATTCGAAAGTGATTTGATGTCTATCCAGTCCTGAATACAGTCCAACCTACATGGACCACTTACAGGCAGAGCAGCTGCTTTCAACAAATTCGAAAGTGATTTGATGTCTATCCAGTCCTGAATACAGTCCAACCTACATGGACCACTTACAGGCAGAGCAGCTGCTTTCAACAAATTCGAAAGTGATTTGATGTCTATCCAGTCCTGAATACAGTCCAACCTACATGGACCACTTACAGGCAGAGCAGCTGCTTTCAACAAATTCGAAAGTGATTTGATGTCTATCCAGTCCTGAATACAGTCCAGTCTACATGGACCACTTACAGGCAGAGCAGCTGCTTTCAACAAATTCGAAAGTGATTTGATGTCTATCCAGTCCTGAATACAGTCCAACCTACATGGACCACTTACAGGCAGAGCAGCTGCTTTCAACAAATTCGAAAGTGATTTGATGTCTATCCAGTCCTGAATACAGTCCAACCTACATGGACCACTTACAGGCAGAGCAGCTGCTTTCAACAAATTCGAAAGTGATTTGATGTCTATCCAGTCCTGAATACAGTCCAACCTACATGGACCACTTACAGGCAGAGCAGCTGCTTTCAACAAATTCGAAAGTGATTTGATGTCTATCCAGTCCTGAATACAGTCCAACCTACATGGACCACTTACAGGCAGAGCAGCTGCTTTCAACAAATTCGAAAGTGATTTGATGTCTATCCAGTCCTGAATACAGTCCAACCTACATGGACCACTTACAGGCAGAGCAGCTGCTTTCAACAAATTCGAAAGTGATTTGATGTCTATCCAGTCCTGAATACAGTCCAGTCTACATGGACCACTTACAGGCAGAGCAGCTGCTTTCAACAAATTCGAAAGTGATTTGATGTCTATCCAGTCCTGAATACAGTCCAACCTACATGGACCACTTACAGGCAGAGCAGCTGCTTTCAACAAATTCGAAAGTGATTTGATGTCTATCCAGTCCTGAATACAGTCCAACCTACATGGACCACTTACAGGCAGAGCAGCTGCTTTCAACAAATTCGAAAGTGATTTGATGTCTATCCAGTCCTGAATACAGTCCAACCTACATGGACCACTTACAGGCAGAGCAGCTGCTTTCAACAAATTCGAAAGTGATTTGATGTCTATCCAGTCCTGAATACAGTCCAACCTACATGGACCACTTACAGGCAGAGCAGCTGCTTTCAACAAATTCGAAAGTGATTTGATGTCTATCCAGTCCTGAATACAGTCCAACCTACATGGACCACTTACAGGCAGAGCAGCTGCTTTCAACAAATTCGAAAGTGATTTGATGTCTATCCAGTCCTGAATACAGTCCAACCTACATGGACCACTTACAGGCAGAGCAGCTGCTTTCAACAAATTCGAAAGTGATTTGATGTCTATCCAGTCCTGAATACAGTCCAATCTACATGGACCACATACAACAGCAGAGCAGCTGCTTTCAACAAATTCGAAAGTGATTTGATGTCTATCCAGTCCTGAATACAGTCCAGTCTACATGGACCACATACAACAGCAGAGCATTTCCCCCAAGACAATTCCAGAGGGGAACAGCCTGCATGCAGATACAACAGTCGTCATCCATGGTAGTCATACTATCCAATTATCATCCTTCTTTTGTAAACTTCTGCTGTAGGATACAGGAATGGGGATAAACTTTTTTATTTTCATTTGTAGTAGAGTGCTGAGGCTTGTGTGTCTTGGGTCTGCATTAGGCTGTGCCCTGGGCTGTACTGTGCTCATAGTCCAGTGCTTGGTCACAGTGGCTGAATAACATTATGTCTACTAGATGGCTACATGTAGAGCGACACTTTCCACCTAGATTCTGGCTAGTATCACTTATTTTGTTTAAATAAAAACTGAAACCTTTCAAGTTAGTGCAATCAGTACATTATCAAGCTAACACCTTCTGCCTGTATGAACAAGACGAAGCAGGGGGCATTGTTTTTAATCACAATAAAGGGGACGAATTCTAGAACAAACACTTGATTGCCATATACTGCATCTTGAATGAACATCCCATTTAAGTGGCCTAAAGTGCAGTTATTGAGTTAACCTGCCACCCAGTACAGGAACAAAATATATTTTCATAATATCTTTTCCCTTCACCTCATACACACATTTCAAGTTTGTATATGAACACAGAGATTTACAATACACACACACAAGCACACACACACACACACACACACACACACACACACACACACACACACACACACACACACACACTCATTCTCTCTCTGTCTCTCTCTCTTCCCTCATCTTCTCTCTCTCTCTCTCTCTCTCTCTCTCTCTCTCTCTCTCTCTCCAAACACACACACACACACACACACACTCACACACACACACACACACACACACACACACACACACACACACACACACACACACACACACGCACACACACATCATGTCTTTACATGTAACTTTGCTTAACTTTGTTGATTGTGACACTGATAGACATCATGGTCAACCCCATGTGTTGTTGTCAATCCCATGGATTCAGGCTGTGTTCAAGTCGGTCTGAGGACAAGGTGCAACCGCCTGGTTTCATCAAACGTTACTTGGTGGATCGGGTCATCAACCTTGTCAACAACTCCTCCAGCAAGCTAGAGAAGGCGTACCCAACAGTATTTCAGATTTACAAAACGTTTAAAACAGGTGATTTTTGTGGTTGCACCTGGATGGAAGTGAGGAGGAAAGCAAGGGAGGGGGGACGGTGTGTGTGTGTGTGTGTGTGTGTGTGTGTGTGTGTGTGTGTGTGTGTGTGTGTGTAACATGTTCATTTTTTTTTCATATTTTTGTTTGTAGAGATAAACTATGATTTATTTTAGTTGCATTCTTGCTCTCTGTCTCTGTGTTTGTCTCTTGTTTGCCTCTGTCTGTCTGTGTTTGTCTCTCACTTTGTTCTCACTCTCTTTCTCTTTCTTTCTCTCCCTCTCTTTCTCTGTCTTTGCCTCTGTCTGTCTGTGTTTGTCTCTCACTCTGTTCTCACTCTCTTTCTCTTTCTTTCTCTCCCTCTGTCTGTCTGTCTGTCTCTCTCTCTCTCTCTCTCTCTCTCTCTCTCTCTCTCTCTCTCTCTCTCTCTCTCTCTTTGCATTCAGGTAATTCATATTACAGCATTCCAGTGTTGGATTATGTTGGCTTTGTTTGGCGTTCAGTGTTGGATTGCTGTAATAGTGTGTTTACATTAATATAGAGAGTGGCATACATACATGTATATGGATACATAGTATTTGCTTTGGTGTTTAACATGCGGTCCAGGCAAATAGCAGCTCTCTTTAATATATATATATATAACTTTTATTGCAAACAAGTCATGTAGATTGGTGTGTGTGTGTGTGTACCCGCGCATGTGTGTGTGTGTATGTGTGTGTGTGTGTGTATGTGTGTGTGTGTGTGTGTGTGTGTGTGTGTGTGTGTGTGTGAAATTGTACTTTCCTGTCCTAGTCAGGACCTCTTTCCTTTAAAGGTACAGGGTCTTCACAAGCTCTCAGTTCCTGATAAAGTTTTGAAGCAGCTTTGTAGCACAGAGAAGTGTCATTATACATTCTTCATCCTGGAGAAGGCACACTGTTATTATTTGATAGGGGGGGGGGGGGGGGGGGGGGGGGCTAATCATAGGACTTTGTTATTTTTCCCCTGTGTGGCGACAAAAATAAATCAGCTGTAGAAAATTCAGCTTTTGAGTCTTGATAAGGTATGGGAAATGAGAGGTGTGTGAAATGGAGTCCTCATAAAGTATACAGTTTAAGATGCATGTGTCTCTTGTGTGTGTTTGTGTGTGTTGTGTGTGTGTGTGTGTGTGTGTGCGCGCATGTGCGCGCATGCATGGTTTGATACATTTAAATAAAACATAATACAGTGCATGTTTTTGTGTATGCATTCATGTGTGTGTGTGCAAATGTGTGTGTTTGTGAAAATGCTGATGGGATGGAAGAGGTTGATATATATGTATGTTCAAATGTATGTGTGTGTGTGATGAGGGCATGTGTGTGTGTGTGTGTGTGTGTGTGTGTGTGTGCGTGTGTGTGTGTGTGTGTGCGTGTGCATGTGTGTGCGTGTGTGTGTGTGTGTGCTTTCAGGTCTAAGTGGCTTTGTGCAAGATTCCAGAGAATACTATAAAGTGTCCACAGATGTGTGGTCAGGACGCAGTTTACGAGACTTGTCCAGAAAACAGCTGGAAATTCTCAGACATGTAATTATACTGCAGTATTATTCAGTGTTCAATAGATATCTGTATGTATAAGTCTCTTTCTCTCTATTTGTGATAGGCTGTAAATGTGCACTTGGTATTGTCCATGTATGTGTCTGTAAAATTTTTGGATAATCTGTTTGATTGTAAACTGATTGTCCTCATGTTCTTTGACCTGTGAGTGGGCTTTTACATCAGTCATCTGCTGTGGAATGCCCTCAGTTTTTTGTTGAGAGGAATGTTCACAGGTCAGATTTGCTGTCTCTTCTGACAAAGTGGACAGTATGACGTATACTAGACTCTGTATGTGATTGTAATTGCCCTATGGGGCTTACTGCTCACTACTCCTGTCCTCGTCCCCATCACTTAACCCCACACACACTTTGGTTTGGGAGCTACTTGCTCTCAAGGAAGTAGCCTATGTGTGAAAACAAGATGTCTGCGCGCAATTGAGTGCAATGATAAGTTTGCAATGTTACTCATGGTTTCATCTCTTATGTACAAAATTTATTAGAGGAAACACTGTGAATTAGGGATAAGGTTAATTTAATAAATGTTGGCATGAAATAACATCAATTCAAGTCCAGGTAATTGAATGTAGTTTAATAATAGTGCTGACTACTGTGTCTGACTTGACGAAAAGTTGTTAGTACGAGATGCAGATTTGATTAGACATGTTTTGGTCATTTTCAAGAGCAATCAGACCAACGTCCATTGTTCAACACTCAGATGAATAACAGTATTCTGTAAATTTTAAACTGAGCATCAGTGTTTATGACGTCCAAGTAAGTGGTGCGAACATTTCAAGATTTGTAATTTTCAAGCTTCAGCATTTGTATCATTCAAAATGAAAAACAAAACAACCTTCTAGTGTTGGAAAGAAGCAATCAGAGGGAATAAAATTACAGAGACAATGAAAGGACCACAGAACAACTTCAGCAAGTTAAAACTATGTGCTAGTTACAGTGTGTATAATGTTGCTGTGACTTTAAAACATGTCTGTTTCGTTAAAAGGAGTGAAGGTCGTGATAGTTTTACCTTCAGAGTTTTTTTCTGTGGGTTACTTGTTTGTTTGTTTGTTATTGCTGTGGATTATGTTGGAAATGAAGAATGTGTAATCAAAATTTTAGGACAATTTGATTTTATTCTGTTATGATTTGCATATATTTTTATCTTGAAGAAAGCTGAGGATGCTTTTTTTTTCAGACAAAGAACTTATGTTCCTAGAGATTGCAATCTTTCATGTCAGTATCTTTTTGTTTTTTTGCGTATTTTCTGTCATGGATGACTCTTGTCCGTATGTTCTCATTTCACAATTATCCATAGGAGGATTTTTTTAATTTGGAAATTCATCTCAATTTTGTCATCCCTAAAATTGTACATTTTGTCATAGCATGAAAAAAATGCATGGGACCATCTTCTTTCTTTCCATTTTCAACATGTATGATTTGTCAACTTGAATTATATATTAAGTTTTTATGATGACTTTCATTCATGAGCAGGGTTTCTCCTCAGGTTCTCAGCAGGTCAGTGTCATCATTCACATTTACACCTCTGGATATAGTTGCCAACCCTCCCAAATTGCTATAAGCAACATTACCTTACCTTACCTTCCCAAATTTTTCTGGAATTACCTCAATTCAGAAATGTTTCCTAAAAATCCCAAATTTAGAGGAAAAATATAAAATTTCAGAATGTTGTTTGAAATTGTGTTTGAAGCGTCATTTGTTTTGATAGGGATGATAAAGTACTGTAGAGAAATGCTCAAATGATATTATATGGGCATAGGCAGTTACAAGTATGGGAAATGCCTTTTCTTTATAACCCCCACATTTGTCATAAAGGGGTTAGAAATGTTTTCAGTCTAAATCCGAACTGCCCGCTTTTCACTCTGCACATCGCTTTCATCCCTGGTCCCTGAATATTGACGCCAGAAGATTGGCTGCTATGTTCACAGTTACAGCAGTGGGTGTGACAGATCATCAACTTCATGAGTCCTGTGTGTGACAGGTGCCCAAGGACTTTGTGAAGATCATCCCTGTTCTTCTGGTCAGCCTGGTGCCTGGAGGATCGGGGGCCTTTCCCATAGCGTGAGTCTTTGTGGCCTTCCTGGGTCCTGTGGACTGTGTGTGCTGGGAATGTCTGTCTTCATATCTCTTGTGTGTTTAACCATGAACATTTCTCTGAGAGAGAGCAGTGTTTCTCTGTGTTTAACCATGAATACAACTCTGATATAGAGGTAAGCTTAACACTTGTCTATTTGTGTGTTCATGAACACATAGAAAATAAGTGATCATTCTTTGTTGTTGTTGTTTTTTTCAAATGCAGTAAAATTTAGACTGGCAGGCAAAATGATTTTTTTTCTCTTCATATCTGCCTGTGCAAACAAGTGCCTTATCCTTGCTTGGTGAGAACATCACTCTAGCCAGTTACGATGCCCCATAATTAAAAATGTTGGGCGAAAAGGGAGCTAAATCTGTCCCTCAATATTGGCTTGATGATATCAAGACTTTGAGAGTGCTTCCCTTGACTCCAGTCAGAACTGTCAAGTGGACTATAGGTTTGCTTCTTTTCCTTGGCAGGGGAAGATGCCTACCTCTTGGCTGTTCATTTCAAATTTGACTTTGCATGGCATAATGGAGTCTGTTAGATTATGAATTCTACATTAACAAGGTTCAGAGTGTAGTTTTGAAATACAGACTGGAAACATTCCGTTTGTCATATTCTCACCTCTGTAATAATGACATGATTATATTATATTTTCACTTTTGTAATTATGTTCTGAATTTGTTATATATTCAGTTCTATAATCATTCTGTTATGGATGATGATACTATGTTAGTGCCTGTATTTATAATTCAGTTGATCTTGTCTTGCCTCTTCCTTGATTGTTTGTTTTTTATGTTTGAACTTTGTCACTTCAGCAATATGCATATATAGACATATATATATATATATGTAAAATATGATTAAGTCGCTTGATGAAAGAAAGGTTTACATGATTTATCTGTGTGTGTGTGTTTATATAATTTTTGTGTCTGCCTGGCTGTATATCTTTGTATTCTCTCTCTCTCTCTCTCTCTCTCTTTCTCACTATCTCTTTCTCTCTCTCTTTCTCACTATCTCTTTCTCTCTCTCTCTGTCTCTCGCACACACGTGCACGCATGCACGCATGCCCCTGTCTCTGAAATGAAGTATATCTAAACTGGAATGTGAAACAACCTTGATGAGGCCTCTGAGGTCAGGCTGAAAATGGCAACTTCCAGAACACACGTTTGAAGATGCTTTGCCCTGCACTTGAGAGTCCCTGACCCTTTGCATAGTGTGGTCCTCCTTCAGCAAACCATCACAAAGCCAGTTTTGAAAATACATCAGATCCAGCATTTTTTTTAATTCAGCATTTTGCTGTCAGGTTTGATCTTGATGTGAGTGTTTGCCCATGTGTTGTGACAGGTATGTGTTCCCGCGACTGTTGCTGTCCCACCATTTCTGGACGCAGCAGCAGCGCCAGGAGTTTTGGCAGCATGAGTTGAAGCACCGTCTGGAGCACCTCCTGCCCATCCTGGACCACATGCATCTCATGTCCCGGCACATCGAAGACAGTGCCATGGAGAACAAGATCGTCAACATAGTCAGAAAGGTAGGCTCTGATTTAGTGCACTCTGTGGCTGAAGAGAGCAGGCAGGATTATCAGAAAAATTGGCTGGGTTGTCTTGGTGGAGAGGGTTCTTGGGTTCCATTTCTTTTTTTTGTCAAGGTTTGACAGGCGCAAACTTTTTTGGCAAGTTTTTTTGTCAGACGTAGTAATGCATTGAATTTCTGTGGCTGTGTGTGTGTGTGTGTGTGAACGCACGTACGTGTGTACATTTTGTGTGTGTGTGTGTGTGTGTGTGTGTGTGTGAACCACAAGCAGATTTTTTATGGCAAGTCTTTGGGAGATATAAAAAAATGGCTACATTTTTGTTTATCATTTTAATGTCACTTTGTGACATCGCTTTTAGATGAAGATGGATAAATTTGTTCCATAAATCTGCATAATGTAGGGTGAAGTTATTGACTGGAATCACTGTTTAGCTGACTAAAAATGATTCTGTTTATCATTATTATTCTTAATATTATTCATATTTTAAAACTTGTAGTCACAGATTTTAGTGCACCCAAAAAAGTCTGTTTTGAATGCATCAAACTGAAAGAATTCCTTCTCAAAACAGATTTCAATAGAATAATAAGCTTGGATTTAATCACTCCATGCCAAGGTATTTTCACTTCTCAACCCACACAAACTAGGTGTTTGCTAATGGAGCAAAATTCTCAAAGTAACAAATAAAACAATAGACATTTCATATTGCAAGTATAGTTGCAGTGCATTCTCAGATGCTTTTCTGTATTACTGCATAACAAGCTTTGCTTGTTAGTTTTGATCATTGTACATCATCAAATCATTGACTTGTTAAAGACAGTATCTGCACATACGGAAATCAGAAGAAAGTGTTGTGACAGTGATGTCTGTACATACAGACATTGGCATAGAGTGAGGATCTGTCTTGAGTACTCTTACGCAGCACTGGAGCACTGTATGCATGCGTTTGTCATACTGTCCCAGTGGCTGTTTGTGTGTGTTTCAGCTGAATCATTCGGTGCACCCCACTGTGACCGAAGTTCTGGCCGTCAAGCCTCTCTTTGAGGCCTACCCCTACAACCTGGATCGACTGTCGATTGCCTATGTGGTCAGTGGCCTGCACACAGTTTCCTGGTTAGGTAGTGTTCCCAGTGAAATCTTTCCGAGCCAGAGCCAGGTCATGGAATGGTAGTTCACAGAGGGATAGGACTGTATCTTGTCACTAACACGCAGCTGTTGTGGGGTCGGTGGGAGCTGGAGACATGTCGGAAACAAAATGTTAAGAAGAAAGCTTAGGATACTGAAAGCAACAGCCCAGCAGCAGTTTATCTGTTTATTCTGCAACTGAAAAGTGAACCAGGCACGTCACTGCTGAGACGTTAGTGTTGCTGGAAATCTGCTGTATAGTACTCTGTTGGTACTGCCGTTTTCCTGTGACAGCTATCTTGGGAGCTGTTGCTTTATGTCTTCTTTATGTTTGTTACCTGTGATGTCTGAAGGAGACATCTTCATCAGAAAACACCAGTGCTTGACTGTTTCGGAAAGTTTAGGAATAGTTGATATTCGATTCATCTGATTGATATTTTCAGTTAAACTGAGGCAGCTTGGTAACTCTTTCTTCGTCATTAGAAGTTAACAGTCAAGAGTCAGAAACTTAATTTTTGCAAAACTTTGCTTTGATACATGATTTTGTAGAGTTAAAAAGAGTGTCTGTTTTAAAAGTTAATTAACATGTGTTCTTGTCCAGAGAAGTATTCAAACACTGGACATTCATTCCATGTTGGCGGTGTTTTTCTGTTTAGTACCTCTCTTGTGAAGTGAATTTGGAGATGTTATGTTGAAAATCAAAGTTTGACATTGAAATTTGCCTGACCTTATTTTCCATCTGAACGCTGCCACAAATCCGCATCTGATGCGTCCAAGCCTTCAGTAGATAAAGACCGAAAAGGCTAAAAGCACAGATCAGGCATTTTCATCTTTTCAAGAATATGTGAACATTGTATCTGAAATGGACCAAGTGGGATACAAGTTGGTTGTTAAATGAGTTTGGTTGTGTGTTTTTTAAATTTTTTTCAGCTATACATCATATTTTCTGTGTGGGGAGCAGGACTGATATTAAAAGCTAAATGTGAATAACAAACCAAAGAGACTGACAACAACAGACTGACAGTAGTTTAGCAAGTTAAATTGCAGCTGAAAGGTCAGTCGGGCATGTCCTTGTCAAGATTACCAGAATTATGTCATGTAATCCTATTTTATGCCAAAACATTTTATGCATTACCAGAGATCATGCCATGTAATCCCATTTTATGCCAAACTTCCATTTTTACCATTTTAGCCCTTTTTTGTTGTTGTTGCTGTTCAGTATGTTTTTGAGGATCAAAAATTACTGTTTACAATCAGTGTGTGTGTGTGCGTGTATGTGTGTATGTGTGTGTGTGTGTGTGTGTGTGTGTGTGTGTGTGTGTGTGCGTAGAAGGCAGGCAGCAGGGATGGGGGAGAAAGGGGCTGTTTTTTGTCTGTGCACATGTGTAGGGGCAGGCAGAAGGTGTAGAGAAGGCTGGAAAGGGGCGAGGGAAGGTGAGGGAGGAGGCTTGTGGAAGGCGACGAGTCAGAAGGAGGATCCCATTGACCTGAACTACGTGAAACAAGTGACTAAGAATTTAACGTATACGTTGCTGTGGCGTGGTTGCAGCGGCACTTGGGCAAACTGATGAAGATGTCATTACGACGACGCTGGCTGCGACATGACGCCATGTTGCTCCACTACATGGACATGGCCATGCTGCGCGAGGGCATTGAAAACATGTCGGACTTTGAGCTGGAACGGGTAACTGCCTTCACATCGATGTTTGCTAGTTTGAAGGAACGGGTAACTGCCTTCACATCGATGTTTGCTAGTTTGAAGGAACGGGTAACTGCCTTCACATCGATGTTTGCTAGTTTGAAGGAACGGGTAACTGCCTTCACATCGATGTTTGCTAGTTTGAAGGAACGGGTAACTGCCTTCACATCGATGTTTGCTAGTTTGAAGGGTGACGTTGGCCTAAACAGGCAAGAGGTCAAGTGGGTGGAAGAATGGGGATGGGGTGTCAGTCAGGATGCATTGTGCCCTCAACATGCAAATTTGAATTTTTCTTTTGGATGTTTTCGTGAATGTTCTTTGTTTATTGTGTGGTCTGCTGTTCTCATGGATGTTCCTTGTTCATGTTGACATCTACTGTTTTCATTGATTTCAATTGTTCATAATCAGGTTTGCTATTTTCTGTTGATGTTACTTGTTCATGTTGAGGTCTGATGTTTTCATTGATGTTCCATGTTCATGTTGTGGTCTGATGTTTTCATTGATGTTTGTTGTTCATGTTGTGGTCTGATGTTTTCATTGATGTTCGTTGTTCATGTTGAGGTCTGCTGTTTTCATTGATTTCAGTTGTTTATGATCAGGTCTGCTGTTTTCATTGATGTTCATTGTTCATGTTGTGGTCTGCTGTTTTCATTTATTTAAAATAGTAATAATAATAATGATTATTTATGGCTCTTAATCTTACATCATAAACCCTAAGGACTTACAAATACAGAAATGGTAAAAAAATAAAATAAAAAAAAAAAACATAAATGAAACCAATAAGAAGATGAAACTGCAATAAGTATCATACACCTACAAACAAGGGTGCATATTGACACCCACCCACGCACACACACACACACACACACACACACACACACACACACACACACACACACACACTCAACACACAATCCCACACACACTGTCTCACAACAACAGGCACAACAGCACACATGCATACACAAACACACACACACACACACACACACACTTTTTTTTTTTTCCTGAGATGACTTGTGAGTTGATTTTAACGTGGTGACAGCCCTGATATGGCCCTTTGCGGTCGGCTGGGCTATAAGCAACATTATCTTACCTTACACACACACACACACACACACATCTCAGAATCAGTTTAATGGGCAAGGGAAAGGGAAGAATTTTAATTAATCATGATCAGATCTGCTATTTTCATTGATATTCATTGTTCATGTTGAAGCCTGCTGTTTTCATTGATTTCAATTATTTATGATCAGATCTGCTATTTTCATTGATGTTCATTGTTCATATTGAGGTCTGCTGTTTTCATTGGTGTTGCTTGTTCATGTTGAGGTCTGCTATTTTCTTTGATGTTCCTTGTTCATGTGGAGGTCTGCTGTTTTTATTGGTGTTATTTTTTCATGTTCAGGCCAGATGTTTGAACTGGCTGTTGTTCTTCATTAGGCCTGCTTTTGGAGAGGGTTGAACCCGGTGGGACTTCAGCGACAGGAACGAATCACCTACCTCCGCCATTGGTCAGAAATCAGCCAGAATGTTGATGGTATGTGGTTTGTATGTATTGTTTAGGATTAATTGATGTAATGGTACATGGTTTGTATTGTGTAAGATTAATTGATGTAATGGTACATGGTTTGTATTGTGTAGGATTGATTGATGTAATGGTACATGGTTTGTATTGTTTAGGATTAATTGATATAATGGTACATGGTTTGTATTGTTTAGGTTGATTGATGAAATGGTACATGGTTTGTATTGTTTAGGATTAATTAGTGTAATGGTACTTGATTTGTATTGTTTAGGATTGATTGATGTAATTGTACATGGTTTGTATCGTTTAGGATTGATTGATGTTGCAGTACATGGTTTGAATTGTTTAGGATTGCTTGATGTAATTGTACATGGTTTGTGTTGTTTAGGATTGATTGATGTAATGGTACATGGTTTGTGTTGTTTAGGATTGCTTGATGTAATGGTACATGGTTTGTATTGTTTAGGATTGATTGATGAAATTGTACATGGTTTGTATTGTTTAGGATTGCTTGATGTAATTGTACATGGTTTGTGTTGTTTATGATTGATTGATGTAATGGTACATGGTTTGTGTTGTTTAGGATTGCTTGATGTAATGGTACATGGTTTGTATTGTTTAGGATTGATTGATGTAATTGTACATGGTTTGTATTGTTTAGGATTGCTTGATGTAATTGTACATGGTTTGTGTTGTTTATGATTGCTTGATGTAATGGTACATGGTTTGTGTTGTTTATGATTGATTGATGTAATGGTACATGGTTTGTATTGTTTAGGATTGATTGATGTAATTGTACATGGTTTGTATTGTTTAGGATTGATTGATGTTACGGTACATGGTTTGAATTGTTTAGGATTGCTTGATGTAATGGTACATGGTTTGTGTTATTTAGGATTGCTTGATGTAATGGTACATGGTTTGTATTGTTTAGGATTAATTAATGTAATGGTACATGGTTTGTGTTGTTTAGGATTGATTGATGTAATGGTACATGGTTTGTATTGTTTAGGATTGCTTGATAGTGATGGTTTTGTTTTGTTTACAATAGATCAGTACCAGGTGATTGTATCTGTTACAAATTGTTTAGAATTGATTGATGATAACAGTATGTGCTGACATTGGATAAATTTTAGGTGATGGTATGTGTCTTGTATTGTTACGGGTTTAGGTGAGGTGTATGAAATTTGACAGGTGTGACAGAACAATGTTGACAGGGGCGATGGAACACTTTTAATAGGTATGACAGAACAGTGTTGACAGGTGGGAAGGAACACATTGACATGTCTCAGGGAATGTTGTTGACAGTTGTGACATAGCAAAGTTGACAAAGGGAGCAATGTTGTCTGTTGTGACAGAGAAATATTGACAGGTGTGGCAGAACAATTTGGCAGGTGTGACAGAACAATGTTGACAGATGTGACAGGACAGTGTGGACAGGTGTGAGAGAGCAGTGTTTACAGGTACGCAGTACAATGTTGACAGGTATGATGTAGTAATGATGACAAGTATGACTGAACAATATTGACAGATATGACAGCAATGTTGACAGTTGTGATGAACAAATATTGACGGGTGTGACAGAGCAATGTTGACTGGTCAGAGGGAGTAATATTGACAAAATAACAAAGACTTTTTTAAAATAGGTTAGTTTGAGGTATGGCAACGTGGAGTTAAGTAGAATTCTTAGAGTTCATGTTAAATTTGGATTGAATAGTTAGCCTGACTAATCCAAATACAATTTTTAGCACAAAAGTTCCTTTATTGAAAGCAAACATATCTTTTAAGAATAGAGCTCCAACTTGAATATAATCTGATTCTGTAAGGCTCGAGGACTTCAGGAGAACTGCTTTAAGGGCCTAGAACAATGTCTACAGGTGTGGGAGCGCAGTACTGACAGGTATGACAGAAAAGTGTGAACAGGTGTGAGGAGGAATACTGACAAATGTGACAGAACAGAATGGACAGGCGTCAGGCAGCAATGCTAACAGGTGCAACAGAGTTGCAATAAAGCATTGTTGACAGGCAATATTGACAGGTGTGATGGAGCAATGCTGACAGTGTGATGGAACAATGTTGACAGGTATGAGGGAGCAATGCTGACAGGTACGACAGAACAATGTTGACAGATGTGAGGAGCAGTACATGTAAGTGTGACAGAAGAGAGTTGACAAGTATTAGGTAGCAATGCTAGTGTTGACAGGTTTGACAGAACAGTGTTTACAGATATGAACTACCAATATTGACAGTTGTGACAGAACAATGTTGACAGGTGTTAAGGAGCAATGATGACGGGTGTGACAGAACAGTTTTTACAGGTGTTAGGAAGCAATGTTGAGGTGTGAGGGAGCAATGTTGACAGCTGTGACAGAACAGAGTTGACAGGCGTGAGGGAAGTGTTGACAGGTAAGAGGGAGCAGTGTTGACAGGTGTGACAGAACATTGTTGACAGGTGTGTGAGGAGCAGTGCTGACAGGTGTGACAAAACGGTGTTGACAGGTGTGACATGGTCATGTTGACAGGTGTGAGGAGCACATGTTGACAGGTGTGAGGGAGTGGTAATGTTGCTGCTGTCTGTGTGCAGAGGACAGTGTGTCCCTGTTGCTTCACCTTCCACTGCTCTTCTCCTACTGCCATCCAACCAACCGGGAACTGATGGGTGGCTGGAGGTACCGCTTCCGCATCCACCGGTCCCCGGGGTCATCGTCATGACCTCTTCCCTAGGTCACTGTGCCTGGCTGTGCTGTCTTGTCTGTGATGGGTACAGTCTTTCATGACCAAAGGAAAGATAAATGTGGATCTGTGGCTGTTTTGTGATAAAATGGACACTTTTTCCTTGTATATCGTCAGTTTTATTTCTGGTCTTGAGTGTGTGCTTGTGCGCATGCCCACATGTGTGTTTGCTTGAGTGTGTGTTTGCGCGCGCATGTGTGTTGTGTGCGCGTGCATACAGCATGCATGTATGTGTGTGTGTGCGTGTGCGTGGATGACATTATTGACTGAGATGCTCAAATGTTCAGTTATGTGCTATTGGGTATTTCCATCAAATGGGGAACAAGTTTGCCGAGTTTTTGCTTGTTTGCGAAAAGTCATGGTGTTCTCAGATTACTCATTGGACCTTCACTTAATGCATGTATCTATGTATGTATGTGCAATCTGTGACATGTGATGTGTCTGTTCCAGTGTCTCTAGCACTGCTGAAGGCAGTTTGTCTAAATTTGGCCTTTTTTTCACATTAAAAAATTTCAAGGGAGAGCCCTAAAGATTTTAGCGCTGCAAGGTATGTTTTTTGAGTTACTTTGATTTTATGAAAAATCGTTTGACACATGATTTTGACGGTAATTTTGATTAAAATTATACTATTTTCTGGTCATCAATAGCCTCTTCAAGGAGTCTGATGAAATTTGAAATTTATGCCTGTAGTATTTTACTTGTAATACAGCTTCAAACTTCAGGTACAACACTAGAGATCCAAATTGCTATGCCTAGGGCCCTGTCTCAGTGAATACTTCATCAGTTCTGTTCAATTCAAATGCAACATGTCTTGATGAATAAAGTTACTGAGTCAGAACCTTCAACAATTTTGCATTTCAATTGTCATTTCAGGGTGACCACAGTTTTATGAAATTTCATTCCATCAGCAAATTCAGGAATGTCCTTTTTTAGAATTATATTTGGATTTGATTCAAAAGAGCTTCAGGATAGCTTTTGAGCCATCCTGATTTTGAAAGTTGTACTACAGTGATAAACCTAGATCTCTGGTTGTTTCTGTCTCCATGGATTAGACTTCCAGTACAGATACAAGTATTAGTCGGTAGGCAGTCTGCTAATTTTTATAGAAGATAAAGCATGTTTTTCATTGGCTTTAAAGGTATATAGAGTAACATTACATTCATAATACAGGTATTTGATGCATGTACTGGTGTGTAAATCTCACTTTCATTCATTGGAAAAATAAAGCTTGCTGCTCAATGGTTGGTTATAAGGGTATAAAGTGAAACATTAGGTCTATAAATGAGGTGTTTGATGCATGTGTAGTAGTGCTTACACTTCAATTTCATTCATTGGAGTGTTAAAAGGGATGTACAAATAAGCTAGATTTTCATGTTTATTGTCATCTATCTTTGCAGATGTTTTAATTTTGAAAATGTACGAATTTTGATAGCTTTGCTGAGGAAACCAAACTGATTTGAAATGTTTGCAAAACATCCGTCTTATTCAGGTTTATTTGTCAGGTGGACTTGGCAAGTAATGGGCATTTGCTGCTGGACGAGTTCAGTCTGGTTGTTTTACAGTTGTTCCTCGGGAGCTATGTGAAGAAGTGATTGGTAGTAATCACCATTTTTTTACTGAATGAGTGAAACTTGTTTGGTGCTTTCAAAGTGGTCGACTTGGTGGATATGCATGTGTATGGTTATGTGTAAGTGGTGTTTATATGTGTCTGTGTGCACAAAGTTTGTGTTTCCCATAAGACTAACATCAATATGTACTGTTGACTTTTTTCCAGGATAGATTTTTTACTTTTTCACACCACTTTGATGACATTGTATTTGATTTCCTCTTCATAAGGAATGTAGATGTTTTATATGGTAAAAATCGTATGCACTGCATAACATCTGAGTAGACTAGGGGGATTGTGGATAAGGCATTTTACATAGCAGACAAAAAATCCTCACTTCTGTGGTTTGTGTTGTGTTAAGTCAGTTTGGTTTTCCTCCCACTCTTCAGCAGACCTCAACTTTTTCCCCAACGACTTTGCTCATAGTGGCTGATAATGCAAACGGGTCCCTGGGGAAATCTTAAAAAGTGTTAGTAATAATTCCGTCAAACAACATGGACAAATGAATCACAAGACAGAGCATGATGTGTTTCGACCTCATAGGTCTTCTTCAGGCAAGATAAACAACACTCAGTACAACGAAAATGCAGAACGAGCAAGCACTTGTCAAATTCGGTGCAAGATGGGCCTTGACCAGCCAGGCATAAAACGCCAGTGAACCTATGTTATGGTGTTGAAGTAGCAGGAACATAGGTGTGTGAACATTTTTTTTTTTAATTCTCCCTTTTTATCAGTCTTATGATCAGAAGAGAGGAACCACATTAAATACTAAGTATAAAGTCCTAGCTAATTGTATGTGCTAGTTTTTTGTTGTACAGACGACCTTTTTTGACCTAAACAGACCTAGAACTAGGCAATCCAGTGTGCATTATGAATTGCTGCCTGTGACATGTATGGAATGCCCGGTCTCGGTATCTCATGAGGAATGGAGGTAGAGGTGGGTGGTCTTTTGATGTAAGTTGTACCCTCATCCAATACAAATTCTGTGCTTGTAAGCTGTCCTTTTCTGTCACTCACCACCTTGTTCTTGCCCATTTTTTCATGTCTATTCACTATTATCCACAGTTTCCCATATTGCGGTCATTTTCTTTATGTCTTTTTTGCTCTAGAAGTTTTCATACTGTTTGTTGCCTTGTCTTAATACTATCCAGCCGAGAGCGGCATGGATGGCACGATTCCCTGCTGCCGCACGTTCATTCCCTGCCGACACACATATTTGGCCACTTTTTAATTTATTTTTATGGTAGCTAGACAACAACTGACGGTCTTGTGTTAGGTGTCACAGGAAAGAACAAACACTCAACTAATCGAACATAGTAATTTCAAATCATTTACTTTCAATGTGTACACACGACTGTGCATTGAAAAACACGTCTGACAAGTAGAAGAAATGCTTTGTTTGCATTCTATTCCGTTCTTTTACAACACCAAATCGGAAGATGAAGGGATGGCTGCATCTTCAAACAATTCACTTTCCTATTCTCTTTCAAAGTTTTCTGTCACTCTCCTCATCACCAGATCCACTTTGTAATATGATTTGAAGCGCTTCATTGAGCGAGAAATCGCTACCACCCCTTTGCCTGACCGACATTTTTTCTGGCACAGGAAATATGTGCTGCGTACCGCGCGCCGGTGCCGCCAGTTTCTTTGTTTCAAAGCTCCTGGGGTCAGCCAAGTTCACAATAGACCACTGAAAGTATGGTCTACAACTCGCTCCAACATCCCCAAGACTAGTTACAGAACTTATTTCCCTTGGATCATTTCATGGAAAGTGTAGGAATTTTTTATATTCCCGTCATCTGATAGTGGATGACACGGCAGAGTGTACTGTCTGTCCGTCATCCAAACTTGGATGACTCAGCTCAAGGGAAAGAAATCCTGTCCTCCACTACTGGATGACTCGGCTGGTAAAGGTTAACAGTTTATACTATGCATGCTTTTTTTGTTGTAATCTTGAAACTAATCGTCTATTCCACAGTGACTATTTGGCTATGTGGCCATTAGCCTTTACTTCAGAGAACTATTATGTTGATCATTAACTTTTTAATTTAATAAATTGGGGAGGGGGAGGGGAGGGTGCATAGTTGGAATGTGGTGGGTTGTGATGGGTTGGGGGCTGAATTTTAATAAAATTGACCCTGAAACGGAAATTTTTTTAATATAAAACTGTAATGTTGTGATGTCTTAATTTTCTCTTCTTTTTTTTTTTTTTTTTAAAGTGAGCCCATTGTTTCAATCCATGACAGGAAATGCATGACGTCAGTCAGGAAGCCAGGAATTCAGTGGATATTGATGATGATGGCGATGATGATGATACTTGTAGGGCACAGATATTAAAAAGAAATCCATGCTTGGTGTGCACAAGAACAAGCAATAAATATATGTCCAAATTGTTAAAAAAAAATGCAGTTTGTTGTTCATGTGCTGTGAGCACTGTGATTTGACCTTCATTCTGGTTTGAAAAGCATTTAGGAACTGGGTCTCAGTGTAATATAAACAGGTGCGGGAAGGAGGTGGTAGTATGTACTAGAGTATCAGAGGTCAGACACACTAATAGACGTCTTGTTTTCGTCCTGCTTCCAGGCTTGTGAACAGTTATGAGTGTTGATTTTTTTTTTTTTTTTTTTTTTATTTGGGGGGAACAATATATTGCATCAATGCTGCCCTTTTCTTTCCTAGATGAGAATACCAATTTCAGAATGAGATTGGAAGCGATTAATTTCCCATCAAGTATTCAATGTTGTGTGTGCAAGTAATGGTATGATAATTGTGTGCATTTGGAGAGAAAAAAATGTTACCATCGGTTTGAAATAAAGTAAGATGTGCAAACCAAGTCATAACCACTTGATTTGAACAAATGTGCAAAATGTAGGTTTGCTCTTTTCCTTTGTTTGCTTTTTTTTATATTTTTTTTTTATTGAGGCTCGATGATAATGTATGTGCATTTGAAACTGTTGACTTTGCTTTATATTTTCTGTTGAGAATAAATAATAATACAACTGCTTGCATATCATAAACACTTCTTTGCCTTGTGCTTACTTTTCTTATGTGTTTTTAATTCTCCCTCTGTTTTTTTTTCTTGTTTTTTCCTGGGACATTTGAACTGCCTGTCTTTGGTGTACATCAGAGCTCGCACAATATGTTTTGTTGGCCAGTTCTTTGAGCAGAGCATGATTGGAGTGACATCTCTTTTCTTTTTTTTTTTTTTTGCTTTTTTTTCTCGTCTCACCTTCTGTGCCACTTCAGGTTTTTGTTTTTTCCTGGTCTCACCTTCTTAGCCACTTCAGCACCACTACCCTAAGCCGCTCATTCCAGCTCTCCATCTCAGCCATTCACAGGCATGTCCTGCAACAGGTCTGGTACCAGCAATCCACAGGTAGTTGTCAATGTCTAGTCCTCATGAGGTAAAATGTGATTCTTATCAACCAGAATGCTAGGGCCAAGAGATCCAGTGAGGACTAGTTGAGTGATTTGCGTGGAATGTTTAGAATTTAATTCAGTGTCAGTGAGGACTAGTTGAGCGATTTGCGTGGAATGTTTAGAATCTAAATCAGTGTGACTTGCACCTCCACATCGCACTTTTCCATTAATCTAACTCAGTTCACACACACACACACACTCTCTTCCACTTACAGCGTCTCTGATCCACATGAAATCTTTAGCATTTCATTCATTGTGACCCCGCCCCCCCCCCCCCCCCCAACACACACAACATACACAAACGTACCGCGCAGTTTACACACTCTTCCACAGTACACTGAACACACAAGTGTCTCACTATTAACTTGACTGTCTGATTTATTGCACAACATCATATACATGGGCAGAATTTCCATATTCACAGTACAGACATCTAACAAGTAAAAGCTCAAAGATACTGGTAAACCATTTTCCTTCTCTATAAGATAAAATAGTTTCACTTTTCGTCATAAATTATTAAGTTGCTGAAATGTGCAGTGATACAGCCTTCCTAAATATTCACACCCCTTACTTGTGAAATAAAGGGAGCGATTTGCATGCAGCTGTGTTTGATATTGTACGATAGAGAAAAATGGGGAAAGGGGTGGGATGGTGGGCAGGATGAGGAAAAGGGAACATGGGTGACGGGGGTTGTGGGGGGAGAAAGCTTAGTAGACCTAAGATGAACTGAAACACTCTCTATACAAGTTGAGGGCAGGACAGGAGATATAAATGAGTATGAAAATGCATAAATGAAAATCATGTTCACAAGTTAATGCTGCTATGTTGCTGAATTATTACCCATCTGTGGAAGGACAAAGGCCAACTTCCATATGACATGAAGATCACATGAAGAACATTGTGATCATCTGCTCCATGTGATTAGCTGACTACATTTAAATGAATATATGGTCTATAACACTGAAGGAGATTAAAAAAAAAAAAAGATTGCTGATCTTGACATGGTTTACTGTGTGTGACCCATTTCATCCCACTCACAAGATAATTCATACCACTTGTG
This sequence comes from Conus canariensis, assembly GCA_033310375.1. Taxonomy (NCBI): domain Eukaryota; kingdom Metazoa; phylum Mollusca; class Gastropoda; order Neogastropoda; family Conidae; genus Conus; species Conus canariensis. The sequence continues at coordinate 78,689,192 of CM065715.1, forward strand.
GTGTCGAGGGAAGAAAATGCACACAATAAAATGTGATTCTTCAACTATCACAATTATGTGCTCATATATTTTCTGTTCTTCCTCCCCCTCCCCCACCAAATGAAACAACTCAAATATAAGACTAGCATTAAGAAGAATTCACCCTTTTTTCCATGAAAAGAATACTTTAAATCAAGTATCTACTTAAAATTGGTAACTCTCACCCGCCTTCATAAATGGATTCAAAGGCAGTGCAGCAAAACAGGTCAGCCATTTCTGATTTCATACAATAGAAGATACGGGAATGCACAGTAGTCGAATCATAATCCCTGACTGATCACTGTGGAATAATAATGTTTCAAAATAAAAACTTTTTCAGTTATCACTGGAAAAGCAGTGCATCAAGCGCCAACTGTTTTCTTTCCTTCTTTTTTGTTAATAATGACCGTAAAGAGGAATAAAGGACAGAAAGACACGAATATCGCAGATGACTGCTGAACTAGAACCCTTTTTCCTTGCCCATAAGCCAAATATGTGGGCCTCCTTCCTTTCACTAAATTATTCTTGTACAGACCGACTTGGTAGACTGTCTAATCTTTGCCCCATTAATTTTTTTGTTTTGTTTCGTTTTTGTTTTTTTGCTGTCCACCTCCCTTCAGCATGCACAGACCCAGGGAACACAGAAGTATATGTTTTTACACACCCTTCATTGCCTTTATCTCCGAATTTCTGAGAGACGTTTGATGAAAGAACATTCTGATTAAAAATCAGAGACCAAAACAACATCCACAAATAACGCCAAGCATCATTAAAGAAAAGAAAAGAAAAAAAAAAAAACAAGGAAACTAAACACTTGTTGAAAACTACAGCAGCTTCTAGCACCAAAAAGCAATTATACAAAAGTATAACTCCTATTCAGTAATAGCTTTCATCCAAAAGAATGAAAAGTATCTTTATGAAAGGTTCCACAAAACAATGAATTATATACATGGATTCGGGTGATGGGCAAGAACTATCATGTGCTGTCATTTTTTGACAAGAAGACACTTTAAAACACAGAATGCACCACTACCTTTTCTCTTAGGAAAATTATGTCTCATCCCTAACTATAGCACTTTGATTTCACTGCCCCAAAAACCTGCGCAGTTTGCAGAATATGCCTAATGTTACTGTGTCCTTACCTGAGCACATACAATCGGAAGGTGCCATGGTTTGTGTGCTGGACTGTTGTGCACACTGGATGATTAATGCTTTGAACTGTGTAAACCCTGACTGCACATGTGTACTTGACCAACATAACTGGGTGCCAGAATGAATAATTCAGCAATGTATTGGTCACTTCAGAATTCCAGAAGCTCTCGTCAGACTTTGAGAAAAAGGAACAGCCTTCAGTTATAGTCTTCAACTCACAAAATGTCAGCAAAGGATACATCATCAAGCCCATCTTACCTAACCATTACATCCCACCCCCCCCCCCCCCCCACCCCACCAATATGATCCCCACATTGTTTTTAAACACAATGGTGACAGTGCAATCTGCCCAACAGTACATCCTGACTTATATCAGATTTGGCAAGGTGAGATTTCTGAATCTTGAGATTTCCATGTAGGACACAGCACATAGACACAAAGCAAGTGGTAGAATAAGAAAAATATGAGAATGTGACCGAGCTAGATGTCCTATCTCCTGCTACTTTCATCAGTCACACTTAGGTTTTCAGAAGAGAAAGCATTGCACTACAGTTTATCCTCATTCATTACTCACACAGAGTGGAAAACTGTAAGCCTGCGCACTGTGTGCTTTTTCTCACCATGCACTGTTCCCCTTTCCCTGTCTGCAGTGGATGGACAGTGAAAGGCCACCATGGCAGAAAGAGAAACAAGTTGTATCTGAATGGAAAGAAAGTATTCTCTTGCAGTCTCTTGCAGTCTGTTCTTATTGGTCTATCTATCTATAATCTCCATCACAGAATCTCCTCAACCAGCTCATATTCCTAGGTACAGAAGGAAACTGATAGCTGGATTTCGAGGATGTATAGTGGGATAAGAAGGGGTAAACTGTTTCACATTTACTCCTCATCTTACCTTATTCCTGCCCCAATCCCCTTCTTCTCACTCTTTCTCCCCTCTTCATTTTGACTTTTAAATCTCTGAGCAACCTGAAATTATGACACCGAGCTGACAGCAAGCGAGAATGTGAGGATTCTCCTAGTCTGTTTCTCATCTTTGAAACTGCTATCTACATAGCAAACGTCTTCCTACTGATATCATTTCTTTTTCTTGACGTATATTTTACACACACTATAATGAGGGGAGGATGTAAAGAAAGGGCCAATGCTTCCAAGCACTACGCTGTGTCAGAAACCAAAAAAAAGCATGAATGATCACAACAGCCTGTGATGCACATTACAAACAAAGTTCCGTTGTCACTATTTAAAAGAAATTAAATAATCCAATGTGTATTAACATTTACTATTAAAAAGGAACAAACCAAACCAAAAATGAAATACAGCAGAACGTGGAAAGTGTCTACTGTAACTGCTGGGAAGGAATATCAGAACAGACCACAATAGACAGCTTTTTTTCTTTCTTCTTTTTTTTTCATACAGGTGCCCCATACTTCAGACCTTCGTCCTGCACAAAACTGTCAGTCACTGCACGTCAACAGTTCATCAAACCTGACATTTTCCATTCTAAACCATGATCCCATGATCTTAAGTGAGCCACTTTCCCTCATAAACCACAACCCCATGATCCTTAGTGAAATATTAATCACTTTTTGTTTCCCTAAAGTGACCTTACGCCGACCACTTTTCTTTCCGAACTATGACCTCAAGAGAATCTCCTTTCTGAATGAACTATGACCCTAAGAAAACCACCTTTCTTTCTGAACTATGACCCTAGGAGAACTACCTTTCTTTTTAAACTATGACCTTGGAGACTACCTTTCTTTTTAAACTATGACCTTGGAGAACCACCTTTCTTTCTTAACTATGACCTTAAAAGAACCACTTTTCTTTCCAAACTTTGATCCGAAGTAAATCACTTTTTAATCTGAACTGTGACCTTACAAAAAGTACTCTTTCCCCACTATGACCCTAAGAGAAACACTTATCCTTCCAAACTTTAAACCCTTAAAGATTCACTTTTCAATCCAAACTATGACAAGAAGAGAAACGGTTTTTCTTTCCAAAATATTACCCCCTCCCCAAATAAAAACCACCCATTTTTCTTTCCGAAATAAAACTCAGAGAACCATTTTTTTCCTGACTATGACCCTAACAAAACCACTTACCTTTCCAACAGTGACCCTACAAGAACCTCTTTTCTTTCCAAACCATAACTTGAAGACAACCACTTTCCTTTCAACAAAACTATGACTTGAGTGAACTGCTTCAAACATGATACTAAGTGAAAAATGTTCCTGTCCAAACTATGATTTAAGTGATTTAGTTTAGTTTCACTGTAATATCCCAGTCATCTTTGAAACCAGTTTTTTTTTTATTATCTTCATTGAAGTATTTTCCCTTCCAAACCCTATTCTTATGGAACACTATCCTTTCCAAACCACAATCCTGAGTGGAGTGAAACACCCTTCCTTCCATAGCCTTATATGAAACAAAAGCATTTCCCCTTCCAAACCACTTTCCTAATGAAACTTTTCCCCTTCCAAAGCACATTTCTAAGTGAAGCACTTTTCTCTTCCAAAGCTTACACAAACGGCACAACCTTCCCATAGCTACCATCTGACAGGTATAAGTCCTTCCAACCTGGAAATCTGCAGAGCCAGGCCAATGTTTTCATTTAGCAGACTGTATCATTAACAACCGTGCATGTCCTTCAATTCAACTTGTACATACAACAGCTTGTGTCTCTGTGCAAGTTCAATATCCAGACATTTGTTTGGTTTGTTTTCAGAAACATCCAGACGGACAAGGAAACTGAAAATGGGCGAGTACACAGTAATCAAACCAAAATGCCATGATGAAAGGGAAAAAAAAAAAGAAAGAAAAGATAACGGGCAAAAAATCAAGATTCAACGTACCAGTTGTATCACAAGACAAATCCAAACATGCAGTACTGTTTCTATTCTACATTTATATGGGTACCTGGTAGTCGTGTACATTTTTATATACGGCAAAAGACAACCACCACAAACGCCTACCTCTACTGTTAAAATATACAGGGTTACATGAATACAAGTTGGTTTAACCACTTCAGTGTAAGCATACGACATCAAACCAGCTCAGTACAGGATACATGACAGTATTGACAATGAGTGCATAACCACCAGAATGACATGCATCAGTGATATCTTGGTTCTGAAGAGAACGGCTAACCAACAGTATTCAAGCTAGCACAAATAGAGAGCGCTTACAGTGGTACAGAACACAACAATATATCATACAATTCAAAAATTTGTTAACAAACATTTTAAGTTTTCAGGGCAGATTACACAGGAAAAATGTTTGAGTGATCAAAGATGGGTAAATAAGAAAAAAAAAGTTCATAAAGAACCCAAAATGAATTAAAGATTACTGCTGATTCCAACACACACACACACACACACACACACACACACACTCTCTCTCTCTCTCTCTCTCTCACACTTGCAAGTAGACAGCTGTTTTTGCTTATATCCAGAAAGAGTTTGTTCTATGGGTTCCAGAGTTGTGACTAGTAAGCATCAGTTATCACAGTCCACACTGGCAGCACAACTCTGTCCTGCCATCAATGACAGGAACGCGAATCATGTGCTCATGTCCATCAAATAACCATGCAGCAAAACAAATATAACCGTACCCCTAGAAGCAATTCTGATGCATTTCTTTATGAACACATCAAACCCAATGCCATTTCTATAATTGAATAAAACCCATATATAATAGTTCTAACTGAATCAAATTCAATCAAACTTTTCCTTCCGAGTTCCAGTATGATGAACCGATTCCCCAACTGCTCCCCATGCTGTTGTTTGATCACAGGCTGTACTGAATGTGACCACTGTCCCTGAAGGAGCCATGAACGTGCTGATTCTTCCACAGGTAGTTTTCCCACCAGCAACGTCAACCCTTGCTACCAATTTCTTCTAAGAGGCGTCATAGTGTGCTGACTAGTTCATATACATGTAATTATGCTGCACCAATTCCAGTTACACACAAAGCAAACGTACACCAGGGGAAAAGGATTCAAAAAAGAAATGGACATTTTTTTTTAAATCCAACAAAACAAAGCAAAGGGAACACAAAAGATTCCAAGAAACACACTAGCAATGTGTGAGGTCATAGACATTTCACGGGGTGGTGGGAAAAGACTTGATCCATAGACATTCTGGCAGTGGGTTTCAGAGTTGATCAGGCTCTTGCACTTTCAGAGTACTGGTAAAAACCCAGTTTATATGACTGACAAGAGACCTTTATAAACCTGAAGCATCAAACTTAAGGATCACGGTATCTGAATTAAAAAAAAAAAAGATGCTGGTGATGGATCTGTACAATTCTACAATATAGTATGCATAAGCATGCACGCACATGCTCACCCAATGCTGTTATCTTCCTATCCTGCAAACAATGTACAACTTTCAAAACAAGAACAGAAAAAAAGATATTCCACCAGAATATCAACATACATATATGACAAGTGCTTATATCAATATAAATATAGCGATAAAATAATACCATTGATGGTTCAAATCATAGAATTACACACACACACACAAAAAGATGACAAGCCATACAAACAATCTTACTTTTCAGATCTTCAAGTACTTACTTGAACACTGAATGGTATAATTCACCATATCTATAATTTTGCATCATTATCAAACTTTGAAGGTAACTGATAAACAGTGCTTTTACTGAGAGAAGCACTTGGACTCTAAGAGTGTCCTCTGAAACCTGCACAGTCAAAGCCACAGACAAATGAACCTAAGTCACACCCTCTAATCGTCACTGCCTTATAATGCCAGTTCTCATGCAGCGTAGTAAAAAAAACAAACAAACAAACAAAAACATGATCATGTCTATCTGAGTACCAGCTGATGCTAGGAGACACTTTCTATCTCTGCTTCGTTTGTGCAGATTGTTGTATGACTCATTTTCAGAATCTACCGCCTGTGGCCACTTTGCAATGTTTGTCAAGTTTCGTTTACAGCCTAGCCAACTATGGAGGCCAAATCAGAGCTGAAAAACAGAACTCAAGACCATCATTTGGATTATCATCTGTATTTGTCCTTTGACTGATAATCATTATTTGTTAAAAGCTGGTCGGGTATGTTTGTCCAATCATTATTTGTTAATAGCTGGTCGGGTATGTTTGTCCAGTGGCTATTTTGTTGATTTAGTATGTAGTATGTAACTAACGGCACTCCTGTTATTTGAAAACACTTTTGTGGATGAAGAATGCCATCCCCAATAGAGTGCAAAAGCTGTTACTAATATCATGTCCCTTTGAATCGATCTTCATAGCAGAAGTACAGTGGAAATAAGTCTGAAGTTACTGCCAGCGGAAAATGCATGTTAAATTTACATATGACCTTTAAACAAGAAATGTGACTGTCAACCTTCAAAATTCAGAGATCACTCATTCAATCATTCCTGATGACTTTGGGGATAACTTGTAATAAGAGAGCCACAACACTAAGTAAGTTATAACTTGCAACAGCCAGTGGTGTGGTCCAAATGCTTGGACAAGTGCGATTTTGTTTTGTTTTGTGTGCGTTTTGATTTCTTTTTGATAAAACCATCTTTCTGTGCATATCTCCATAGCACAACCTCCTTTAGAACTTCCAATGTGTGTCATCACTACTTCCAATGTGTGTCATCACTACACAAGAAATTTGGGATCATCATTTTTACTATGTACACTGGTTCTTCCATCTCAATGCAGCTGATGCTACAGGACTGAGTTTGTTTTGGCACGTGAATCCGCAATGGGCTAAAAGAATAAACAAAAAAAATCTCCCTTCTACATAATTTTTTTCTTTTATCATCAGAACCATGAAATGGCTTAATTAGTTAAAATGCATAGTAAAATGCATTTCAACTTTCAACTTGGGTACATGGCTTTGTGATATTTTGTCATCAATGTCGATTAGCAGTCTTTGTCATTTACAATGTTTTGTTATTTGGCCCGTTTGCAGTGTTTTCTCATTTGGCTCACTTACAGTTTTTTTTTTTTTTTACGTTTGCAGTGTTCTGTCATTTGGCTAATTTGTGACCTTTGTCCTCTAGCTAGTTTTCAGTCTTTGTCATTTGACAAATGTCAATCTGTCTGGAATCTGTAAACTCGAACCAAAAGGGAACCACAATATGACAGCAAACTTGGCACTCATCTTAAAATCTGTCCTGATATGACTTAAAAGAACAACCCAACACTTGTTTACAAATAATAACTATCAACAGAAAACTGGCAGAATGAGAATACAATAAAGAACAAAAACTACCATATCTATATACATGAGATAAAGAAACTAGAACCTTAAATCCATCAAGTGCCAAATATGACAGAGAAAATTAGAATTCATCTTTTTGGAGCATTTTCTAACTTTCTGAAGAGGACATTAGTGTACATCATACCATGCAATTCCTTCAATCTAAAATGTTCAAAATGTAAACTTCATCTACCAAACTCATGGTTGCTTGTAGTCTTCCTTTTTCTAACTCCGTGGTTTCTGTCTTCTGCATTTTAATATTGATCCAATACTGTACTACTTTACTGAAAAGGAGTCTTGGCGAGGACAAAAAGTGTACGCAAAAAGTTACAAGAATGCCATCTATGTGCTCTGAACCAGTTCTGATTTGTGGCATGGAGCTGCATTGCATATTCTAGGGCCTAGACATCCACAATGTCATAAACATGTGGGAAAGGTTTGTTGAGAACTATTCCTCACCAGCCATCTCGAAATGATGCATGCCACACCTTAATCAACCTTCAAAGAGGTAAAGCTATTTTCAACAATAAAAAGGACGAAAAGAAAAGTTTTGCCAGTGTGATACCATGTAACAACCTGTTTAAAACATGACCTCCATGGGAAAAGTCCATCTATAATGCATTTCCATACAAAGGAAAAGGTGTATTATTTCTGCAATGTCTAGCAAAAATAAGTGCAACCTACTTTTTGGCTAAGCAAGCACAGCTGTTGCGCTCTGTGGTTTGTTTTATAAGTCTTTCGTTTTCCATGAGGTTTTGACAGGTAGGTATCTCCGATTGTGTGACGACAGCCTGAAATGTTACTACAGGACATGCTGGTGCAAGTATCTCTCATAATGTGGTGGTGGACTGAATCTTTGTCTTCACTCTGATTTTCAGCCACTGGACAAGCAAATATCTCCGACAGTGTGCTGAAGGACTGAAGCTTTGTTTTTCCTGTGATTATGAGCCACTGGACAAGCAAATATCTCCGACAGTGTGCTGAAGGACTGAAGCTTTGTTTTTCCTGTGATTATGAGCTACTGGACAAGCAAACATCTCTGACAGTGTGCTGAAGGACTGAAGCTTTGTTTTTCCTGTGATTATGAGCCACTGGACAAGCAAATATCTCCGACAGTGTGCTGAAGGACTGAAGCTTTGTTTTTCCTGTGATTATGAGCTACTGGACATACAAGAGTTTCTGAGAGTGTGATGTCGGACTCCTGTGATCATGAGCTACTGAACATACAAGAGTTTCTGCGAGTGTGATGTCGGACTCCTGTGATCATGAGCTACTGGACATACAAGAGTTTCTGAGAGTGTGATGTCAGACTCCTGTGATCATGAGCTACTGGACATACAAGAGCTTCTGAGAGTGTGATGTCAGACTCCTGTGATCATGAGCTACTGGACATACAAGAGTTTCTGAGAGTGTGATGTCAGACTCCTGTGATCATGAGTTACTGGACATACAAGAGTTTCTGAGAGTGTGATGTCAGACTCCTGTGATTATGAGCTACTGGACATACAAGAGTTTCTGAGAGTGTGATGTCAGACTCCTGTGATTATGAGCTACTGGACATACAAAAGTTTCTGAGAGTGTGATGTCAGACTCCTGTGATTATGAGCTACTGGACATACAAAAATTTCTGAGAGTGTGATGTCAGATGGAGGCTTTGTTTTCCCTGGGATTTTGAGCCATCTGACAAGCAAATATCTGCGACTGTGTGATGACAAAGGCTTTGTTTAAAATGCCTCCTTCTGACTTAAAATGTTTCATACAACTTGCAAGACAGTCAGAGGCATTCTATCGTAAGCACTACCACTGGAATTCAATTACTTTAAAAATATGAACAGCATAGCATTAGCATGACCTGTTCATCAAGCCTACATGAAGAATCTTTATTTTCATTTTAAAAAAAAGGCTGTCTGTCATTACAAACACAACTACACTGTAAACAGTTACATACCTGTATGCAAGCAATACTGATGCTTGAATGTACATGAAACTAGAAACACTGGCGGCCACCATATTTTTCTGTATGGAAAAACAATCAGACTGGTTCTACATCACTATGCTGAAACTCTGGAACTCATAAATGATTGTGCACAACAAAAACACTTGGATATGTTTGTCACTTCTGCCTTTTCATACCTCAAAATTAAAAATATATCACATCATGGCCTAGCACTATTTGCAAAAGTTAAACCATGCCCAAACACTAGACCTAGACACTGAACTTACAAGACAGATCTATGCAAGGTCTTCCTAGAGTCCATCTTTCAAAACCCACAGACACTCAGTAACAAGGTGAAAGAAAAGAAAAAGGGGATCTGATCAGACAACTTTCATGTTGATATAGCCCAGCTGACCGTAGGAGGATATATTAAGGCTCTTAATCTTACATGTCAAAATCAAGTACATGTAAGCACACCAAAGCAAGTTTATTTCAAACATGTTAAAAAAAAAGAAAAAGAAAAAAAACCTAATCTAATTTACTAAGAGAGAGAGAGAGAGAGAGAGAGAGAGAGAGATATGTTTCAAAGACTCAAAAAATCTTGTCTACTGAATACTAGAACATCTTTGAACAGGGCCTTCTATGGAGTCTGTTGTTCACTGCTTATCTTTAACCTCGTTCAAATCCTAACAATCCATTAAAGACATGTCTCGTAATAAATGGCCCATTAGTTCTTATCAAAAGAGGAGAGATCAAAGCCAATATCCAGATTTAAAGAGGTCCATGATTGTTTGTCAGGAAATCAAGATAGATCACAAAAAACTCCAAGCTAAATACCAGCGTTTTATCAATATGGAAGAATATAGGCGGAATAAAACTGTGATGTTCTTCACATTCTTTTCTTAAAATTCTGGGCAAAAAAAACATGGTCACAACAAAGGTTCTTACATTCAGACAACAGGTTCAAAGAACTGGGTGGGTAAAGGACACCCCAGGACCAAGTTGAAACCCTTGTTGGTATATGGGACCGCCACTAGGTGGTCTTGCAAAGCATTAAATGGCACAGCTGTAGACACGTTTCCAACACATTTAAACCCTGAAAGACGGAACTGGGAAGCAAAGTTTTCTTGTCAGCTCTCCAAAAGACGACTCTGGGTTAGAGTATCTTCTTCTCCCTGAATTCAATGCAGTGTGATTGGGGCGTCTGCTGAAGAACTGTTCAGCAGGTCCTCCCAGCTGTCAATTGTGTACCAAGACCTGGGTCTCTGCTAATGGTTTCCTTGTTGGCCGTCCATGGTTTCTCTGCCTCTCCCTCTACCTCTCTTCAACAGTTCCTTGAAGAACTGTTTAAGCATATCCACTGGATCTTATTATATGGCAATAACAAAGTAGTTTTCTTTTCACAACTGACATCATCAGATGTTCATGTAGTTTGATGTGACGCATGACTGGTTTGCGTACATGATCAGCTTATCTGATGTTTACTTCTTTGTAACAATACTTTAAAATGTTAGATTTACTTTTCAGATCTGCCACAGGGTCCATGTCTTGCAAGCATACACGAAGATGCACACAGGACAGGTATTAAGATCGATAGGGCTGAAAAACAAGGACTTGTCGATGAGTAATTTAAGTCTGTTCCTCTAATGGCAGTGGGCTGTGGTGGTTTGAAAGCACACTATCCCTGGAAAGTGTGGAAGTCTTAAAGAGTCTGCACTGGCTCCCCCTGGAGAACTTCTATCACTATCTTAGAGTCCTCATAAAGAAGTTGTAGCTCCTTGAATATTCTAGTGAAATAAGAGTTGTATCCATAGTGATAAAAATGTGAGAAAACTTAATCCATCCTCACTTCCAAACTGTCATCTGATGATCGACCAAATGGGGATTTATTATCCCCCCCTTTTTTGCATCAGGAAGTTGCTTTTCCTGGCCTTCACTGAAGTTTTAACTGTAGAGGCTTCAGAGTTCGATGGAGGTTTGCCCAGCTGTTTCGCCCAGACTCTGTGTTACTTTTTCCAGAGATGATCCTAAAAGACACATTCTGAGGGCCTCCACACCCCTTTGAGCAACACCACACTTCTTTGGCCCTACCACACTTCTTCAACTTCCTGTTCCCTTCCCCATTGCACCTAGCAGACTAACCTGGGGGACTGACTCCTCAGTCTGTCTGGCAGCAACAGTATTTGACTCCTGGCCAGACTGTGAGGCTCTTAGGAGGCAAAACAACTTTCAGAGAAAAAAAACACCCAATTTTACACATCTAACTTTACAATCTGTGGCCATAACCAAATGTTAAAATCCCTGATTTTTTTTTTTCCTAATGAAAGGGCATATGGTATAAGTAATCACTCCAGTATGCACAGATACTGATTACACACACACACACACACTCTCTCTCTCTCTCTCACACACATACACACACACATATGTGCAAAGGGAAAAAAAAAGGTGAAAAAAGTGAAACAGACAGTGTTAAGGTGCAGGCTTTAAAGACAACAGCACTGTCATTCTGAATCTGGCATTACGTACAGAAACATGTATGTACACATCACGCCAAAAAAGAAGAAAAGGGGGGAGAGGGGGGGAATGGGAAGAAAAAGGTTCTAGTCAATGGTATTTGTACAAGAACATGTCACTACAAACAGCGCTGACAACAGAAGTTCAACAATGCTTGTTTCGTTTACATTCAGTGAGGTCTCCCAAATAGATTCAAGAGCTGGTTTCCCATTCGTTTTCAGATCATAGCAGCACAATGTCTGGCGTATGACATCAGGATATTCGATCATGACTTGAAATCATGACTTGGTGTTCTGCTCATCCCCGAACACTTTACAAAGGAAACAAGGAAAGAAAAAAAAATCAATAATAGCCATAATAGTAGCAACAACTACATGTGTTAACGGTGATAAGGTAGCATGATGTGGACATCCCTTTTAGGGTGACTCAAATGTGCTCCACTTTACTGCCAATGTTTATGTTGCCATCAATGCCAGAAGTCTTTTCACTTAAACTGTACCATGAATCTTAACATTTCTGCTTGAACCTCTTGGTTTTCAAACAGATTGAAGCAGAACCTCCAGTAACATTCTTCCCTTCGACTTCACCTTAGCAATGACTTAACACTTCTGATAGGGATGTGTCTGTTACCACAAATATCTTGTGAAACATGCTCTCCCTGTCATGACTAGCAATGGCTTATTTAAATTAAAAATGGACAATTCATAGTTCAATTTCTAATTTTGAATACTGATTTTCTAACCATGTCATATACAGAAATTCATAAAGGCCCACTGAAAAGAGTCCTCCTAGTCAGCTTTGATGTTACAGCATTTGTAGCTGTCATTGTTGTTGTATCATATAAAATTTCACAAGCCTAACAAATACTGCATTTCACCTGAGCACCAAAAATCTTGCACTAAACTGCACTAGGAATCCTAACATCTTACATTAAAGTTCACAAGACCTTCAAAAAGCATGCCTGAAATTTTCCAAGACCTCTCATAATGTGGCATGAACTTTCCAAAGCCCCTAAAACAAAAAAAATATTGAACTGCATTTGTGGTGTACTCCGTTAGCTCATAGCATTCCTCTTCTTATGTCTTTCTCCACTGAGCAATGATTTTCAACATCTATCCTGCCACTGCTGTGCATTTCATACAGACATTTCCTGTCATGATTTGGTCAAGTTACTAAGGCCCCAACGTCAATAGCATTCCATTTTGAACAGCAATCCAAAGAACAAACTTTGCAATGAAGAATGTTTTATCAAATCATTATGCGCCCGTTGCTTTAATCTGGCAGAATCAAGTGATTTGACAGAGTACTGGTACCCAGCACCCAGTCAAGGCAATCTGACACAACGCGAAACCATGTAAGATATCAGTTCCTAGTGCTGTGGTTTTGTGGAACATCAAAACAAAAATGACACATAAGATATAGAACTATACAATCAGTGTGTGGGTTTGCTACACTCTTAAATGTTCGAAGTATGTATCATATCATCCACAAGGAATACCTAGATAGCTGAACCATACATTTTGGAGCCTTCACTGATACTTATAACAATATGTCATAACAATTAGGATTGGAGGAATGAAATTCAAGTTCATCTTTTAGCCTCATTTTACTATGCAAACTACATCAGCTGGAAAACGAAGTTGTTCGCACATTTTATTTTTCTAGTGACAACCGGTATGGCAGAGAGAGACAGAAAACCAAGCAAGTGGTCTCTGAACGAAAATGCATATCGGTCAGTCTCTTCCTCTTGGATTCATAATACACCCAGTTCTTGTCCCTACACTAAAAAATCCATCACCTTGGGAAAAATCACTGACTTTTTAATCAATAAAGGTAACAAACACCTGACAAGACACAAGATCTTCTGTTACTGTCTGTACTTCTTAAGACACAAAAATTTAACAATCAGGAATTTGGCAAAAATTATCAGGAAAATTTCAGGTACCTTTGCAGTATTGAATACTGGACTCTTGCATCGTGGAAAATTTAAAACACATATAAAGAGAACACTAATTTTTCATTTGTGATCTTGACAAATGCATAATTATACCCACTTCTACCATGACAGAATGACAGTGGTGGACCTGAAGATAATGTTGCGATATATAATTTGTCACCAAAAAAAATGTTGATACTGTGGTAACTTTTTATGTAAGTTTGTCAGGTTGGGGGCTGTGCATAAAATGGCTTTCAGTCTGGCAGTTCATGGCTGCCTGATGACGTCAAGTGCCATCGTTTATTACCTTTTATTTCATACAGCCGAGTTCACATTGTTTATTTTTAGTTGCAGACACGTATGTCATTTGATGGGCAACACTTCAGCGGTGTCATGCATCAACCCAATGAGTGCCAATCACTCAGAGGCATGCAACAATATAACACACACTACTACGGGCATGGTGCATCAATGACAGTCTTGACCTTCTTGGGTCCTGAGCTAATGTCTAACATGACGCAGTGTGGATGGATGCACGACAGCAAAATCCTAAAGCAAGCATTTGATACTGTAGAGGCAAAGGTCGACACCTGACCTCTCTGCTGCCAGCTTACACAGGCAGCTGTTGCCTTTAGTGGCAGACCAGCCTATCAAGAGGCACTTGCTGTTGATGTTTTTTGTTCTCTTAGGTTAGCTTTTAACATTACGTCTTTCAACTTCTCAGCATTATTCCTCACAAGTTCAGCAGTCTCACTAATGAACATAAATGCTTCCAAAATTACCACCGATATCAACTTTCAATCTTCAACAGATATTTCAAAATCTTGTGGCCTTCTTCTTTCTGAGCAAGTTATATGTAGAAGTAAAAGCTATCTCAGAAAGGAGTGCACATCACCATTATAATCATTTATTCATTATATGAAAGAAAATCAGTAGGATTCCATCTAACTGTGTGACATATTACTAATGGAATTTTTTTGTAAAGAAGTGACAGCACTTTCAAAATATCATGATGGCAGAATGTTACGGCAAATTTTGGATCACCTGGATTCTCTTCTTGAATTACTTAAGACATCTTTGAAAGATCTTGCCCTATGTGCTTGCTGCTGGCTTTGTTGATCAGAAAAAGAGAACAGGCTTTGTTTAAAGAAAGAAAAATGTTTTACGTACATGCAGACTACATATTTATATTCTTTATGAGGAAAGGCAGTCATGGCTAGGGTTTCATACAGAATCTGCAGTGAGTTCAATGTCTGACATAAACTCAGATTTAGACTTTGGGAAAAAAAAAAAAAAACCCAGGTGTGCATGATTAAAAATGAATAAATATACTATGAGCTTATGTAAAAGGAACTAAGAAACTGATGAACATCAGTCAGATTCTTATTTAAAATTACATGTGCCTGTGTCAAGACCAACACTGTCCTGCTGGGTCTATGCTGTTCTGGGCAAGGGTGGGATAGACAACTGACACATGTATACTAGCCACAACACACAGGCTCCAAGCTGTTCAGCCGATGATGATGGCAGACCTGGTGTGACCCTCACCACAATAGTGAAGGCTGGCAGGGATCCAGTGAAATTACATTCATCAAGATACATATGCAATTTAAAATGTTGGACAGACAGTTCACTGACCAACAACTTTGCTTTTATGAAGAAATAATTCAGCCAGATTGTATATATCAATAATTACACAACTGTGTTTTTCTGTTTACCTTATGAAGGCAATGGATCAGCAATGTATGAATAACATGTTATTTCTAAGATGCTATTTTTAACGTGAATGTTTACCGTGTGCCAACCACACAGTCTGAATTCTCAAGTCCCATCAGGTGACTCCTCCAGATTAAAGCAACAAGCGAATAATAATCACACAATTAACTAGCCTTATTTCAGGAATGAGATGATGGGGGAAGAGGTAGGATGTACCAACTCTGATATGGTTTTGTGATGTAGCTTCATTCAACAGACCATCCTTTTTATTTGCTCATAATGTAGTAGCCACTCACTGCCATTTAAATAATGCTACATCATGATCACCTATTATGATCATCCTTGTAAACTCTTATTTCTTTATTTGCTAAACTTGCCTAAATTCCATGTTAAATAAATCTAGTTTCACAAATTTCGTTGAGAATTTTTCACAGTAAAAATTCCAAAGATTTCATTTTCAAAACATTTTTCTGACAACACTGTGATTGCCATATTGCTGAGTTATTTCCACACACGAGACTTCCTGCACTTCTGTACATTCTATCATAACCCTTGACTGGTTGGATCAGACCAGATCTGTCTGCTCCTCCAGAACAATCTCACTACAAAACAAGCTGTTCCATACAACATTTTCCAAGACTGCCTTATGGAGTTTTTCCAGTCATTTGAGCAAACCAAAGCTGACATTCCTTTCTTTTAGTATCTAGACTCTTCTAACATCCACAGGTACCTGCTGGGCTTACCCATCAAGCTGAAACTGTCTCCACAATGGAGGTTTTAATGATTTCCCCGAAGTTCTGAGACACACTCTCCTCAGTGGACTGCTGCTGCGGTGCGGTGAAGGTGCTGGAGGAGGAGGAGGAAGATGAGGAGGTGGAAGATGAGGCAGCAGACCGACCTTCAGGTTGCCTTTCAGAGTCAGTGCTGCTGACAGGCTGGCTACATGTGTTTGTGAGGGAGGAACTACAATGCTTCTGTGGGGAGCCATTGCTCTGATTTGGCGCCGGTTCCAAGGGACCACATATGGTGGTGGCCGGCTCCAGAGGACACAGGTCCTGGGAGTGGAAACTGTCCTGAGAACTCTGAGGACTGGTAGATCCTGGAGGGGCATCCAATGGCAGGCAGCTCTGAAGTGGCTCAGCGGTCTCCAGGCTACCTGCACATGAGGAAAACTCAGAAAAAGAGTTCAGGGCAAAGTGCTGCTTGTCTTTCAAATCCACAGAAGGGTCTGCAGGGTCTTCACACCCAACTGTAAATGCAAAATCGGTTTTAGGGTGAGGTTTAGCATAGGGCATGCTGGCATCATCTTGGCGACTCTGCATGTGAGAAGAAATCGCTGGACACTTTTCTTTCAGCTGGTCTTGCGTAGTGTTGGTCATGACGGCGTAGGTAGAAGAGGAGGCCAGTAAACTGTAGGTGGTGGCCTCTCTTTTTCTTTCCATTTCCCCACTGACCTTCACGCTGCTGGCAAGAGAGGTGGAGACGGCAACATCAGCCGGAGAAAGAGATGAGGACCAAGTCTGTGAAGAATGGGATGATGCAGTGTGTGAAGGCGTGCCTCCCAAGGACTCCTGGCTGCTCACGTAGGAGGACAGAGACTGGATGGGGCTCAGCATTTCTGAGATGGGCTCCAGTTTGAAAGAGTGAGGTCCTGAAGAAGACAGAGTCAGGTACTTGCTCTTGTCAGAGGCATCAGCACTGGGTGAGTGTCGCACATTTACCACAGATGACAAAGGATGCTGAGAAGAGGTCAGGCCACCACAACTGTTAGGGATGAGAGAGGGAGAGGGGAAGGACACCAGGTTCTGATAGGACTTGGAGTAGCCCCCTGTCCTGTTGTATCCTCCCTGGCTTGGGGTCAAACTCTCCCCACAGCTCTCTCCCAGGTCAGTGTACGTGTTTTCTTCACTGTCAAAGTGGTAGAGGCTGCCAGAGTGGTCAGTATTGTACACTTCTTCCTCAGAATCATTGAACAGCAACACACGGGGCATGGCTGGTGGGGGTGGATGCTGGTGAGGGGGAGGAGGGTGGATTGGGGGAGAGCCCAGGTAACGCTGGTTGTGTTCAGCTGCCGCCAAGTGGGCATGCTGCACGTCTTGCATCATCACATTACACACTTCTGTGTTCTGACAGTCACGACAACTGCCTCTTTCGTTACTGTTAAAATGGCTCCAGTCTTCCATTTCCTCCTTCCCCTTGCCCATCAACCCTGTCCCTGATAGGTGCTGTGTGGTGCCACCACAGCTCTCAGACCCACCTCCCCCAGAACAGGACGGGCTGCGTTTAGATTCCGCATCTTTGCGCTCAAGTTCCAGCCGCATGAGGGTGTGGATGAAATGAGTACGTACACGGATGGGGTTGAACTCAATACGTCCGGCAGCATTCCCACAGCCATCTTTGGTGCAGCCACATGGGAAGGACAGTCTGTCAACCTGACACTTGATGCCTGCCTGGCTGCAGGCACAGGTCTCTGGATCACAAAACACCTTGCACTCACATCCACACTGATTGCGGGAGATGCGAATGTCTCGACAGTCGTCCTTTTCATCCCCCTCTATTTTCTTCACGCCAGCGCTACGTAGCAGCATTCTGCGCTGACGAATCGGTAATGGCTGCAAGAAATAGTAGTCATCATAATCGCTCTCTGAGTCAGAACCTGATGACACTTCCGGCAAGTCATCAGCACCTAAAGCTAACAATGGTGAAGGAAACAGCTTTCCTTGACGTTGTTGCTCCATCACAATGTGTCGATGGATTCGCTTCTTTTCCTTCACATGGTCTTTCAGGGAGAACTTCCGCTCATAGCTGTGCTGTTTGGACATGCCTGAAACACACCCAAATTTTTCCCTTCACCAATGATACACTCAAAACTAAAGGGAAAGTCCTCATGGCTTATGTGTGACTTCACTTTGTTATTCTTCTTTGGTTTTTGCCTAAGATTTAAGGAAAATTATGCAAAACTTCAGCTAGAATATTATGCACAACTTCAACTATCAGAAAAAAATGCTTTCATTGGATAAAAAGAAAGAAAAGAGTTATAATAACCTGCTCAGGTAATGAAGCCCGCATATGCAGCATGTTATGGGGTTTGAACGGATGAGCCACTCTGTTTCAAGCACTGGATGGACCTGTTTGCAAGCTTGTGAGCAGAAAGCTGGCAGTTTAAAACCATGTTATATTCAGCTTATCTTTCCCTATCATGCCTGCTTGCAACTGTCCACAATCTCCTTCCGGGACCATGAGTAATTAACCCATGTAATGGCTTACTTCTTTTCTGAAATAGTGATTGTTTTTGCTGACGCCAATTTAATTACGAATTTGATCACACAGGGTATTATAGAGCAATAAAAACAAAATCTGACAACAAAAAATCAGCTGAAGGTGGATAATGTGAAAAACTGGTCCTAACAAGCGTGGGTCTGTGTGACCAAGACAATCCAGCCATGAGGCAATGATCGATAAAGGCACATGTGTGTCAGTGGGGTAATCCCAATGTTTATGGGACAGGGATCTATATCACTGATAAGCATTACTGTCTTGTATCACTGATAAGCATTACTGTCTTACTGCCTACATCTGATCACTGCAAAAGGATTGTTCTGTAATGATCTCACAATGACTTCCATTTCTTTGTTTGACTGGCAAGGATTCATGCCAAAGTGTGCGTCCATAAAGCATGGAAGCAGGTCAGGTGTGCAAATGGCCACACAATGTGTTTCATAAAGCTGGCAACATGTGCGGGGTACGGTGATCACAATACTGGCCAACCAATGGCTCAACACAGTAAATTCATCTTACATCTGCAGGCTGCCTCAACATCAACAGCAGTGAAGATGAGACCACTGCAAAAGCTTAAAAGAAAAAAGGAGCACTGAAGCAGCACAAAGGTAATTCTGAAGTCGTAATACAGGTCTTTGAAGTAAAAGAACTGGACACCAAATACTGAAAACTTTTGCAATCATTTGTTGGCACAAGGACATCAGTTGAAGTGACAACAGATGCCTCAACATCTCATGGCTAGCGTACAGTATGTCAGAACACAAAACTGGGTAAAATGGAATAATGAATGGAAAACTTTCATATTGGTGTATTACAGCCACTAGTTGTTGGATTTGCACTAAGAGTTTCCTTGGCACTGTCAATTGAAAACATACAAATCCTCTCAAGTTTCAAGTTTTAATCATTACACCACAGCTATTTCATATAGCAGAAACATAGGAGGCTCTCATTTTGATCGATATAATATTATCGCAAACAGAACCGGAAACAGTGAAAAGACAGAAATATATGGTTGACAATAATCTTCAATCCAGGAAAAGCAGAAAGTTGGTACGGTTTTCAAGTCCACAAAATTCAATGACAACACAAAAACTAAATTCTGATTTTTTTCCCAACAGCCATGTGGCAAACTGGGTACACTAGACAAAAATGTTCGAATTAATATATTTTCAAAAACACCTACCTGTCCACCAAACAAATCCTTAATGCTCCCATGACCTAAACAATGCTCTTGACAATTAACATGCCCTAACAAAAACAAACACAAAACAAAACAAAAAAGGCTAATGGAGAAGGGGGCTAAATCCTGTTCCTCAACATGCCTCACTGTTCCTTTAATCATTCTAGCTGACCTCCCCTGGCATTATATCGCATTCTCAGATCAGTTTGATGACTTCAGTTCCCCACCTAGCCAAACTAAATTAGTGATTAGAGAGGCAAGTGTTTCTAAAACTTATTTGAGTTGGATTATTCTTTTTTTCTTATACTTATTTCCATCTGCGATCATGCAGCTGGAGATAGGTCTAGATGAATACCCGATCTTGTTGCACACACAATAAAAACAGGCTCTTCCAACAAAAATTATTCTTTAACCCAAATTCAGCAGCATATCTTGGCAAAAATTCATGCCTTCTCTGCATTTTCTTTCCACATTTTAGGGCCTATAGTCACCGCTACCATTCCTACATTGTGACACGTTGTTGAAGCAGACACAGCCAAACATGATTTTGCATATGTAAGTTAGTGTGTGTAGTCGCTCTGGTCAAAGCACACCAAGATGCCACAATGGTTGATCTCTGTAAGTGGAATTACCACTCAAAAACTTCATCTCAAGGGTGTGTGCTTGTGCTTGTGTGTGTGTGTGTGTGTGTGTGTGTGTGTGTGTGTGTGTGTGTAATGTGTGTGTATGCCAGTTTGTGGCATTTGTTTTTTTGCCAAAGTGTTCAAAATATGACAAAATCATATAGGTAAACAGGTCAACTGATTATAGATAATCTCACTGAGAGATAATCTGGTCACTGGTAATAAATAACTTATCACAGATCATCTCAGTGAGAGGATGGCCACTGCTCATAGACAGGTAATAACAGATCATCTTATTGACAGATGCTCTGTTCTTCAAAGTATCACGGTATGTCATTAATGTCTATGTCCCGGTAAACAACTTTCTAAAAATGCCTTTACTTTGTCCCAGTAAACAACATTCATCAAATGATCTTCTTTATGCTTGTAATTATATGGCACACATATTAGTTAAGAAAAAAAAAATTGTTTCATCCATAAAGAAAAGCACTTTGAAAAGAATCAGATTCTTTAATTTGGTCACTGCTTTTAGTTAAGCACACACTGATACTGAGCAGGGGTACTGATCATAAATCACAAGGTCAAGACGGTCTAGTCACATTTTAACAAACACAGAGCTTCAGAATACAAGATGCCCTTGTCAGAAATTTTGAAGAAAAAAAAAAGTTACTTTGTGTGCTGGAAATATGGACAACTGTGGGTCTATGTTACTTCAGAAAAATACATCAACTCCCAACATAAACACAAGGGCAGTCGTGTGTGTGTGTGTGTGTGTGTGTGTGTGTGTGTGTGTGTGTGTGTAGGTCTCTGTGTGTGTGCATGCTTGTGCGCACACATGCATAAGTAAAACTACAATAAGAACTCACCCAGTGTGGATCCTCCCTCACTGGGCACACAGGTAAACCCTTGCTTCCTGGGGAAGTAGTACACTGTCACATCTGTAAACTGCACATTCTTCTTAGCTCGCTTTTCTGGTGGGGGCTGCCCAACTGTAAAACAAAAAAACAGAAAAAATGAGTGGGTTAGGTATGCATATAGATTTGAGAGAGACTCCATGTCCTTAAAGAGAAAAATGCTGAAATCAAAGAACAGTCTCAGAACTGAACTTTACCACCTCAACATGAAGAGTTTCTAATTTCTAACATTTGCAGGACAGTCCAATATTCAATGTGAAAAAGTCTGAAATTTCCAGGCCTGAGCACTTACAATCTACTGTTGGGGTATTTTTCAATGAAGTTGAAGTATTTTCTGGAAAACTGGCATATCTTACACATTCTTTTCCTTCCTATGTTTCTCTCAAATTTTATCATGTGATGGCTTCTTACTGGATTTGCATTTCTGTGTGCATGCATGACATTCAGAAACATTCAATTGAAAATCTTGTTTTCTGTTAATATTACTTTGCAATATTGAAAGATCAGTCTCTGAAGTTAAAATCAAATACAAATCTGAGTGACTTTCTCATTTACGCAGAATCTACAACACACTATCTTTACTGGGTGTACTGTTGGTAGTGTAGCGTATATTTTATCTGTTTATAGAATAAGTCTACAAAATACATCAAAAGTTTATGGTCACACAGGTATTAAATTGTTTGAAAATATTCAAACAGAAACCAACTCACAAATTAAAATACAAAAGAAGGCAAAAAGTAACAGTTACTTAATACACACTATGAAACAGACAAGTGATTTTTCAACAAATATTTCTTTAGATATCACAAATAACAGATAAAAAAAACACACACACACTCAAAACAACACTCCCCAGATGGCTAGGCTGTCAACAGAACAGCGGTGAGTCAACTGTGATATCTGCAGAGAATGTATCTATTGAAATTTCATTTCTCCTTTTCATGTTGTGTTTTAAATATGCGTTACTTGGCACCTGGTTTTGTATGTTTACTTGTATTTTGGCTTCTGTACAGTTTTCTGCAGTGTGTTTCTTTCTGCCTCCTGTTCAGATAGATATTTAGAAAACATTAAAACTGGTACACCATCTTTTTTTGTTTATCATTCTTCCTGCAAGTCTGAGACAAGGAGAGAGGCGGACGACCGGACACAGTCAAACGACGGAAGAGTGGGAAGACAACTCTGGCATACAGTGAGAGGTGGTGGTTGGACTGCCTATAGGATGAGAAAAAGCACAACAAAGAAACAGATTGTAGGAAAACACAACTCATTTGCACATGCGCAGACAAGAGTCTGCAAAAAATAAGCAGCATAACCACACATATCTTTCAAATTTCTTTGGTTTTACAGAAATGCATGTTCAGAGTACGCACTCGAGTCTTTATTTGCTGTAAAATCGTATCATGAAATCACTGTCAAAACTAGTCAATATTATCAGTTTATCAGTGAAGACAGTTCTCGGATTAAATAACCATACAGTCTTTACTTCCTAAGCCAATGCACTCACAATGAATACAATAATTCACAGGAAAGAAACTGGCCCCTACCTGTCGAAACTGAAACATCGGCACTGCTGTTGGTAACACTGCTGCAGTTGCTGTCGTCGCTCTCCGACTGAGCCGAGTTCAAGTCCTCCCCACTATCCAATTCTTCCAGTTTGCGTTTGGGCATTTTGAGGCTGGAGATGACACAACTCTACCACTGGCAGTCAGGAACAACCAGGTACTCTCCCCTTGACAGCCAACAGGAAGTCAAGTGAAGCTGTCAGTGTGCCACCATCTCTGGTACAGGTACCCTGCTGCTATCCCTCGCCGCTGACTGCTGCAACACACAGAGAATAATCAATGACAGCCTTTGTCCTTCAGCCACCAGTGATCAAGACAAAGAGAAATCAGCCTTACCTGCAATTATCCAACTTTTTATGATGTAGACTCCTTGTAGTATAATGTATAATTAAAACATCGTCACAAAGACCTAATTCTTCCCTCTATCCTGTTATGGCATGACACAGACACAAAGCATGTCAATACTTCATTCATTGAAAAAAAAATCTATTTCTAACAGTGACATAAAGAATGGCCCGAGCCTTCAATGATCTCAGTAATTAAGCAAAGTATTTGATATACAAGCAAAGAAGTGCTAACGACGAGCAAAGAAACACTAAAGATGTAAAACTGATAGCTTACAGAAGAAAAAAAAACAATAAAAAATTGGCAGCATTGTTTCTTTTACCAAAGAGGTCGAAATATTGGGAAAAATTCAACGTGGTTGTTGTTTAGTTCTTTATTTGAATGTTCATTTAATACACATATGTATATATATATATATATAATGTCTCAGAACAATACAAAAAGTGGTGGTCTCTTGTGTGACAGCAGATGGCTAGAGTTTAACAAACCAATACTTTGCAAACTTGCCACGCTCATGTAAAAACAGCTGCTGAGTTCAATGCTGACATCAGAAATATTATCTCAAATTGTTTGAATACTTCACAAACTGAAATTTCAATTATGTTGCTTACAGCTCAGCTACTACAAAGGGCTGTATAAAGACTGTCACTTTGATGAAGTCAACTCGCAGAACAGATCCTTTCTTTTTTTTTTAAAGAAAAATTAAAGAAAAAGAAAGAAAAGAACAAGAAATACACCACTCATTAAAACAGATTTTCTTATTAAAGCCAACAGTATATATTCTTTGAAAGGTTAGACATGCAGAATATTCTTTGAAAGGTTAGACATACAGAACAAAGGTCATCAAAAAACGTCTTCTGAGCCAAAAGAGATGGTGGAGTTTCAATTAATACGGTGAGAAAAAGAACTGCCTGTTTTGAGTGAATAGTTACTTTTAAAAATAGACATTGAAATAAAGAACTTATATGACAGTTGCACCCACTGATCATTTTTGTACACCACTATTCACCTTAAAACTTTTGCGAGTTGCTGTTTCTAGAAAATTAAATGCATGAAATAATTCTACTGTTTTTGAGCTTGAAATTCAAGCTGTCCCTTTAAAACTTTGCATGTGCAATACCTTTCATAAGTTCTCAATCTCTCTTTTGTTGTTGTTGTTCTTGCAATATTTCAGAGTGATAGCTTACTTAGAAGCCAAGAAACAAAAATACCCCCGGAATCTGTTCCAAGCACCACCTTCATTTATGTTAACCGCGGAAGCTGAATCCTGTTGTCCTGTTTGGAGCATAGGCATCAAGCATCATAACCTCATATTTAACCCATAAAGGTCAAAGTGCAATGGAGGGTGCCAAGTCAGTGTATTGATCACTGTAATGCTGTGAACCCATTCACCATCATCACTCGGTCACCTTCACTTCATGTATTCATCATGGATGGTTATCCGATGAATGTGTGAAAATGCACATGCTGACACAACATGCAATGCAAAGCTTTCAGTAAATGTCAACACCAAATCCATCATTTAAGCTTCTGGGTGACATTACAGACTCTAGTAGTCATTAAAACAGGTGGCTGACCTACTACGTTCTGTTTATACCCAATCACAGTTGTGTGGTCTGAACATGACAAACACATTACTGACTCTAACAATCACTGAAGCAGATGGCCAATTTATCAGGTTCTGCTTATACCAAATCATTGTTGTGTTGTCTGAACTAGAGAACAAGACAGACATACTATAAACTATAGTAATAAGTGGATGTCACACACCCATGTTTGTGAACATACACACCTGCATTCACAAACACAGTATGCTTACTTCGTACACAACACGCAATCACTCCATTCACCCAAAGGAGCACTACCACAATTGAACTGAGTTTTCTATAAAATGCTCCCTTTACTCACAAAGAAAAGAGTTTTAAATCTTCTTTGCATTTCACTGCATTTTCCAACAATTATTTCTTCTCTTCACAAGATAATTCCCCACATAGAAACAATAACACAATATTCAAAGTTTTACCAAAAATCCAACACACTCACACACATGTTACACTATCAGTTCTTATATTAAATAGTATCAATAAAGACAAGTCATCTTGACTTGTCGAGGAGCTTTCTTTCACTTGGCTGTACCACCTCTGGACCACCACAGCCTGGACTCTCACTAGGCTCGTACAGCTCAAGCCTGGACCACCACTGGACCACCACTGGACCACCACTGGACCACCACTGGACCACCACTGGACGCTGAGGGATTCTTCTAGGGAATAAGCGACAAGCCTACCCTAGTAGACTTCCAGTCTACATCTACACTCTATACTCGAGTGAACTTGCCACGCCAGGCATATTACACCCACCAAGGGTTAAGCACACCCAAACCAGGGTTGCATCGGACAAACCAGTCCAATAATATAGCACACCCAACCCAGGGTTGCATCGGACAATCCTAGTCCTATGTTAAACCTAAAGAGGGTTACAATCAGACATCCTCCTATGTCTGTGTCCAGAGCTCCTCTGAAGTAACAATAATCTTCCACCCTTCCTCACATTGGGTGAACACACTTCACAATCCACTCAGCGTCCTACTCTTCCGCATCACTGGCGGTTGCACTCCATGAATACAAAAAAGCATCAAACCCGTAGGTTCCATTCCACAATTGCAAAAATTACAAAATCTCTTAATTGATATGAAACTTTTCCATTCACATCACTTTTTCCTCATTCACATGACACCCCCCAACCTCCGATAAAAAAATTTGATTCATCAAATTTTTTCAAAGAAAAGTATAGGAGTTCACAAAAAAAAATACACCATTGACAGTATTCTGAAAAAATACTTTCCCAAAATGACATGAGTACATGCGAACAGAAAAATGTATATTTATAAAAACATTGTTTCCAAAAAAAATTATCCAAAGCCAACATCAACTATCACTACCGCAAGTAATCAATATTGCACACAACAACATTCCATTACTCAAATACAAACATATAAATTCAACTTTCAACAGCAAACTTGAAAACACACACTGCTTATTACTGTCGAGACAAAATGTCAGCAATCACATTGCTGGACCCTGAAATTGGATCAACCCTGAAACTGTATTGCTGGATCGCCAAAGACCACCGTAATAGACGGTTATTCTTTGTTCTTGATGTCTTCAAAAACGTCAGAGGTCTGTGATCCGTCTGCAGGACAAAAAACCTGCCTGTCAAGAAACGCTCAAATTTTGCAAGTGCCCACACAATCGCTAAGCATTCCCGTTCAATAGTAGAATACTTCGACTGTGCATCAGTGAACTTCTTACTTGCAAACTGTACTGGATGCAATAAATCTTGATGTTCTTGCAAAAGAACAGCACCCATTCCTGTTGAACTTGCATCAGTCCGGAGGACAAAATCTTTCTCCAAGTTGGGCAGAAGTAAAACAGGAGAAGAATTCAAAACCTTTTGAACTGCTTCCAAAGCATTCTGACAATCTACAGTCCAATCAATAGATGAATGCTTGGAACCCTTTGTCAACTCAGTTAATGGAGCTGTAAGAGTTGCAAAGTGAGGGACATAACGCCTGTAATAAGATAAGAGTCCAAGAAGTGAACGAACCTGTTTCTTTGAACATGGGGTTTTGATTGCCAAAATCTTTTCCATTTTCTTCTTTTCTGGCTGCATCGAACCCACAGCAATTGTATGCCCCAAAAACTCCAGTTTTTGAAAACCCGCCATGATTTTTGATGGCCTTGCTGTCAAACCAAAAGAACGGAGTCTTTCAAAAACATTTTTCAAACATCTCAGCAGATTACTCCATGTTTGTGAAGCCAGCAAAATATCATCAAAAAAACTTACAGCAGACATTTCATGTAACCTGAGTTGTCTCATCATTCTTGCGAAAGTTGCCGGTGCATTCTGCAAACCAAAAGGCATTCGCAAAAAATGAAAAAGTCCAAATGGTGTTTGAAAAGCTGTTTTTTTCTTTATCATCAACACACATCGGTATCTGCCAATAACCTTTCGTGAGATCAATTTTCACAAAATACTTGGCTTGACTCAGTTGACAAAACAAATCCTCCACATCAGGAATTGGTTCAGAATCAAAAACAGTCAATTTATTCAAAGCCCTGTAATCAATACAAAATCTGACTGAACCATCTGGTTTTGAAACCAGCACCACAGGAGCCACATATGGAGAACTTGACTTTTCAATGACCCCAAGATCCAACATGACCTGTACCTCTTTCAATAATTTGCTTTTTTGCAAAAGGTAAAGGATACGACTTCATTCGTACAGGAACATCTGTTGTCAACCGTATTCTATGAGGTTCAACACCAACTGCAGATCCTGGTTTGTCTGTAAGTACATCTGTATAATCCTGTAGTAAACACTTTAGTTGAGCCACCTGAGATGGTTTCAAGTCCTCGTTGATCTTGACATCCTCGTATGTTTCACCTTTTAAGGATAATGTAGGCAGTTGAATAACATCATCACCAGTGTCCTGAACTACACCAACAGCAGTTTCATGAATTACAGGCACCTTGTGAAACACAGGTTTGTCAAGACGTTGCAAATGTTCTGTCACACAATCCATTCGTAACAGACATGAAATGTCACATGCCAATGCTGAAATCTTATCAGGGACAGCAACCTTGTTGATCATAACATCAGACCTGTGAAAGTACTTTTTCAACATGTTAACATGGAAAATTTTCTTCACACCATTCATATCAATTCTGTAATTAACATCAGAACATTTTTCAATGACGACGAATGGTCCTTTCCACATCACATGCATCTTGCTCTTGTCATCTGTCAAAAGCACCAACACATTGTCACCCACAGAAAACACACGCATCTTTGCCCCACGATCAGCATACTTTTTATGCGTAGTTGCACTGTTATAAGCATTTTCTTGGGCAATACGACATGCATCTGCTATACGATTTTGTAAAGTAAAAACAAAAACATTTTTTTCTTCTTGAGACACATTGTCCCCAGACCATGACTTTGACAGGATGCTAATAGGTCCTTTTGGTGAACGACCAAAAAGCAACTCAAAAGGAGAGAAACCTGTGCTCTCATTTGGCAATTCCCTGTAGGCAAAAAGTATGGCTGGAATGTATCGATCCCAGTCTGATGGTCTTTCCTTAGAAACTTTCTTCAACATCATCTTGAAAGTACCATTAAATCTTTCCACAAGGCCATTCGACTGTGGATGGTATGGAGATGTAGTACATGCAGAAATTGAAAGTAAACGAAATATTTCTTTCATGAGATCTGACACAAACTGAGTACCCAAGTCAGATAATATTTCATCAGGAAGTCCCATTCTGGAAAAAATAGAAAATAATGCTTCTGCCACAGAAATGGTATCAATCTTTTTCAAAGGTACAGCTTCAGGATACCTGGTAGCAACATCCATGACAGTGAGCACATAACGAAAACCAGAATTGGAAACATGAAATGGACCAACCAAATCAATACAAACACGACTGAATGGTTCAGTAATGACTGGCATTCTTTGCAAAGGTGCAAATGGTATACGACCTTTGGGAATTGTTTTCTGACAGACATCACATGATTGACAATATTTTGAAACTTGCACACTAACACCAGGCCAAAAAAATGAAGACAACACACGTTGCAGAGTACGTTTGACTCCACAATGACCCGAAAACATGGAATCATGTGCAGTATGCAAAACAGTATCACGTAAAGACATAGGAACGACAATCTGCTCCACCACCTGTTCATCTTTAGGAAAAAGACGGTATAAAAGATTATTCTTTTTTATGTACATGATATCAGTCACTTTGTCAGGTACCTCAGGAACAACTTTCTGAAACAAATGAGTCAATGTTGTATCTGTCTTTTGTAAATCACTCAAATGTTCAGGAGTCACATCCAATTTTGGGACATAGGGAACAACCAGGGGTTTTTGACCTTGCCTTTCTTTTTCCTCTTGTGAACGAGTGCTTACCATAGAAGGCACAAAAGAACCACATTGTCCTCCACAAGACGTGGAAACACCCTTGAGATTTCCAAGAATGAGGTCTGTCACAGGATCATCAATGACACATGCTGTTATTTCACCTGTAAAATAGGGAGTACAAACATAAACACATGCCAAAGGAAATGATTCAATTTTGCCACCAAATGTACGACATTGCTGATGTGTCCCAGTGTATTGTTCTTTTCTGACTAAATCTTTGCGTACACCAGCAGTAGTACACCCAGTATCCCTCAACAGTGTAGCACCAAACCCATTGACAGTACACGATTCAATGTGTAGACCTGTAACATCAGTGTCAGACACTAAAACATGCTGAGTATCTTTAGTAGTTTGCTTGGGATCTGTTGCTAAGCACACATTACCCTGTGCTAGAAAAGGACAGTCTTTCTTCTTGTGAAATATACAGGAACAGTGCCAACAACCATTGTCCGCACCAGATACTGTATTTGGTACTGTACTATGATCAATACCACCACGGTTTGAAAATTGTCCACGGCCACGAATAGCTCTAAACTGACCAGTCCGTCGAGAATTGGTATATCCTCTTGGATTTGGATTACCCTGTGAAAAAGTTTGTCCAGAATTATTCTCTTGCCAGTTATAGGAATGTACATTATTCCTGTTTGTATTCTGTCTTTGAGAAAAACTCTGGCCTCCTCTATGACCATATCTCCTGTTTGGTTGAGAACGACCCGGACCAAACTGGCCTGTTGAAGCAACATTTGCCTCAAACACATCACGGTCAGATTTCCTGGAAAAATGCTTTTCCGGATGAGCAGTCCGATACTGATCTGCCAGCTTACAGATATCCTCTGCAGTTTTACAAGATCTCTCTTTTAGAAAAATAGCTAGGTCTTTGGATACGCTTTGTAAAATCTGCTCACGTAACAACAAGTCACGCAAATCAGCATATTCTTTCTGTGTTTGGGACAATTCAACCCAACGATCAAATAAATGACTTGTCCTAATAAGGAAAGCTGCAAATGATTCACCTTTTTCTGGACGAACTGAACGAAATTTTTCTCTAAAGCCTTCATCTGTATATTGAAACTTCTTCAAAAGTTCAGCTTTCAGCTCTTCCCATGTGAGAGAATCACGAACTGCCAAACTATGATACAGAGATAATGCGGTGCCCTTGAATAAGGAAGCAGCATACAATGTCCATTTGTCCTTGCTCCAACCACATGATGAAGCATGGTTTTCAAACCTAAAAAGAAAAGAGTCTATGTCATCACGATTCTCATCAAAAGGGGGTAATTTGGGAATGTAGGAAGTCTTACCTGCACCCTGAACAGGAACAGCATCAGTTTGAGAAACATTTACATTTGCAGATTGTTGAACAGCCTGTTGCTTTAACTGAAGTTCCACTCGTTTTTGTTCAAGTTCCAATCTTCTCATTTCAAGTAAATTAAGACTTTCTGTTCTTTTCATTTCAAGTTCATGCGCCCTGATTTTTTCCTCTATCTGTGCTTGTCTATCCTTCTCTTCTTTCTCTAACTGTACTTGTCTATCCTTCTCTTCTTTCTCTAACTGTGCTTCTGCTTGCCTAATCTTATCTTCTTTCTCTGTCTCTTTCTTCTCCTCTCTTTCTTTCGCTCTGAGCGCACGCTCTTCACACTGATCAATGTAAGCCATTAAAGCATCACCAGACAACTGTAATTTCTGTCCCTGGGACAAAAATCGGTTGAAACGAACCGTTTCCTCATCCTCCTTCACAAATAAGGATTGGAATTCCTCTATTTGTTGATCATCTACTGTATCAGTCATGTTGTATGAGAGTGTAGATCACGCTTAAAGAAATCCCACAGCGTGCAAATGGGGTAGAGAAATTAAGATGTGAAATAAAAACACTATTTAAAATAGAACAACAATTTAAACTTACTTGGCACTGATTACTAGAATACAGAGCTCAAAACATTCAAATTTGTAAAGAACCAAAAAAAAAAACAATGACGGGACAGAAAAGAATATTTTTTTTTCCAGTAAAATTTGATTGAGTATGGAAATGCACCCTCACTGAAAAAATGTTTTATTTAAGTTAATTTAGTTGGCCAAAAAATGTGAGAAGTAAATTTAGAAATGGCTCTGAAAGACTGAATTGTGAGAAAGATTTCCGAAATACCAAGAAAAGCTAAGAATATTTTTTTTTAATTATTGTTTTAAACTAAAGCAGAGCACTGTTTTCAAAAAGGAATCCAAAAGAATGTGCCAGAAAAAACGCAAACAATTTTACAAGAAAGATTTTCAACTAAACCTTACAACATTTAAAATAAAGGGAGCATTTACACACACTAATCAGAAACCCTATTTAAAATAGAAAAAAAAAAAACGCCTAAACTTGAAA
Source organism: Conus canariensis (assembly GCA_033310375.1). NCBI lineage: Eukaryota > Metazoa > Mollusca > Gastropoda > Neogastropoda > Conidae > Conus > Conus canariensis. The sequence goes on from CM065715.1 coordinate 78,720,963, forward strand.
CTAGAGGAGCTTATTGTAAAGAATATCAAGAGAATTTTAATTAGAATAGAGACAGAAACCAAGAGAGGCGAAAATTTGAAAAAAAGTAGGAAAAGTAAGGCCGAGCAAAAGAACCCTTAGGTAGCCCACTAATTGAAACTACCACCCGTAGAACTGGAGACGGGAATACTAAGAACAAGTATACATTACATAAACAATTGACTCACACCATAAATATAGATAAGAAAAACAAAATTGAAAATGCCAATGAAAATGAATAAATATAACAATTATACAGCAATGCAGAGGGGAACAAAATAGTATCTTTATAATTGTAATTTGGCAGAGTAATTTTACTTCTATTTTTCTTTCTTTTTTACAAAGGGGTTCAAAACAATATTTTAGCAGCAGTACTCGCTCAAAAAACTAAATCCTATTAAACTCTAACCTAAATTCAAAGACGGGGTCACCACTGTCACACACCCATGTTTGTGAACATACACACCTGCATTCACAAACACAGTATGCTTACTTCGTACACAACACGCAATCACTCCATTCACCCAAAGGAGCACTACCACAATTGAACTGAGTTTTCTATAAAATGCTCCCTTTACTCACAAAGAAAAGAGTTTTAAATCTTCTTTGCATTTCACTGCATTTTCCAACAATTATTTCTTCTCTTCACAAGATAATTCCCCACATAGAAACAATAACACAATATTCAAAGTTTTACCAAAAATCCAACACACTCACACACATGTTACACTATCAGTTCTTATATTAAATAGTATCAATAAAGACAAGTCATCTTGACTTGTCGAGGAGCTTTCTTTCACTTGGCTGTACCACCTCTGGACCACCACAGCCTGGACTCTCACTAGGCTCGTACAGCTCAAGCCTGGACCACCACTGGACCACCACTGGACCACCACTGGACCACCACTGGACGCTGAGGGATTCTTCTAGGGAATAAGCGACAAGCCTACCCTAGTAGACTTCCAGTCTACATCTACACTCTATACTCGAGTGAACTTGCCACGCCAGGCATATTACACCCACCAAGGGTTAAGCACACCCAAACCA
>CM065715.1:78727027-78917027 GCA_033310375.1 Conus canariensis
GTATATTCAGTGCTACAACTCTGTTGACCCCGGTCGCCTCACAAAGGCAGCAATCCTTTGAAAGACCACCAGGACTCCATGGAACTATCCCACTGTGTAACAGGTTGTGTCCATACTGTCATGGGCCAATGTTCTACTGTTACTGGAGGCATGTTGCACGGGCACCTCTATGTGTTCCATCCTCATTTTGTTGAAAGGACACTACTGAACAGTTCAAAGTGATTCAACAACACTGCATAGTTTCCTCTGGTAGGTGACCTTGTGGACTTCTAACACCTGGACTGTGACAGGTTTAGCCGAGTTGAAGAAACAGCAGCAAAAATACACAAATATGCAGCGATGAGAGAGAAAAAAAAATCTCCTCCCCTAACCAAAAAAAGAAAACACACACACACACACACACACACACACACACACACACACACACACACACACACTCACACACATAATCAGAAAAAAAAAAAAAAATTGCAGTTAAATGATGAAAAAAGTTATCTCAATAAGACATCTGAGGAGAAAGCTGATTTTTTTAAGCGATTAAATTTTACCTTTAAAAAACGAGTTCAAATGAACTGAAAGGTGTGAGAGTACAAAACGAGGTCAGACTCCCCAAGAACAAAAGATATGCATGTGACAGCAGATTGAGTAACAATGACTGACCCACCTCACATCACCTGCCATCTCAACTATTCCAACTGTCCTAATTAAAATTAGCTATGACTGAACATGTCAATTCACATGAAACGCTGCCGACACTCATCAAAATAAGAAATCTAGGACTTCTTTTAAATTACAGAGACTACAAGGGTCCCATTTGGATATGCTGGGCTGTTGAGGTCATGATACACTTGGGAACTAAAAGTATCTTGGCAGCCATTCACAAAATTAACCATGGCTAATAATCATGCAGGAGTATTTTTACACTTCATCTTGCTGCTGTATCTGATTGAAAATAATGAGCAATTCATGAGGAACATCACACTGTCCACACTGCCCACGGGGGCCCAGCGGAAAGGCCCCTCACACTCTTCATGGAGGCAGCGACAAAAAAACTGTCACGATTTTCAAAACCCTACAATATATGACACTACCCTGAATATATATTCAATACTGACCAGTACAGCGCCTGTCAAAATGTTCATGAGACTAATTTTCTGTTTTATGTTTTGTCTTGGACTGTGAACCTGAAAGCTCATAGAAATGAAAGTAATTTTGTTTTCTTAAGTTTGTCTCAGACTGAGGACCTGAAAGCTCAGAGAAATGACTCATCATTCTGTGAGTTCCTGCCCTTTTTTTTCCAATCTACAAGCATCTCATTAGCTTTCTGGGAACACAGAATTGTCCTTCACACTGTTAGCTTTCTGGGAACACAGAATTGTCCTTCATGCTGTTAGCTTTCTGGGAACACAGAATTGTCCTTCACGCTGTTAGCTTTCTGGGAACACAGAATTGTCCTTCATGCTGTTAGCTTTCTGGGAACACAGCATTGTCCTTCACACCATTAGCTTTCTGGGAACACAGAATTGTCCTTCAAGCTATTAGCTTCCTGGGAACACAAAATTGTCCTTTATGCTGTTAGCTTTCTGGGAACAGAGAATTGTCCTTCATGCTATTAGCTTTCTGGGAACACAGAATTGTCCTTCATGCTGTTAGCTTTCTGGGAACAGAGAATTGTCCTTCACGCTATTAGCTTTCTGGGAACACAAAATTGTCCTTCACGCTATTAGCTTTCTGGGAACACAAAATTGTCCTTCATGCTGTTAGCTTTCTGGGAACACAAAATTGTTCTTCATGCTGTTAGCTTTCTGGGAACACAAAATTGTTCTTCATGCTGTTAGCTTTCTGGGAACACAAAATTGTCCTTCATGCTGTCCTTTATATTGTGTTCTGGATGGTATTTCAAGAAAAAGCGAATAAGCATCTGAATCAATGGCATCATCAAAGTAGTAGCTTGAATATAATGCTGCCTTACTTTCTTCACTTACTTTTCTGGATCTCTCGAGTTCTTGATATTCAATAAACAAAATACCTTTCAACAATCAGTTGCTGCATTATCTTCTCAACATCCTTTTTTTTTTAATCCTTTAATGTTCATGATAATCAATCCACATAGTGTCTTTTTTTTTTTCAAATACTGCCCTACCTGAAGTCTCCACTTCCTTTTCTGGATCTTTAAAGTTCATGATATTCAATATACATAATAACTTATAGAAAACGTCTTACCCTCTCAACATTCTTTTCTGGATCTTTGATTTCCACAATATCCAATCCATCTAACATATCTATATCTATCTAATATATTTCTGCCTTACCTTCTCCACTTTCTCTTCTGGATTTTTAGTGTTTATGATATTCAATGTACAAAGCAACTTTTCAGCTACTGATTTGTATGTTGTTCTCTTCTGGCGCTAAGGACTTTACACAAATCAACAGATCAAACTGTTTTTCATTCATCTTAAGTATATTTTCTTGACAAAAAGAAAAAATGTGTGGTATCGCCATACCATCTTCATGAAGAGGGCTACATTATTTAATAAAAGAGCCCAAATCAACCTTGTCAGTTACTAGCAATTCTTCAATTCTAGTTTTTCTTATATTACCGAGTGAACTGAGAAACCAGATTCTGAAATCATTAATACAACATGATCCCATTTACTCTCCATACCTCTGCAGAGTTTTACGATCCTACATCACATGGATAGCCTACATTGTTGCTTAGTATGTTAAAACATGAACATATCCATCATACACTCCACTAAAATTAAAGTATACCTGTCTACCCATTTACACCCCCACCCCCCCAAAAAAGCACATTTGTTGATACTAATTAAAATGGATAAAAACTGTAACACACAAAAGGAAAGACAAAATGGATTTTGGTTCTGTCACATAATCTGACCTAAACATCCCATATCTTCGCAGCCGTAAGTTAATCTGACTTCCTATTGCATCCTGAAGTGAAGTGGTCATGAAATGATCAATCAGTCATTAGAACCCCTTTAATACTAGCACTTCAGACTTGGTCATTTGAACTGTAGGGCTGTCGACGTGCTATTACTGGATAGTTCTGAATAATTATTACTGACATTTCCAACATCTGGGTATGTATCTTTTCTTTATTTATGATGTTTTTTTTTTCTCTCAAACACTGATTTCAACAGAGTAAAAAGACTTTCAAAAAGGCAATTGTGTCAGGCTGCTGAAGATTTCAATTCAATAACATCTGGCTATAGGTTGACCAGCCTCAAAAGTATCATGAATCCAAATTATTTTATTAACAGTACAATTTTTTTTTTTTTTTTACATGAATGGGAAAATCAGCAAATCAAATAACACACACACAAACAAACCAAAAACAAAATGAAAAATAAAGATTTGAAATTTCAGATGAAATCAAGGCAGGATTTGAACACTTGAACTACAAGTGGCCAATGATAATTACATTCAAATGACATGACACGCCTAACCCTGGTTGACTGGTATTTCATCTTCAGTGACAGCAAACTCTGTTCGAGTTGAGGACAACCCCTTCGAGCAAGAAAAACCTGAGGTTAAATGGTGATTACATTAAGTGATGGCATCAATTAGGGATAAAGAGCAGGGAGAGAGAGGCGGGGACAGGATGTGAAGAGCTACTTGCCTGCAGCCACTAACGAGGAACTGTCAGTGCTGTCAATGAGTGAACCCACAGGCTGCTGTGCTCCACTAACCCCCTGACGATGATCACACCTCTTGTCATTGCACTCCTTGTGGGCGCTCACACTGATGTGCACATCTCTTTAGCTCCAGCCTTACTGCCACTACAACCACTTCCTGCGCCTCTGGCCTCTCCCTGTTTCTTCCGTTTTGTGTTCCCTACAATGCAGCAGATACAGTCCTCTGCATAAACCTTTTTTTTTTTTTGCTTTTATAGTGGTATGCAATAAGTACTGAAATTTGATTCAATTAAGCCTAAGTTGATCTTTACTCGACCTAAATCTACAAATTTAAAACACAATTAAAAACTAAAAAAATTTATTCTGCTTTACACTTTTTAATGCTTGGCTGAAGTGATAATTTGTGAGCTTCATGTAATGTCCCCTAAAGTGGAAATAGTTAAATCATCTTTGTAAAAAATCAACTGGACAAAACAGAACGATGAACTGGATCTTTTTCTTAAAGTAATCAGATTTTTTTTTCTTTTTATAATGCAACCCATGAATCACCTTAAAAAAAAAAACTGATCTTTTTACACAAAAATCACATGTTAAATACAAAACTTAAAATGAAGATTCACCTAATTACACACACACACACACACACACACCACAAGCGCGTGCGCACTTCTGCTCAAACCATTATTTTGTCTGTTTTTTTAGTAATCATATACCTGTTCCCCCTCCCCCATTTTACGACACTGCTTTTATTCCCTGGGTAATCAGTTTTCCTTTGTAACTATCCTGAGATCTGTCACCTTTTAAATTTGAGACAGCTGTAGACAGGCTTCTAACTATGAATGTATAGATGTATGTTCTTTATTTTTAAGTCATTCATTTTCATGTAGTAAATACCTGGTCAAAAAGAATTTATCCACATTTTTCAACCTGTTTTGAAGCCTTAGCCTGATGAGTAGCTGGTTAATACATGACTGAGACTGAAGATATGGACAACTTGTACTATTCAAAACAGGTCACACTAAATACACTGAAAATGAAACTTGCTCATTTATTTTACACAGCGGAGTTCCAATATGAGTCATGCAACTGAATATAAATGAAAGCTTAATAATGATGTTTCTTTTATTTTTCATACTTCTGAAACACCCACACATGTATGCATGTACAGACAAGAAAGCCAGCCAAAAAAGCAACAAACAACAGGACACTGACCGAAATGCAACAAACTTGTGGACAAGATCAGATCAACAGTAATAATTACAGATATATCAATTTATAGACATCACAACCATTGGAAGTAATCCAAAGCCTGGTTTAAATACACTTAGTTATAATTCATAATTTTACCTCCACTTAATTACCAATTAAACAGTTTCAAAAAGAAACAAAAAACAACAATTTAACCCCACCCAGACATCATAAAAGCAAAGGCTCCTTACTACAATGGCACTGCATTTTAAGTGTTTAGCATGAGTTCTTCAATGTCACCAATTTATTCCGAGATGGAAAAAAAAAATGGATTGCAGGTATTTATAACCATGATGAGTACAGCACTGATCATACTACCATTTATCATTTACAAAGAAAGTACTAAAATCACTGTTTACTAATCTCAATATTTGTATGCTTTCAATATGCAAACTGTCATGAAAATTAACAATGATAAATAAAGAAATGATTAATACACAGAATGTTTGCTGAGCATGTTAACAACTGTGGTGAAAAAACTGTGGTGACTAGGAATAAATGCATAGAGTCCTGATGGCCAAGACACCCTCCCCTACCCCCTCTTCTAGTTAAAACTGACCAGCAGACTGCGCCACTACCACTGTTTGCAGTGAGCGGGTGAGAAAGGGAGACAAAAACCTCTCCTGGTTACTGGCTGCTGAGACGGTTGCCTAGGAAACCCGCGCTGGCACAGCCATAATTTGACAGTCAGCACTAGGGCCGTTCATTGAGAAAGGGCGAGGAGAAAAATCAATATGGCCGTGCTGCTATCTGAAGGCAAAGGGATGGTATAAACAGCGATCGATGTCCTGCGTCCATTGCTTGCTCTGTAGGCTGGGAACTGGATTATGCTATTGATTTTTAATCCAAACTCATTTCAACTCCCCTGCACCCTCCCACCAATTTGTGCCTGTTGGCTACCTGATAAAATATCAGCACAATGAGATATGTAGATGATAGTCTGTGATGGCATCCCCAATCAACTAAAAAACAAAACAAAAAAGGGAGGGAAAAAATGTCCTTCTGAACAAAATCTGCCACTGAGGTTTGTGGGAATGAGGCTGAGGTACAATTTCAGTTTGCACAGGAACTTTGAAGAACTAATGCCCAATATCCAAACCAAGTGTTTTCATACTTGTGCACTTTTAAGAGACCTGTGAGGTGGAAAGGGGAAGGATGAGAAAAAAAAAAAGGAAAACAGCAAAGGGATTTGAGAATGCTAGCACAACTGCCGAAAATGAATGACAATCAAGTAAAGGTAAAATATTCCTATTTTGAGCATTGGCAAAACACATCCATGTGTGTGTGCAATAGACGAAAAACTGAATTATTTTGCCTTAAGCCGTCTATTCAACATAAATAACATAATTCACACTTTCTGAACTGATATTCCATCAAGATCAAGCCATTCAAGACAAAAAAAAATTAATAAACAAACAATAAACAAAAGAAAGAAGAAAGGAAAAAGATCACAGGCTGAAAAGCTTAGTTGCTTACCTCCCCACACACACATTTACAAAAACATACCTGTTCCACAGGCACTCTCTCCCACACATTACCAGAGAAAGATGCGATTCCAATACATCCGATATTCTTTTCAAATTTAATTTTTCAATATAAGTTAAATCATACTAAATGAAGTGTACATGTATATTATTAACGTGACAGTATATTTAAAATCCACTTGTGTGCAGTAGTATGCACATTATTTAGTTCTGAATATCCCAGTGCTTTGACAGCTTCAGAATCTTTCTTTTTTCAATGCAGATAAATTTAATAAGAAACAGATATAATTCCAAAGATCTGTGGGAGCAAAATATATTCTGCATCAATTCACTGCACACACCCACAATGTACAATAAAACAAACAGTGCTGACCACACAATATTCATGCGAGTTATCCATGCAGTGTTGCACAAGTGCTTTTCGTCCCATATCTATTAATATAAGTATGGCCCACTTCACTTGCTAGTTTTCATTACATACATCCACTGAAAACAGAACCTTCAATTTAACAATTTAAAAAAAGGGATGATTGCTACCAAGACTGTTTATTTTGATGTTATGTGAGGAAAGGCTACGCATTTCCCATGTAGCAAAAAATGCTGAATTTTGGAAATCCTCTGAAAACAGGATGACCCACTTTGAAATAAAAGCATTCAATTTGTTCCAACTCCTAATATACATCACACAGCCTGCGCAGGTTGTCTATTACCATATTATACTACAAAAAATCTGCTTGTCTATTATACATACACCATATTATACTGTTAAAAATCTGCCTCATTTAACATTTTAGGCTAAACTTGATAGAAAGGATATCTGGTATTAAAGCCCAGCCCCCCCCCCCCCCCCCCCCCCCTCACCCTTCCTCTCTTACCTCTCTCCTCCAACCAGCTAGAATGCTGCACTAAAAAGAGTTGGTAAAATCTTCTCTGCATCAAACCTGGGGTCTTCTACGTTACATGCTGTATTTTCATTTCATTTGGGAACCAGAGTCAAGATTAAAAACAACACACACAAAAAAATCCAATTACAAAGAATCATAATAATCTCATTACTTGATTTTCCTTCCCTTAATAAAAACAAATTCCAAGATGAAATACTGGTACTGCAATTGCCACACAAGAAAGTCCACCAAGTACGCGAACTGTGTTCAAAAGATATTTCAATAAATGTGCAGTACACAACAGTATCAAACATAAAGATGATTGTAGGAAGCACATTTTCTTCCAGTTTCAGAAGGAAAACTGAATGGCCTGCCATCTTGTTCACCACTCCCTCCCACTCCAGACATGGTCTATGGAATTTTTTGCCAACCTATAAAACCACAAAAGTAATAAGAGCCCCTGAAAGCCTGAAGCATGCGCATGAAGAAGTGTGGACCAGAGGATAGTGCTCTGAAGAAAAAAGAGATAATATGCTATTTTTCTTACCAAACAAAGCTACGTGTTTGTTTCACATTGCAAGTCTCAGAATACACTTACTGATCATCGGTACTACTATTGTTGTAATGCACGTGCAGAAACGTTATCTGTATGATTCATTTTTTTGTTGGGAAAATGTCTTTAAAAAACTTTTTGTTTAGAAGAATAGTAACCGAATTTATGTTTTATTATCAAATACTGAACAGGTAATGTTTTAATATATGTTACGTTTAGCTCTTTTATGAATATGCACAGTTATGCAAGAAAACAACATTAATCCAACTGCTCAAATGAATGCTTGCATAAAAGTGTCGTTATAAAGACAGATACAAGTATGCAGTACTGCTGTTCATCTTTACCCTTATTCTTGTACTTTCATTTTAACTGCCATTTTTTTTTATTAGCAACTATGCTTAAATGTGATCATTCACCCATCTTGTTGCATGTGGGCACCCACAGAATAATAAACTGCCATCACTGTTGACACAGCCAATCACTATACATTCCTCTACTTTTTTCCAACCATGTCCTCCATCATCATGCTGATTTTGATATTTCAGCTGAGGTTATTGCTCACTCAGAGAGCAGTAATAGGGAAAAAATAAACTAAATCTGTGTAGTGTGAGCTAAAACACATCACCGACACTGGGCAAGTTTTTTTTTTTTTTTAATCACATGCACGGCTCCCTGGCTGATAGGCACATTTTTATATATTTTCATATTCCTAGATAACCAAATACCTTTACACCCAGTCGAAAAGATCACAAAATTTAAGGCACATTCTTCACTGTAAACTCAAAATCAATACAGATCACCATAAATCTTGAAACATCTACAGCCCGGTACTTTAAATCAGTCCTTTTCTATGAATTTTGACATGTTTACTATCTTTTACAACAAAGAAAATTATATGCTGTGATTGATTCAAAGACTTTTTGAACTCTGTTGATCTGAGCTACAATAGATCAATGCGTTTCAATTGTTATGCTTCTTTCAGTGATCTATAAATCACTAAAACACTCCATGCCAAACTGCAAGATACTTCCTATTGTCCATAACATGTGTGCCACCACTTATCCCTGGATTGGGTTTCTCTCACTGTTTCCTTCTTATATACAAAGGATTTACTGTTATTTTGGTGCAACTACAGCATACAGGGAGAGGCTGTGAAAGACAAAAAAAGTACTTAGCATCTTATCTCAGGAAAAGGCCCGACTTGTTTTTTTCAAAGGCCCATCCAAGCAATCAATTGCTGTGGAAACTTTCAAATCTTTTAATTAAGTATTGATAACATCATTCAAATTTTCTTTTTATGTTTTCATTCTTAGGAACTCTGACTTCAATAGGTCTAAAATATAAAGCTAACTGAAACTTTGACAAAACTTTCAAAACATATGTGCATAACATGAAGTTGGTTCCAATTCAACTCATGAAATTATACACAATGACAAATGCGACAAACCATACAGATATATTTGTTCCTGTTCATCTCTTAAAAATCAACATAAAACCTACATTTAATCTTACTGACTTTGACCATCAAATGTAAACTGTACTAGCATAAAAGCTGTCACAAGTAACAGATGTTGCCACAGTTTCTACTAGAGAACAGAGAATCTGATTCTTTTCACAATGTTTGTCTTGCAGCCTAGTTAAACATGTAAAGTTGCCGTTCTGAAGCCCACAGATATTTAGCAATGAATGCATCTACTACACTATTAGATCAGCTAGCCTTACCACTTCTTAACCTCCCCTCTTCACTTTCTGTTTAATAACCATTTAATACTTTACATTGGCATGGCATCTTAAGGGTCACACTTATTCAAATTAGATAAACAAGTAAATATGCAGACAGAACTTTTCCTCCCTCCAAATCATACATAAACATATTACTGGTTTAACTTAAATGTAATCATAAATGTAATCACTAAAAAATTGTCTTTGCTTTCCTTCCATTTTATTTTACAATAAGAAAAGCTGCAACACTTGGGGGGAAAAACAAACAACACCCCCTCCCCCTACTCACCCCTCCAATCCAGTCATTTACTTCATAAAACTCTGTTTCTTGCACTGCTTTAAAACAGGTGTATTTCATTACTTTTACAAACAAACAAAATCATGAGACAACTTCTTTATCAACCTTGTGCTCTAAACTTCAACATCATGACAAGAGAATAAGAACGTTATCTCATACATTCAACAGCCATTTTATTTATATTCTATACAATTTGTTCTTTTGTAAATTATCATTGCAAACATCGAAAAGTACAACTCAGATGCATATTATCTAAATCATCGACATCATTAAACCAACAAATGCAAGAATGGCATAGAAACAGTGAAATTTTGAATCAGGCTGCATATACTGAATTCAACAGGATCAGTACAAAATATAGAATGCGTGCACTCTGTCCAGACTGTCAAATTACTGTAATTTGCTTTTGTTCATCCACACAATCTACTCAGACCTCTCCAATCAACAGTAAACAAGTAGGGTAACTTTTGCTCCCATAAGAAAACCTAACACAAGAGTACTTTTATTCAAGACTGGCACAGCCTTTTAAACTTGAATAAAGTCAGACAAATACAAACAATCTAACAGTGGAGGAAAAAACAACAAGTGCAGGCCTACAACTCCTCTGTCATCATAGTAATGACTTGGCAAAGATTTGGACTTAGAGAGGGGGGGGGGGGGGGGGGGTTGAAGATGAAGAAAATGGGAACTTGAAATTAAGAAAACATATTCTAGATATGAAAAGCCTTCATTAGCTGCATGAGGGAACCATTGTTATCCCTTTCAAAGGCAGATCTATTTGTATTGCCTGCTCCTAGGCCTTTTGTCCGCTGGATCGGAACTCATCAGGAGACACAGCTTGTTGTGTCTGTGCTCCTGGCATCAATTGGAGATACACCACAGTCCATAATACCATGGTGTTCTCACCACCAATGGTTCAAAAAAGAATCCAACAGCACCCCCAAAGCAGCCAGCGAAGTAAATGAAACAAAACGAAGTGTGGGGAGGAAAAAAGTTGCTGAAAAACAAAAGACATTATGCAAACAGTATGAAATGTAGGAGACAATCTTTGAGCCTACGCTTGAGGATCCACCCAAGGCTCCATGGGAGATCAAAAGACAAACACAAAAACAAATAAAAATAACCTCGATTTGATTGAAATGAAATTGAAAATGAAATGAGGCAGGGAACAGTAAACAATAAACAGTAAACAAGTAGGGTAACTTTTGCTCCCATAAGAAAACCTAACCCAGAGTAACTTTTATTCAAGATTGGCACAGCCTTTTAAACTTGGATAAAGTCAGACAAATACAAAGACGAACAATCTAATAGTGGGGGAAAAAAACAAGCGCAGGCAAACAACTCCTCTGTCATCATAGTAATGACTTGGCGAAGATTTGGACTTGAGAGGGGAGGGGGGGGGGGGGGGGGGGGGGGGGGGGTTGAAGATGAAGAAAAATGGGAACTTGAAATTAAGAAAATCTACTCTAGATATGAAAAGCCTTCACTAGCTGCATGACGGAACCATCGTTATGCCTTTTGAAGGCAGATCTATTTGTATTGCCTGCTCCTAGGCCTTTCGTCCGCTGGATTGGAACTCATCAGGGAGACACGGCTGGTTGTGTCTGTGCTCCTGGTGTCAAGACACCACAGTCCATAATACCATGGTGTTCTCACCACCAAGGGTTCAAAAAAGAATCCAACAGCACCCCCAAAGCAGCCAGCGAAGGGTAGTAAATGAAACAAAACGAAAGTGTGGGGAGTAAAAAAGTTGCTGAAAAACTAAAGACATCCTTGGGTGGATCCTCAAGTGCAGGCTCAAAGATTGTCTCCTACATTTCATACTGTTTGCATAATGTCTTTAGTTTTTAGATTCTGGGTTCCTGATTAAATTCTGACTCTTTCAAAAACAATTCTCTCTCTCCTGGAAAAGACATCCCCCCCCCCCCCCCCCCCCCAAATCCTTTTTTAAACAACATATTTAAACAACATATTAATCATCCCAAGGGTCAGCTTTGCGCTCTTAAGGTTTCCTTAACATGAAGAAAGAAAATGTCTTTTTCGCTTCCCTGCCCATACAGTAGATCAGGCTATCCACTTCAAAACATCCATCTTCTTTGTTCAGTTTGCTTACCTGTCAACGCTGAAACCTCTCACTCCATTCTCCCCATTCCTGTGTATCGCAGAAATCTAACATTTTCCAGTGGCTTCATGCACGCATGGTTACAAGACACTATTGCTTCTGACTTTAAGTTTGTGCAAACAATCTCCATAACTGCTGCTAGTATAAACAAGAATGACTGTTACTGACAATGCACAGCACCATCTGGTCACCAAGATTATCGTCCCTTTGCACAATCAAATGCAACAATGTTGCGCTAATCTACAGTGAGAGTTAGGCTGTTTTTTTCTTCAAGTTCACATTGTTTAATCCAAGCTCAAATATGTTAGGACAGATTTCAAGAACTGAGTCTGTAACAACAAATATGCCAAGTTTGCTGTTCAAAGTATGAATTCACAGTCTGCACTGTATTGCAGCTTCACAGACAACACAACTAAATAAAACAGCACAATAAATAAATAAAAATCAACAAAAGAGAAATTAAAAGAATAAAATAATTATGTATGACACAGGTGAATTTTATAGACAATATCGTCATTGGACTGAAATGGGTCCGTCAGTGACGCCACCCTTCGATTTCACCACTTCACTGTTGGCCCTTTTTAACAGTTAATGAATAAAACGCCGACTCTTTAATCATACAAAATTTACATCTATAACAAATCTTCAAAGTTCACTTGACTGTTATCTTAACTTGTATTTGATTAAAAAACAATGGTCATTCTACACATAGATTTGATGCCTCTGACCTTGAACCAAGATCTGATTAAGTAAGAGCCTCTTTCATGCCCAATACATGCCTGCAACATGAGAGGAAAGGTGTGTGTTTGTGTGTGTGTGTGTGTGTGGAAGGGGGGAGGGGGGGGGGGCTCTATACCTCTTCCCAGAGAACCTCTTCCTGCTTGAGCAGCAATGACAATGAAAGAGGAAGTGTGAGGCTCTTCCGAGGCAGACATCTGAGGTGTCTGGTAGAACCCAGGTATTCCATATCCCAGATAGTGCAATGGTCTCTCTTGAGAAAGCCAGGCATGGGAGGTCCCCAAGGACACCCCCCCTTCCTGGCTGGTGGGTGAGGCTGAGTGCCAGAAATGCTTGAGGCAGACATCTATGCAGTACTGTAGGACCCAGGTGTACATATGCAGGACACAAAACCAGTGGTACCCCTGAAGAAAACCAGGCTTAGGAAGGTCCTGAGGATTTCTACTGAAGAATGAGGATTTCCCAAGGGTAGTACTAGCAGGGGGAGGGGAGCTCCAATGGGAGATGAAAACTGTTGTTCTTTCACTTTAGTGAGGGTCATGCACTGAAGAGGGGAAGACCTCAGGTGCTGTGACCCAAACGAGTAGCACTGGAAGGGGGCATACTGTTTCTGGAGGATACTTGAAGCAGGAGTTATGGCCCCTAGACCATGAGTGAAACAAACTTGTTATGCCCATCATGGTGGAAGGGGGAGGGGAAGAGTGGCCCTGTGGTAAAGAATGACCACTTACACTTATAGTACCTCCCTGCATGAAGGGGAGAGGGGGTGGGGAGAAGGGGATCCCCTATCCCACTGGAATCACCCCCCCCCCCCCCCCCACCGCCACGGGGGGGGGGGGGGCCAAGGAAGCAGGATACTGGATAATCAGCACTAACCGGGATACAGGGCTGAATGAGACCAATCTTTAATGTCCTGGATCACTTGGGGAGGGACAGGCACCTGATTATGATACATCAGGTGTGCATGGTCTAACCCTGTTAATGCAGTAAAACAAGTGGACCCTTGGTACATTGCGACTTAGATGGGAATGCTAGGGAGGTGGACAGCTGTGTTCAGCACAGGGTTCGCAGCAGAAAAAACACAACTAGTTAAACAACAATGCGGGGAGGTGGACAGTTGTGTTCAGCACAGGGCTAGCAGTTGAGACTATTACTGATCCTATTCTCACTCTTACATAACCCTGTGTCATTCAGTGGTATGTCAGCATCCGCACAACTAGTGGGCTGACAGTGACACTCCACAACATTGATGGGAGCAGGGAGCAGGTAGCTGGTGTGCCACTCACAAGTAATGACAGTGCACTTGCCTCCCTTGGCAAGTATTCTTGAAAAGAAGGAAAGGAGTGCAGACGGTGGAAGTGCAATCCATCTCTGATATTCTGAGAAATACTGTGGGCTTGTGCAGTCAATACTATTACTAGGTCCATGACAAGTTAAGGTTATTACATGAATGGTCATCAAGGTGGTGAGAGTGACGAGCACCACCGGTCTCCTTACTCTCCCTTCAGCCTGGTATCTCAGCTGGGGAATGACGCAAATGCACGGGAAAACATAACTGATTAAACCTCTCTACCTTGGACATGTTCACACCTCCAGACCCAAATGCATCCTACTGTTTCTGCAGGTCTTGGTGACAGACCGGATCCAGACTCAGAGCACCCAAGGATGAGGGAAGATCAGAATTAAAAATCCCCCAAAAGAGATAAGCTTGGTGCTCATTCCTAGTCAAATGAGACACTACCATGATGGGTGACAGATGCAAGGAGGAGAAGATGGAGGGGAAGAACGATCAATCATTAACCGAGTGAGTAACAATGATTGGCCAAGAGCCTACTAATAGTAATATATAGAAACACAAGCAGTAAGGGTTAGGCAAACTAGATGTAAAACCCGAACCACTATGCATTATACATCATAACCAAGACACGCCAGACAGAATATAAATAAACCTCAGTTCTTTAGAATATAAATAAACCTCAGTTCTTTAAACAGCAAGGCCATAGAATGGCAAGAAACTGGAACCAACCTCATACTGTCAACTACTGAGCTAGAAATAGAAGACAGTTTGCAGATGTTTTTACCGCACTTACCATGAAAATTTGGCCAAAGCCTATCAACTGCCATAGAATACAAGAGTTTGACACAACACGGTATACTATATGAAGCCAAAAAGCAGCTTTTTATTGTCATTTTAAGAGTGTGTGTGTGTGCTTGCATGTGTGTGTGTGTGTGTGTGTGTGTGTGTGTGTGTGTGTGTGTGTGTGTGTGTGTGAGTGAGTTTGTGTGTGTGTATGGGAGGGGGGTATGCATGAGTGTGTGCATGTGTATGTGTCTGTGTGTACACGCACGCATGTGTGTGTGTATGTGTGTACACATCACACATGCAGAGCTTGCAATCACTGGTTAGCCCAAATGTTGAAATGATATGGCAGTCTGACTCCATGCAGCTACAAGGCAAACTATTTTTAATTCAAGGGAAAGGGGGGGGGGGGGGGGCAAGGGGCAGGGGTGGGAGGTGGGGGTCTAAGCTAATGTCAGAAGATAAAAGAACTGCCAATATTTTTGACTGATTTCAACCCTTATTAAATGTACCTGATGTACTTTTCAAGGTTAGAAAGCAATCTGTTCTTTCAAATCAGCCAATCTCAACTAGCCTTTTCATTTCACCACATTCATCAAGCATGCTGAAAGCAGCTGTTGATTTGATAAACTGCATATACACTCTGTGCTTTAAAACAAATATTTTTCAGAAGAAAATAACTAGTCTGAATGTTAAGGAACCCTGTACTTCCTTCCACCCATCCTTCCTCCGTCCCCAACTTCCCAAACTTGAGGTATCAACAGCTCCTACAACATGGGAAACCCTGATCATACAAGGAAGAGAAAAGTCAACTTGTCAGCAATGGATGACACATGTTAGAATGCGTGACAAAGAGAAAAGGCACTGAGAACAAACTGAATTTATAAACAGTGTTTGATCTTTCCATGAATTAACACCGTAACAGAGGATGGATGAATTTGCATCAAACGAACTCATACAGCCTAATAAGAAATGCAAAAAAAGGAAAAGTGTCTGAATGACTGGGGTGATACAAAAAGACTTATTCATGTGTAAAAAAAATTATTAAATATATAAAGTTAATTCAGAAATGGCGGTTCCTGTACAAATTTAAAATTGGTCAGTTTGATCATTCTAAAGGTCAAATCTAATACTGAATTTAACATATACAAAAGACACCCACACTGATCAAAGAAAGGAGCAGAAAAGACAACTTGTTAAGGACAACACATAAATCTATAACATTATGAAGAACTGATAAAGACAGACTAGTTGAACTGATGACTGAATGAGACCAAGACAACAGATTTTCCCCCCTCTTCTTTCTTTAGTGTGTGTGTGTGTGTGTGTGCGTGTGCATGTGTGTGTGTGTGTGTGTGTGTGTGTGTGTGTGGTGTGTGTGTGTGCATGCATGTGTGTGTGTGTGTGTGTGTGTGTGTGTGTGTGTGTGTGTGTGTGTGTACATAAGTCTGTTTGTCTCTGTGTGGGAGGGCACATCTTGTACAGTACACAGCTGACGCACAGATCTAACACAGTAATACGGTACGACAACACACACACACACACAAAAGTGCGAGAAAAACATACACACACACACACACACACACACACACACCACACACTGAGTCACTGACACAGCATGAGAAAGAATGGAGAAAGAAGGCTGTTCGCAAGAGACGAGACGGGTAAATCATGACTTGGCTCTAACCAGAACAGGGTAAATAACATAAAAGTAAACTTTAAACCGATCTATTCTTCTTATCTGTATAGTTAAAAGAAAAAGCGAAATATAATGATAACAAAATGAATGGTGCCAACTTTCAATGCCGCTCCTAACCCGACATCATACCCACACATCTAAAACAGCTCCACGATCCATGAAAGCCCCGACTAGGCCTATCCTGAGTCTAGCCATCGAGGAAGGAACGAAGACCACCAACCCACAGTAAAAACGAAGACAACCTAGATAGGTCACTCACCAAACGTGGTCGGCCTCAATGTAAACAGGCAGTTGCGTGATGTCAGCTGGACGATACGGTGCGCCACTCACCACTTAGGCAATGCAGGACTTCTCACGGATGAATTAATAGCCCGAAAACTTGATAATCGTGCGTGACCTTTTCGAGCTTCCGACAATGAAACGAGCCTGTTCACGATGAAATTATTACATGCAATCATTATCATCAAAAAATAGTTCTGCGTCTTCACATTTATAACAAACAATAATAACATTTCATAAGGATTTATTTCATTGACTTATGCTGAAAAATAATTTCAAATTACTAATACAGGTATAACAGCTACATTTACAGATGTGTTATATAGTGTATCTTATTTGTTTTCTATCCTTCCGCGGTCGACTGTCTGCAATCCATGGAATGTTGACGTCACAAACTGCCTCTTGTTTCTCTTGAGTCACAATCACAGACGCAATTCAGAGGGTTGACAGGTCCCGTAAATCCTGCAAAGTGTCGAGCTTTAAACATTTGAATTAGAAAAAAAATAGATGATCTTTTGCAAAATCATCTTGTAAATGCTCGCGCTGAGCATTATGTTCCATCCCTTCGTCGCGGATATTGACAGTGCTGATTTTATTTCATTCCACCTATCCCCCATCTTCAAATGGAACAATCATAGTTCAAAGTTCATGACCTGACCCATTGTAATGCCCAGCTTTCGCGCGAAAAAATTCAATCATCTGGACAATAAAAATAGAAAATGAAAGTAGACAAGTTTCGGCAAGCAATAAATAGCATACGCTCTCAGTTGATGCACACGACTTAGCGAACAGTAAGTTAGAAATGTACTGATACCGTTTCCACTCTTATGAAGCAAGGCCGGATTAGGCCTAGTTATACTGATGAGAAGCGGGAGTTTCCAAACGGTCTGGAGGTCTTTCCCAACCGAGTGGGAAAAAGGGGCGCAACGTCAACAGAGAAATTTTTGTCAGCCAGGAGGGGCGGGGATTAGGAGGGGAACTCCCCTTCCCTTGTCCGCCACTGAGTAGGGCACCTCTTTACTGAGTCAATATGTAAATGTATAGTCTGGAAATACGCAAATGATAAAATTCACCATTTTTTTTTTTTTTTTTTTTTTTTTATGAGTGAAAGGAAGTTCATGGCAGTTCAGTTTATCGATTTTTTTTTTTTTTTTTTTTTTCGCAGAGTGGTTAACATAGGAGGCCAAAACACATTTTATACTACTCTTGAGCTAACCAAAAGTAGATTTGAGGCGGGTTCAGAGCGTTTACCAGAACTGGTGATTTAGGAGGGAAAAAAAAGGGGGGGGGAAAAAAAGAAGAAAAAGAAAGAAGATATTTTCTTCCAGATTTTAGACCGAGTTGCGACCCAGTGAGCTAAGATCCAAGGCAGACGTTCTTAACTTCGGTTTCATCACCATCATCGTCGTTCCATGGGTGTCAGGTTGATGCCTCATCTTCTGAGAACAGAGAGAGAAAGGAGAATACAACTCCACTGCCACTCCAGTACAAGCGCCAACTTTCAGTTTATCAACAAAGGTTTTGATTTTATTATTATTAGGCCGGTTAAAGGTTTGATGAAGTTAGGGTTTTGTTTGGGGTTAGCTTTATGCCTTCCACAGTTGAGCGTCTTTCGCGTTCTCGTGTCTTATGCTTCACACGGCCGTCAACGATCCCAAGAGATTCTTCTAGCGGGATAGTCGACACACGGCTTACATCCAATCGAACAGTTGTCAATGTCCTAGTCCGATATCGTCTTTCTGACAATCTAAGTTATAGCATGTTTGCTAAAACATGGGTTTCATTATACGCAAGCTTTGCATATCACAAGATAATTGTACAACGCACACTGGCTCTTGTGTCTTTCATCAACAGTCTTTCTTCCTACATTCCACTTTGTCCACAACATTAATTCTTACCGCTTCAAACCGCCATACAAACACATACACGATAAAGAAAACAAACAAAGAGATTCTAAGTAGCAGGAATAAAATGATTTGAGAATATCAGTGCTGAGAATAAAACACCAAAGCTTCCGAAGGCATTACGACATAATCCGATATTTCTTGGTGATATATTAGGAAGAAACTCTTAGGGGAAGCTTGACAACAGAAGGTTATCAGAGAATGAGCGCCCCTCCACAAGTTTTTTTCTGCCCAGAACTCCTTGCATTCTGAGGGGTCCCTGCAGCTTCCAGACCATGACTCGTAGAAGTCGCAGTTTCATGGTGAACCTGAATAGGTTGCTGTATTATATCTCCTACCACTCTTCCTGATGATCTCTAGACGGTTTTATTATTCTGTTGTTCCTTCCCAGCCATCTAATCGATCAACCATAGCAACCCCCCCCCCCCCCCAAAAAAAAAAAAAAAAAAAAAAAGTGAAAATGAGCTCTGTCATAAGTTGCACACCAATATCCAGCAGAGTAATTGCCATACTCACTAAACATCACTGTCATCCAGATAGCATACGACCTCGACAATAAAGCAGATGTGAGGAGTTGGGAAGTACTGTCAAGATCCAACGAAAAGAATGCTCTATGTTGGCAGACTGAATACACACCGACATTCCCCTGCAACAATCAATCCAGGTAGACAGTGTGGGTGGCAAGTTCATTTGCTGCTGGAGGATGACGTGAACAGTCACACTGACAGTATCAGAGAAGGCAACTGGCTTTTCAACATATTCCATCATACTGAAGCAGGGAATAACAGCGAGGCAGTCTGTCCAACACCTGAGAAGACAAAAGAGGTTCTCTCCGTTACCTGGGAAACCAAATCAGAAATGTTTTAATGGTGGGCTGGGTGTTGCAGAGAGCTATAAATTTTGAGCTAGAGCCAGACAGCAGTATTCTGGACTGCTATCAACACCAGCGGTAAATCTGGGGAAGTAGCAATAGCTGTCCATACATTAAAGGGAGACAAGTCACCAGAGTTCAATAATGTGCCAGCAGAACTGCATGACTACACTCGCTGTACTGGCATAAATGCCAGAAAGCACTGAGGGTCAGAAGTCGTCAAGGGTCTGATAACTATGAGAGAATGCTGGAAACAAAACAATGACCAACATAACTGACGCAATTCCTATCTCTGCTTAAGAAAGAAAACCATCGACTAGCCTGTAGGACAGTCAATTTTGGCAATTGCAATTTGAAAATTGATGAGCATTTGAAGTGGATACTATTCATTCTACACCCGTCAAAATGGAAAAAACGAATCTGTTTAAAGACATTGAAGCGATGAGAGCCATGAAGAGAAAAAACAACTGATGATAGATGGGTATACAGAACTCGATCAGTGAACATGCTCTTCTAACACTGATGAAAAAAAAGTGAGTTGATTTTGTTTTCAGCATTAGGTCTCTTTATATTGTCTACAAGTCCATTTCAATGTTAGAATGATCTTGGACATCTGTTAGAACAAAACTATCCTGAAATCCTCCAAAAGATCGGATCATTAGCAGATTTGGTACTGTTTATCCTTGCTTCGTCCACGTGCGGACGACAGCACATTTACATTGGGAATCGCAAATATCTTCCAAAGTTTTTTCCCCCAAGCACGAAACTAGTTCCGCCTTCAAACATTAATTTTGAAAAGTTTCAAAACGGAGTGACTGGGGGCGGAAAATGAAGCAAAATTTAGAAAGAGAGGGGGTTAGTTACCGCCAAGGACATAGACAAAGTACAGGACAAGACACAATGCATTTCGACCTCTTGGGTCTTCTTCAGGCCATTTAGGTCGTGCAGCGAACATGAGAAGATAAGTGGTTTATCGTTCTTTGTTTTCACTGTCCTAAATGTTATTTGTTTTCGCCTAAAGAAGACCCAAGAGGTCGAAATGCATTGTGTCTTGTGCTGTACTTTGTTTGTCTATGTCCTTAGCGGTAACTAACCCCTCTGCGGCTCTTTCTAACGTTTTAATTTTGAAAGTTTACCTGGAAACATGTTACTAAATTAAGAAATGTATGCTGTATAGAATTCAGGACAACAAAAATGTATATTTACACACATACATTTTTGTAATCAGGTGCCGTCTAGAGACACAATGGTTTCCTTGGTGAATAGGTAAATAAACCTGCTTCTTGGATACTGCATGGCTTTATTTTGCCATCTTCATATTATGACTATTGAAAGAGGAATGAAGTAGAAGAATCGGGTTACAAAAAAAAATAAAATAAAATAAAATGCAAACTTACCACCAAGAAAGGCGGTGAATTCATGAACAGAACAGTCAAAACGATGATGGAGTGTGGTCAGTTTACTCGGATGATGAAGAGGAATGAAATTCCACATGAACACACCCATTAAACATCTTGAGATGTAGAACTGCATGTGCATGAATCACTGAGCCATTTTGGAACAGGCTTCAGACACCCAGTTTTCTACAACATAACAGAATGCTGAGCTGCTCCAATTCTTTCTTTTTTTCTGTTTTTTTCTTTTTCTTTTTTTTTTTTTTTTTGGGGGGGGGGGGGGGGGGGGGGTTGAAACTCATCCTTGATGAAGCAGCTCACATGTCCAAATGTCACTATTCACTAGTTTGTGCGTTTCATCCTCCGAAGTGGTAATTACTGTTGTGTCATCCAGGTTTTCAATTAACAGGGGGATTTGCTACTCATTCCCGGGGTCCAAAAAACTTGTATGGCGCATGGCTGCTTTCAAGATGACCTTCATTGCCATCAGAAACGGCACAAGGGAAACTACACAGCCCACTGCTATACCAGTTTCCAGACATGGGCAGGTCTGTTAAATTGTGTTTTCCTTTGTAGAGAACCTCGTTGAAAAAGCCATGGAAGTATTTCTTCTGCAATTCCTAGATATTCTTTGGAATATGACATCTTGGGGGCCAGCTGAACGATCTTATGTATAACCGATCCACACACAATTGCCAGATTGAGCCACACCACATCGAGGTTCCCTTTTCTCTCCCTTACCTCATCGATTTATCTCCCAAATTATAGTGACATGTTCTACACAACCAGACACTCACATGGTGTCTCATTTCTGGACCGACAAATCCGAGTACTCATTTTCTATGGGGGTAATTTAGTCAGCCTCACTGCTATGACAGAAATTTTCCCTTCAACGTTGTGATGTTGGTCTGAAATTGTTGATGTCCCTCAAGTTCTGTTCTTTGGGAATGTTCACTCCATCAGCATTACCCATTGATTGCCATCTTCCAAGTCCTTCCACGCTGATCTTAACATTTGAGGAGCCGCTCGAGGACAGTGGAACATTTCTTATAAAGCAGATAGGGTATTCCATTAAGTCCAGGGGAACATCTGGCTCTGGCTTTCTTAATTTTTTTTTTTACCTCATCCAGAGTTAGTGGCTTGCCATTGAGCTTTTTCTTGGGCGCTGCAGGCAGCACTGAGCCTTGATTTTAAGTGGTGTTTCGCTCTGAGGGTTGAAATACGTTTTCCCGAGATGCTGCTCATGAGTTTCTCTGTTCGCTGTGAGTATCCCTGATATGGGATTATTTGGGATAGTTTTCTGGCGACATGGAAAGGGTCTGTGAAGAAACAATCTTGGGTGTTCTTCTTTTTGCTTCTCCTGACTGATTCTGGTTTGCTGAGGGAACGTGTTTTGAATATTGCCTTCTGGTCACCCCTAACCTCCCCTAGCCCTTTCTGCTCAGCTTTTGAGGCAGTCTTTATCTGTTTCATCTCAGCTTCTGAGGCAGTCTTCATCTGTTTCATGAGATTCCTCTTTCTCTTTCGGATGTCATCCAGTTTTTGCTGGCCTGTGGATTTTTGAGGAGGTGTCTCCATCTTTGGTCGGTTCACTACATAGGCGTCCCTACAGGTTCTGTATATAATGTCTCCAGATGTTCCCAGTTCACAATCCAGTGCGCTCTTTTCTATCAGTTTCACAAGTATCTGTACTCACATATTCGCAAATAACATAGCTGCAGCAATACACAATACTGCTCAGATTACTGTAGTATGAAACAGGGGAGGTATGCAGGAACATGCATGCAGACAATCCTGTGAGTGACGGTCTGAAAACTTCAAACCCAATAGTCCAATGTGTGAGAAGTCCGAAAACGGCACAAGTGGAAATACCTCGTTTACACCCCCCCCCCCCCCCCCCCCCCCCCCTCTCTCTCTCTCTCTCTGTGTTTTTCTCTCCGTCTGTCTGTATGTCCCTCTCTCTGTGTCCTTCTCTTTCCATTTGACTTTTGATAATAAACTAGTATGTAACAAAGAAATAAGCAAACACCACACACACACACACACACACACGGAAAAAGGAAGAAAAGTAAGAGAAATAAAGGGAGAAAGAGTGGAACAAAGGATGGAAACAGGGAAAGAAATGAGAGAGGTAGGACAGAAGAAGATAAGAAATAAACAAAAATACAAATAGAAAAGAAATAAACTGAAGAAACGAAGTTCAAATTACATTAGAACGAAAATTCTTTGTTTCTATCTTCCTTCTTTCTTTTTGTCCATTATTTTTTTTTTTCCTTTTTATCAGGCGTTTTCCTTTCTGTCTGTCTGTCTTCCTGTAAGGTTCCACATTTTTGTCAGTGTCTGTCTGTTTTTTTTCCTTGCTTACTTTCTCTGCTCTTTTCTGTCCCTTAAAAAAAAAAATCTATTTCTGTGTTAAGTTTATATTGAGAGAGAGAGAGGGAGAACGAGGGAGGGAGAGAGAGAGAGAGAGACAGAGACAGACAGACAGACAGACAGACAAAGCAGAGACAATGATAATCTTTATTCCCTCGGTTGACAGATAAGCAAGTGTATGCTTTCTTTCATCCAACCTAGCATGGATAGGGACGAGGCATAACTAGCAAGCCAACATTAAAAAAGAAAACAAAAAAACAATCTTACAATAAACAGACATATATTCCAAAGTATAAAAGAAGCTGTAGCTGGGGTGTACTTCTCCATTAACAATGACACAAAGATGTTCAAAACAATCACAGTAACAAAAACTAACACACACACACACACACACACACACACACACACACACACACACACACACACACCAATCAAAAAACAAATATTCAAAGCAAAAAATCCACACAAATGAACCAGTAAGTTAAAACCCAGTTTTCCCATCAGCATCAAATCATACCTCATTATCATGAGGTAATTAAGAAGAAAGAGAGAGAGAGAGAGAGAGGGAGAGAGAGGGGGGGGGGGGGAGGGAAAGATGGATAGAGAAACGCCTTTATCATATGTCCTTTTTGCAAATATTGTAATGCTACACACTACACGCAGGAATTAACAGCAACAGTACATCAATAGTATCAACAGTAAAGATGTTGCGTAATAATCATTATGTGATTATAATGCATCTGTAAAATCAATGTTGAATATAACACTATAATCATTATGTGATTATGATGCATCTATAAAATCAATGTTGAATATAACACTATAATCATTAAGTAATTATGATGCATCTATAAAATCAATGTTGAATATAACACACATTCTATATATCATGACATGATTAAAAGATCAGAAGATAGGAAACAGCCTCGCAGCAACGCACATGAGAACTGTTGTAAACCATATAAAATGGCTTTTACAGCATTGATTGTATGTGAAATGTGTAGACAGTTTTTCCCTGAAAAATTCAGTGTTTTGAGGGCATCTAAATTGTGATGGAACTGTACTTCTAGGCCCTCTAAAAGGTTAAGAATAGCTGGATTTAAATAGGAATTCCTACTATTGGTGTAGGAAACTGAAATTTGATTGGATACCAATGACTGATGTTGCAGTTTGACTAAAGTTTGTGGGGCTGAATCAGACACAGTTTTTTTGCATAAGCATACATTCTTTGACAGCAAATATACTTAGAGGGGAGAACACCTTGATAGGCGGTTTTCATGGCATTAGAACTAGCAGAGTTAAATAACGCTTAGTCCTTCGAATGAGACTATAAACCGAGGTTCCGTGTGTGAACGCATGCGCAACATCTTGCACAGATGTAAAATCGGAAGAGAAGGCCAGTTTGGCCGTTGGTATGGATGACACGTTACACATAGCATGCACCTTCCCCAAAGATGGAGTATGGCTGCCTTAATGACAGTATAAAAAAACGGTCATACACACAAAACTCCACTGCCTGTCTATGCAGGCAGTGTCCGCAGGAGTATCAGCCTGCGTATGCAGAAAGAAAGAAAGAAAGAAATAACGCTAAACAACATATTGATTGAAGAGGGAATAGGTGAGTGTTGGTATGATTTCCTATCATGAATACTGAAGAAATACTGGTACCTGCATAGCAAATATGCTTGTCTGAATACTGGTTTGCATACATTGTTAATGTAATGAGACCACACCCCCCCAAAATGATATATCAGTATGTACACCTAGAACTTGATGGCTATCCACTTCTGAATCCATTGACAAAACCAAATGTGAGCTGTGTGGTTTTTGTTTTGTTCTCTTGTCATGTTATAAGTATGAGGTTTGTTTTATCAGAATTCAGAGACATTTGATTTACATCTCACCAGTCATTTAGGATATCAACATTCTTTTATATTCAAAAGAAAACAGCTTTCTAAGCTGGAGATGCTTTGTTGGATTTTAGTTTTATGATAAAAAGTTCACATGAATCCTCACTACAACGAGGGAGATCATTGATACACACTGAGAATGCCAATGCCCTTAACACAGAGCCATGGGGTACACTATGTCAGGTTGGTAATGTATCAGACAAATTGGTGTTAATACAAATAATAGACGATTTTCTAGGAATGATGGAAACAGCTGGAAGAGTGCTCCCGTTACATCATATGATAACTTTCTGCTTGATAATTTATGGTCAATTACATCCATCCGATTGATTTTTGTTCAGAAGGCTATTTGAGTCTTGATGGTGGTAGATGTGCTTGTTTACATATTTTTCAAATGGTTTGGACAAAACTGGCAAAACGAAGTTAGACCTGCAGTTAGAGGGAGAGAGAGAGAGAGAGACAGAGAGAGAGAGAGAGAGAGAAAGAAGAGAGAGAGAGAGAGAGAGAGAGGGACAGGCAGAGAGAGAGAGAGAGAGAGAGAGAGAGAGAGAGAGGAGAAACCAGACTTCACAGAATGTGAAGTCCATGCCCTGTAGGAAATTAGTTTGGAATATACAGTTGTTGACACCTGTATCAAAGTAGATCTAGTTGCAAAGCGAGACGACTGCAGGCAGAAATCTAAACAAATCTTAAATAAATGTTAGCAAACCGCCCAGAGAACGTGGACAAACGAGTCACAAGACGAAACACTCGTCTTGACTCGTTTGTCCACGTTCTCTGGGCGGTTCGCTAACCTGTATCAAAACTTTTGAAAATGCTCATAAGCATCAAAACATTCCAGCTGATGTCTTCTGTCATGAAGCGCATGATTTCTTCTGAGTTGATGCTTTTTCCTCCAATGGATTATATACCGCAATAGCTATTTGCAGACAGATGGCCTATTCAATCCTGAGAGATCCAATAAAATCACAAAGATTTTGAGCTGGATAGCTCATTGGGAGTCCCACCCACACAGACTTTTAAAAAAGATTCACCCGACAAGAGTTGTTCACAAGCAGAGCTTCTGTCCTGCTTTCCTATAGACCGCCCAAGAGTTTAACTTTCAATTTTCCACACTCATTAAGTGGTAACTGCAACCATCCCTGAAGCTTTTGACAATACGTAAGTCGTTAAATGGATAAAATGAAGGCTGCCTACCTGTCCTCCCCTATTTGCAATAGATAAATAGCACACTTCTACCTTTACTCATTATGAAAATGGTGTGCATGTTTCTGTGTTCATGCATGTTTAAATGTTGTTTTCAAGAACCATTCAACTTGCATTCCACAAGTAGTTTGTTTTGCCTTTCAGTAACAAAACAGCATATATTGAAACAAAAACAGTTTTCTTTTCATATCTTATTTTTTAATTTCATTCAAAATTGATAAAAAAAAATTAAAAAAACAATCACTAGGGACAGAATCATAAACATTCCTAATAATTCATTTAGGTGAAAAAAAAAAACAACAACAACAACAACACATGCACTGAAAGAAAACAAATCCAAATAAACGTCTTTTAAAAGAAAGAAAAAAGTTTTTCATGAAAATACTGGAGTACATGCTTTTTAAAATGTGTTAATTAATGAATGATACTGAAGAACATATCTTTATCAGTATGGCAGTAACATTTAAAACATTACAAAGGAAACATTTTTCTCACATAACACTTCATATATCACACTTAACGTGACTGACTAGTGCAGAAGCCCCTAAGGGTCTAACACATTTCATGTTCAAAATGGATGTCTGGGTAGGACAATTAAACATGTAGCTAATCCTCAAGATATATCAAAAGTGTGCAGACACGTTACCTCCCTTAAGCATCATCCAATAGTGCCCTCTTTTCAGCTGCCATCTGGATTTCCTGGCTTGCATTATTACAAGGGAACATTTATCTCTGAATCTGCTGACTGGGTTTGTCAATTTTTTTTCTTCTTTTTGCCCTACAAATGGTCATGTCTTCAGTAAAGCACACATTTACACCATTCAGATGACTGGGTTTGAGTTGAGCCCAGATCAGAATGGTCTCATTCTGCTTGCAGACCTCCAACTGCAACGCACTGCCCATCCACTTTTCTTCATGGACCACTGCTCCTCCGTCCCCTCCTTCTGCAGCCCCTTTGTTGTCCCTGGTCGGTGCAGCTGACTGGCCCTTCTTCATCAGTTTTGTCATCCAGATACAGAAGTGGATAGCCATCAAGTTCTAGGTGTATATACATATATATAATTGATCAGTTTGTCCAATGTATTCTAGAGGGTTATGTTGCCCATGACAAGTTTGCCTGTCGTCTACACATCAGTGGCACTGCCTCCTCTCGGTGCCTTGGTCCAGTTGATGGCAACTTCCTCTTCTCAAGTAGGTCCTTATCCCCTTCCTCCACTGAATTTTTTTTTTTATGAGTCATGATACCTGTGTCTTTCAGCCCATACACCAAGCACTCTGCTGGCATTGTTGTGGGATCTGATGAATCTGATGTAGTCTCCAGCAACTCTGATGGGTAGTTCTGATTCCAATCCCCTTGAATTAAGTGCAAAGGCTTTTTACATCTGGCTTAGTGTGTGAGACCCCGTTCTTCGTGGGTTCATCCAAGCATGAGCAACTAATAACTTATCTACAAAGTCTACAAACAAAACCAAGAAGACTGACACTTTGCTGTATGGATAGAACACAAATATGTGATGACATACAAGACAATAAGAAAGAAAAAAGAAACAAAAATCACAACCAACAAAGTCATAGAGAAAATGGAAACAAACGAAGGCAAATACTTGATCAACAATTAGGAACAGTTCTTTGTTCAGCAAGAACCCGTCCAACCTCAGAGAACCTAAAAACAAATGTAAAGTTTTTCTTAAAAATTTGGCAACAAATTTTCTTCTCTCCTAAATAACCACATTAAACGTAGATTAAAACAACAACAACAACAGGTCAATAGCTGCTTACCTACAAAATCAACAACTGATCTCTGGGAATATGAAAGTAACTTTCCCAAGTCAACAAAGCCAAGTCAACGGTGAGAGAGGGATAGGGGTGGTGTGTGGGAGAGAATAAAGAAACATGACTTGATGCGTAGCTTGAACGGGAAGAAAAACGATAGAGAGAGATAATGTTGCTCATAGCTCAGCTGACCGCAAAGGGCCATACCATAGCTGTCATCTTGTTGAAGTCAACTCTCAAGTCATATAAAAAAAAAAAAAACACATGCACACACACACATCCATACAAAATATTAAGATACACCATTTAAATAACAAACAACTGCAGCGAGAAAAGTGCAAAAAGAGGGAAAGAACAATGGATGGGAAAGGGAAAGACACTACAATAATCCTAGAAGAGGGTTTGCCTTTCAGTTGCTACAAGCGTTAGCCAAGTCTGGTAACTTGCTCCTTTAACAATTGTTCACCAGGTAAAATTTGCACAGCAATCAATTCAAAACATAAGATTACACATAATAATCAGTTCATAATGCAACAGCATACAACAACCAGTTCATATTGCAAAACATACTACACTCACTTAATACATTAGCAGGCACATAAATCAACTGATAGATTTAGCAATGGAAACTTCCATGAATGATGAACTAAAACACTATGATGAATATAACTGCTATGGTGTTGATATTATGTATATGGAAAGATCGAAACTGCTGTCCTGATTGGTGAGGCAACCCCCCCCCCCCCCCCCCCCCCAAAAGTTGTGACTACAGTTACAAAGCAATTTAAAAGAAAAAGAAAAATGTCAGTTCCAATTTTTTTTTTGCTTTTTCTTTTTTTTCTTTCTTTTTAACCGTTTGTGATGGCTGACATGCATGATAGCTGCCACTCTATGATGCATGGTATCCACTTTTATATTTGAATCTTTGCCCTTAGTCTTACCAGGAACCCAACTGACGAAGAACAAAAGACGAGGGAAAGGGGGCGTGCCTCTTCCTCCCCCCTGCACACCCCCTTCTAAAAAATGTTGAAACTTGGATATCAAATTAAGCAATTGATCTGATGCAAACCTGAGCACAGAGTGATGTAACATGCTCTTTTTGGTCCAGCCATGACCAGGACTGCTTGCTGTACAACATTTGTTCATCTCTTTCAGTTCTGCATCATTTCAACAATGCATGAAGTCGGAGCATGTTATTCTGTTGCATTCTTCCAGGCAGATAGATGACAAGGCTGCCTTCTCTTGTGAAGTTTATATGAGGTTTTGTGAGATAGTATCGTTTGCTAGAGCACTGAAAATGCAGTCAGCACTTTGTGGATTCACTGTTTCTTTGTTTTCAGTGTCGTCGATTTTTTTCACTATAAGAGGCTTCATGAAAATTATCTCCCCTTTCACATTTAACGGCTCATAAATGAAAATTGAATGGTGAAAAATTCATTGTCTGTAATTCCTCTAGTTTAATTGTTGTTGTTTTTGGACCATCCACACACAAACTTTGGAACTGTAGAAAAGAAAAAGGGTTGGTCAGGTTGCTGCAATTTCATTTTTTTCTTCTTTTTTTTTAGTCGATGATACTAATGTGACCGGAAAATGTGAGACTATCACAATCACTATTTGTAATCCATGTTTAGTCTCATATTCATATTGCATTGCACTGCATTACATCACACCAAATTACATCATATAATTGCATTGTACTGCATAATATTACACCAAATCATATATCTTCTAACGTTATATCAAATGAACAACAATGCCAAATAAAACATTCTGTCTGAATAGCTACAAGTCCAAATATAAACCAGCAAGTATTTTGAATTTTCAAATATTTTAGATTTCATTGCCGGCAGATGTTTACAGTCCTTTGCGTGAAAACGGTTCATTTTTGCATATGCAAAAACCTCCAATGTCCTCCTTCCCCTATTCTGAATCCTTTTTTAAAAGTGAATATCATAATACAAAACATCATCAGAGCTCTAAAATTCAAATCAATTTAAACTTGTGGCACAGCTCAGCTTTATTTTCAGATGTATTCAATCCATTTTAGAAATTTTGGGAGTGTGCCTATTTCAATGTTAAAATAAACTACTCTTGTTCTATAAATGCGCGTATGTGCACACCCACACCCACCCACCCACCCCCCATTTTCAAAAGGATGAATCCTGCACACAATATGACAAATAAGGGATGATTTCGGGTTGTACTGTACAAAAGACTAATGTTTGTACGTTCACTGGGAGCTCTGGTATACTGATAATAGAAAATAAATGAGGGAGAAAAGAGGAATGAATGGAGATGCTAGGAGTAGAGGCCTTAACTGTGGGTGTAGGAAGATGTTAGTTGCACAGCGTTGAGGATTTCCTGCCACAGAAGTAACATATGTGCACTATTATCCTTATTCACTATTCTTTATCATCATGATCCAGGCTGTGTATACAGATAGCAGCTGTGGGCTCAATCATACGAAGTAAGGCACTCAGTATTTGAATAATATACATATATACTGCTCCAATATTCAGTCTTAAAGTTAAAGCCTTGCATTCAGCCAACATTGGCATTGTCCGACATTCACAAGCAGATGAACATCAGCTCATATTCAATACAAATTGCACTGCTCATGCTGGAAGGATGATACATGTGCATACCCTAAAATGGACAGCTGGTATGTTACATTTAATTTTTTCATGCTATGGTGAACAGCTAAGGACACATCAAAGTCTTAAGAGATGTATAATCTGGTCATCAGCTATGAAAAATCATGGAAATACTCATTCATAACCACAGATGATCAAATTAAAACGCAACACTGAATTAAAGCATAAACAATGAAATCAAAGCACACAGATACAAAGCTACAAAACAGGAAACATAATAAAGAAACAACTTTTCACAATGAAGGTGATGGGGAAGGGGGTTGGTTAACACTCGAACAAAGATCATGTGTAAAATGCTCATTCCACACTGACTGACATGATTTGTTTCCACTGCAGTCATGATAGACGGAATGACCAGAGCTGCCAGTGAAAGCCAAATGTTCAGGTAAGATAAACAAGCTGAGCTTCTCTCTCCCAAACGCAGGAAATTCACAATGATCTACATCTCTTCTTCTACCGACAGTTAATTCTGCTCCCACATTTCAGTACGACACTCCCTTTCAAATGTGGCAAGTGTGCCAGCACATTCTAGTCACTGAAGAACTTAGGTCAGCAGTAATGATGAACAAAACAGCATGGCGCTACTGCAGACTGCTAACTCTGGCCAGGTAATCCTCCAGGAACTGTTTCTCGTCTGTCATCTCCAAATCCAAATGATCTGTCTCATCTCGGCTGATGTCTGAAATCAGTTCGTCCAGCACACGGTTCTCTTCTTCCCTTTTCCTTGCGGCACTTTCCTTGTCAGGGGATTCTGGAGAAAGAAAAGACCACTTGAGGATTTTCTGTGCAAGACTTTACAGACCTGCAAGCATGTGCTACGAAAAAGATCTTGAAGAGCAAAAGTGGCAGATGAATGCCCCTAAGAATATAATATTAATAGTAAAAAAAAAAAAAAAAAAAAAAAAAAAATCAGTGAAGCTCAGGAACACATTGATTGAAGAACTAGATCAAGCAATATCCTGAAAAGTTATGGTTTGAACTAATATCATTCACTGTATATAAACTTTGAGAAATGGTCAGATTTGCTCTGCAAGCTATCTCATAGCAGGGAATATGAGATCTGCACTGAAGTCATTCATAATTCAAAATACTGGTAAAATTAATTGGAAAAATTGAAATAATACATGCATTTGTACACACTAGATTTCCTTTTTTATACAAAAGCTTATCAATTATTTTAACTTTAGGAATTAAAGACCCCAGATAACAAAATGATCTGGAAAAGATATTCCTGCTATGTCTTGATCTGACTCTCAGCATGCGAAAGATATTACATTAAAAAAAAAAATGTTGGTCAAAATGTTTCATACTGCTGAAGATAAAATATAAAATAGACTTGTTTAAATTTACCAAGACCAGTTCAGTTCACTTTCTGCTAAAAACAACAACAAAAAAATAAACATTCAAAATTGTACCTTCAAGTGTAACAAACAAGAAAGTGGTAAACAATTGAAAAAATGTAAAGAATACAATTGTCAATAGAACAGGACCACTAATTCTGTCTACATATACACATTTAAATATATATATATGTTGAACAATTTAGTTACATTTACATATTTATATAACAATTTATATATACACACATATATATTTTTTGTGTGTGTGTGTGCATACATTAGGAACAACTGTTCGACAGAAATGATGAGACAAAATTCTTTTCCTGATGTTCCTTTGCCAGACTCCTCCCTTTCTTTTACCGGATTTTTTTTGACGAGCGATGATGAGACAATGAACCCAAGGCGCCTGATCCATTGGTTCTCTTCCTGTGTCTCTGACCCTTTGCCCCTTTGAAGGAAGTGCAGGGGTGTACATAAAGGACAGTGCCAGGGTTAGGGTCATGTGATGAGAGGCAGTGCAACATGCTGCCTGTTTCCACACGCACTACAGTGGAATCCAGCCATTGTGAAAGCGATGCCTGTGACAGCTAATACTCATCTTCTCAGACTCGCGTCAAATTAATCATCAAACTGGATGATAGAGACTCTATACAGGGTTCCTACAGACTCCCAAGAACAAAATTCAAGGAGTTTTCAAGGAGCTTTTATTTTATTTCAAGGCAAGAGGTGGCACGAAAATTAAACCATTCTTCTTTTAAAACTTCTTCATTTTTTTCTATTATGTAAAAAAAAAAAAACATGGAAAAAAAAACATATTTGGGCAATTTCAAAGCTCTTGTGTGATTTGGGGACCAAAAATGGGGGCAAAATGATGAAAAATGAAAAAAAAAAAAGGTTCATGACAAGAACTGTATTTGTATCATAGCAGACATGTTAGGCACTTGAAACATGACTTTTCTTGTTTTGCTGAGCTATAGTAATGCAATTACAAAAGGGTTTTTATATATCTAGACTGCTTTTTTTTTCAATATTTTTTTTCCATACGGTGGCCATCAGGCGTCTCGTTTCATTGCTTTTGAATTATTCCAATAGAAATAGCAAATGATACGTGCCGTTTTGACTTATAAATAAAATATAATTGCATGCAGAAATCATTTCTGATCAAAAGAAAAAAAAATTACCAAGCTAGCTAGTCTGGATTTAGAGCTATTGTACTCCTTGCACATCAACCGTTGTTGAAAAAAGTGATTTTGAGAAAATGGCGTTTGAAAATAAATAAGTTAAGCAATTTTCACACACACCTCCTTCAAATAAAGTCCTTTTTTTACTAAGAAAAATGTGAAAATAGACAAAATGAACACCACAGATGGTTTCAACAGAATTTCTTGAGCACAAAACACATAAAGCCCAAAACACGATTTTTGAAAGAAAACGGTCAAATTTTGAAAAAAGAAATGGCAGATTTTTCTGTGTTCAGGTTGATGAAAAAAATTATTTTAAAACAAATTTTTACAAACATTGTCGCGATCCTGGATTGTCGTTGGCGATTTAAC
Source organism: Conus canariensis (assembly GCA_033310375.1). Classification (NCBI taxonomy): domain Eukaryota; kingdom Metazoa; phylum Mollusca; class Gastropoda; order Neogastropoda; family Conidae; genus Conus; species Conus canariensis. Next base: position 78,760,769 of record CM065715.1, read on the forward strand.
CAAGGGAGATAATTTGTAACTTCATCAATTTTGATGACGCTACAAATTATCTCCTTTGGTAAACTCACACCGATCCAGGATCGCGACGATGTTTGTAAAAATTTGTTTTAAAATAGTTTTTCATTAACCTGCATGCAGAAAAATCAAACTGCCGTTACTTTTTGCCACAATAAAGATTTTTGGAGCAAATGGCTTGATTTTCAAAGGTTTTCAAAGAGGTTTGGTCAACAGAACCACATTTTATCGATTTTCGAAGGTTTTCAAGGTCTTGAAATTCCCTGTCAGAATTCAAGGAGTTTCAAGGAGCGTACGAACCCTGTCTATAATACCAATATGATCAATACTCCAAAATGATTCTCAGCTGAGGAAATTTTCGTATTTGTCTGTTCATTGTTGGTCTGCCATCAAGATTACTCAAAACTACTGAACTGACTGTAACAAAACTTGCTGGAAAAAAGAAATGTGGCTCACAGATTAATTCTGGTGCCGATCTTGGTCAGAAGCATGATAAAAAGATCTGCTCAGCAAGATTTTAACAAATTTTTCAGTGCACAACCGTCTGCAAAGTAATATATTTTCATGGAGCATTAGGACTTTCAAGTCATATAAACAGACATTTCATTATCCTATTAAAAAAAAAATGGTCCGGGTAAGTTACTTTTTCACTCTGCATCTACAATTAGTTCCCCCTGGCATCAAAATTATTTTGAGTGACAGAAATCTGTGCTCTCCTGAGAGCCCTTCTACTTTGTCTGTCGTAGCAAAATAACACAAATACCACAAAATTCATTTTAGCTGACCTGGCGGAAAGAGAACAGGTGGCCCAAAGACCAACCCATTAAATTTCAGCTCTAATTCGAGGAGCACATCTATATCAAACAACAGATCCAGGTTCTGATCAGAAAATATATTACAAAGTTTCTGCTGAACATGACTACTGTGATGTTGCTTTTTAAGGACCCAAACCTTGGTGCACCAGTGACAGAACTGGAGGAATCTGGTGAATATTCTTCAGGGTGGTGCCTCGGTGACTCAACATAGAGATACGGGAGAAACAGAAGATTTTAAGTAACAAAACAGTACATAGAAAGTAACTCTGTTAGTCAACATCAACTGTTTCAGAACTGGATGGAAAATGAATTTTTGTGGACTCATAAACTGACTCAGAGACCTGATCCTAATCTGATCCACCTCGATGCAGATATGCTCTCTTCCTAGTGTCCTAATTCACCAATGAAACCTCAGTTACAGTCATGGGCATAAAGTATACATATGGAAACCAATACAGGGAGTTTTTGTTTTCTTGCTGCCAGTGACTGTTTCAATGTTACCTTGGCAGGCTCTTTTCATGATGCCATTGTGTGTTTAATCTGTTGTTGACTATGGCTGGTTCTCCTTCTATATGCTCTCTCTCTCCCATTACAGTTCATTTTCAATTTGTAAATCATGTCATGTAATCAAATGCTCAACTAGTGAATGATTCTGAGTGAAAATGTGGCCATATTCATACAAGCTGGATTCCACTGCAGTGAAGCAAAATGCAACAGGAGAGTGTGCAGCAACAGCAAAGAAGCAAAGCACAGTAATACAATATAATAAAAATGGGCAAAATACCAGCCGCCGTGGCGAAGTGGTTAGCGTCACGGACTCCCGGCTGGGAGGTCGTGGGTTCGAATCCCATCAGGTCATGTGGGTTTTTCTGCCCCGACCGGCTCCTACCCAGAGTTGAGTTGCTGCGGACTCAGTTGGGAAGACTGGGACTGCACAGTCGAGTTTCATCCACGTAATGGATGCGTTTCTGAGAGTGTTGCTCAAATTTCCTGACAAACACTGCAGGTGCCTGTATCTCTCGGGCCTGGTTGACGCCGGGATATATTATGAAAGGAAGCGTAGAGTACAGCCCTGTCATGTAGTCTCAGACCGAAATGGAAATCCGTAGCATCATCTTAATCATCCTCATTCTCATCGATCAGCATTAAAAAAAAAAGTCTCAAATTCTGTGACCCTTCATGCCCGGCTCTCATGGTGACCTCAATTTCGATGTCCTCTCCACATCTGTGGCCTTGGTTTGGTTCCGTCGGGGTCACCGGTATCGGTGAGTTCATGGGGGCTGTCGTTGGACGGATGTGGTGGCGCCCTCCATAGGGAGAGCTCACTCACGCCGGCTTCGCGACTAAGCAATTATTGTCGTCAGTAGGGGGCTTAGTAGGTGGTGTCCTGCGTATGTTAGATCAGAACAGGCGCCACTGAACACCACCGAAGTGACTCGGCAGCAGTGCAGTGTCTTCTCCGGTGGGTTGCCTCTTGACGACTTGACATTGACTGCTCCCTGTGGATTGCCGGTGCCGGGGTTGCGGCGGGGCCGACCGGGCTGTGGCTGTGGATGGGGTGTCGGAATGAGCGGTGTGGGTGCACTGCCTCTGAGGTGGCGTAGAGGTTGGGACAGCAAAAAAAAAAGAAAAAAAAAAAGGGCAAAATGAAAATGGTAAGTGATAACAGAACAGATGTCAGCATAATGAACAGAAAATAAGTCAGAACTCAGAGTCAGAATAGAACAGCAAACAACAGAAAAGCATTGCACTTATTCTATGTTTATGGCACCCATAATGCAGCTTAACCATCACAGAAGAGCAACATGACTCAACTAACACAACTCACGAGATGCACTGATTTTTCTGAACATTATAGGACTAAAGCCATACAAAAAATTACCTTGATACTCTTAAAACTGAGTGAATCTCCCTAAAATGCCATTTCTTTTTTTCTTCACGATTCCTTCCAATTCAGTTAGAATTAAGTTATCAAAATAAATCTTTCTTGCCAATAATCTGGATGCAGACAAGCTCAATTGGACCTTCAGGTATGAACATTAATGATATATTTTGAAATGATTTTACACATCTGAGTAAAATGAGGACATATAAATCAAGCATTTGCATTCAATGCAAACAAATCTTAGCATCTGTCAAAAAATAATGCTAGTCATTTCTTTACAAGAACCAGATAATGAACTGTCAACAAAGGGGGACAGATCAGGAGAAAAGTGCACAGTGCAAAAGCAAACAAAACAGCAAGCCATCCAAACATGAAGCGAAGCAAGCGGAGCATATACTACTTTCAGAAAGGATTTAGATGAAAGACAAGAAATTTCCCCTCAAAACACTGGATAAAGAAAAAGGCCCGCTCCAGAATACCTGACCCTGAAGACGATGATTCTGATTCATCTGAGCTGTACGGCAGCACTCCGTTGTACTTGATCAGGTCGTCCACTGCTCTCTGCACATTGTTCCTGTGTTTGCGGAGCGCTGTTTTCACTGCTTCAGCCTCAAAGCCAAGCGATACTAACTGCAACACATGTTGGAAATGAATGGTATCAGAAAGAGGTCCAGAAAAAAGAAAAGAAAAAAAAAAGGAAAATGTGTTCTTATCAAATACATGAAAGAAAGGAAGGGAGAGAGTGAGACAGGAAAAGACAGAGGGATGTTTGTAAAAGGGAGGTAATGGCCAGGGAAATTCCTAGCTGCCTAAACATTGGAATGAATGAACAAAGCCTCTCATTTTCTCTCTATGCACACTTGTTGCTTCCTCCTGGAAAATCGAAGAGATGTAGAAGAACAGCCCATCCTCAACACCTGTCAGAGGCAAATATTTAACACATCAGGTGGCCAGCCAAAGTCAGCAACAAAGAGCTGTGACAAAATGCAGTATAAGGAGCCAGTTACCATGCAGATCCAGAGGGAAAAGTGGGGCTGGATAAGGCACTCCCTTTGGCAGGAAGCCTCCAACATCAGCCATCAGGCTTTGACTTGGAACCTACATGGAAGAAGCGGGGATGACCCAGAGGCAGCTGGAGAAGGGACACTGAGGCAGAGCTGAAGAGGAAGGTCGGAACCAACAGGACAGAGGCAGAAAGGACAACCCAGAGTTGAGTGTGCTAGTCACTGATGTTCTGTTCTCCTACATGGTCAAAGGCTGAAGTAAACAGGTACACCTGCTCATCAACAAATAAAAGAACCTAAACATGATTATACTTCTGGGCACTTACGTACAACAATAAAATCAGTTTGCAGGGAAAAGACGAGAAAGGCAAGGTTTTGCAAAATGCTGTTTTGTAGAAAACAACATGAAATTTAATGAGACAATACTAGAGAGAAAAACATATACATCCCTCCATCTTTCTTACACACTCTCTTCATCTTCTTTTTTTTTTTTTTCTTATTTTGTCTCACACAGACATAATAGTGCCATATGAAACTACACAACCAGAGGGCAAAATTTTCCAGGCCTGAATTCAACAGCACAAAATTTTGTTGTTGTATTCAGTGAACCTGGGTCGAAGAGACATATGAGAAATGCTCTCTTAGATTAGCAAGAACACCAGCAAGATGGTTTTCTTTTCCCCAATGCAAGCACTATCACACAAAGGTCAGAGTCTAGCAGTGGTGCCCTCTGATGATTTTAGATATTCAGCCTCTGTTCCCAGACACTGAAGGAACAGCAATCCAGACTGAGAAGAAATTCTGTGGCCACTCTGCCAAAGAAAATTCTGTTTTCACATCCAAAGCTAATCTCTTGAACTGAAAGGTTCAAAGCCACCATCCATCGACCTCACCTGTGCTATGTCGGTGTCCTTCAGAACCACAGGTGTTTTGCTGTCCTCAACATCAGGCAAATCCAACAGCTCCGGATGTTCCTGTAAAACCTGAGAGAGAAAAAGGAGCAAAAAATCCCGTAAGAATAATCACAATGCCACACACATATCCAATTTGGTTTCACTTTGTCGTAATACCAAAAACAATGATCACAAAATCACTGATTCATGATTGAACTGCATTCAAAATATGTCAGAAAAGTTGTACAGATGCCTGCAAGATTTGAGCTCCTTCACTATTTAAATGCACGGCAAAACAGATGCCCTATGAGTGGTAGCCTTAGCCAGAAAATTGTTCAGAGGGGTCCATCTACTAGCTGCGTGTATGGCGCATAGATAATGCAGAAATTCATTTAGTTTTGGCCTGTCAGTACCCCAAACCTGCCACCAACATCCTTAAAAGTGGATTCCCACTCGTCAAAGAAATTGCGGTCATATCAGCCTTCATGTGCAATGACCACACTATTTCTGGGGGACCTTGGATACTGCTGGTAGTTCAGTCATCTGCTTTCAGCCTAATTTTATTACTGCTATCTTTTACAGGAAAAGAAATCTCTTTGCAGGGATGAATTAAAAAGGGAAGATGTATTATGGCATTTCTTTAAAAAGACAGAACAAAACAACAGAACATGTGACATACAGGTAACAACCTTTTGTGTATGTATTTCATCAACACTCACACACACACACACACACACACACACACACACACAAAACACAAGATTGACAATATAAAACACTGATGAAAATATTTGAACTTGAATACTGTTACTCTGACAAACAGACAAACACACAATGACAAATAAGCACACATAGAAATTGACTTGCATCTACCATTTTTTCCATAGTATTATTTCTCTCCCTCTCTCTGTCTCACACACACACACACAACACACACACACACACACACACACACACAACACATATGTACGCAGCCAAACGCATACAAAACAAATATACACACAATGACTCACATCTATTGCTTTTTCCACATTATTATTTGTCTGCTTCAAGGCCTCTGCTGCTGCTGCTCTAGGAAAGTGCATCTGGACCATCATGTTCACGTTCTGCATATTCAAGCTGGAGAAAAAGGAAACATTTATGAAAAGATCTGAAAGACATGAACTTTTAAACTATAGTCATGCATTTCACCACAAGCTCCAGTTTAAGACCATCTTATACCGACAATTCGGCTTACTCTGTCAACAGGGAACTATCAGTGGCATATCAACATAGGCTACCCACCACTGGAGATACTGCACTGCCACCGAGTCATTTCAGTATGTTCTGTGATGCCTGTTCTGCGTGAAGATAAACAGAACCCTACCCGCTATGTCTGTCACTGATTTCACTGAACCAATTTCTCATTCTCTGCTCAGAAGGATACCGTTTTTTGAAAAATGACAGTTAACATCTGCCTACTTGATGCTGGACTTTTCTTTTTTAATTAGGGGGTAAGCAGGGAGAAATTTCGATGGGATCATGTCAGTGTAGTAGTCAGCTCACATCAGTTCCATAAATTTTCTTATTCTAATCCTGACCACTGCACAAGGCCTCTTCATAGCTGTCAAGATTCGTATGAGGAAAAAAGGTCACATCCTGAAAAAGAAAGGGTACATCTTGGTGGAAAAAAAAAGCTTAACAACAACAACAAAAAAAATAATGAAGGCTACGGTAGGTTTACTACTGACATCCTTAAGGCAAATAACTAGGCTGTGCTGAGAGCACCAGTGTCTGTTTAGTTTATCACTCTCAATTGTAGAAAAAGTTGTTTAAAAAAAATAAAATGAAAAACATTTAAATGTTATTTAAAAAAATTAAACAAAAACATAAAAAGACCACAAAGGCAAACAGACTCTGAAGAATGGATAGGTAGACAGTGCATACAATTTTCACTACCTAGCAGCCGGATTACAAAAAAAAAAAAAAGCTGGCATGAACAGTAATAAGTGTAAAAGAATTTCCACAACGAACACAGGAGAATGGTCCACTAAGGCAGAAAAACAGAAGATAATAAAAATGAAAGACAAAAAAAAAAAAAAAAAAAAAAAAATCCTGCATAAAAAAAAATCACAGAAAAGTAGAGGTTATTAGTAAAGGTCTTCCAGAAACTGGGGAAGCTATCTGTATTGAAAGAGGTCACAACATGGCCAGAGGAACGATCAGCTCACCTCTCTCCATTGGCACAGTTGCCATACTTCTTTGCCAGCTTCCTGTCTTCTCGTTCCTGCTTCTCCTTCTTCACCAGCTCTGCCCGATCCTGAACATTGTCAGCATTACATCATTATGATCTTGAACCTGTCAGCCTTACATTTTATCATGATCCTGATGACAATACATGATCCTGAACCTGTCAGCCTTATATATCATCATGATTCTGATGACACAATCATGATCCTGAACATGTCAGCATGGTATCATTATGATCCTGTACATTGTGAGCATTATATTATCATAATCCTGAATGTGACGGCATTATATTATTCATAATCCTGAACATGTCAGCATGACATTATCATGATAAAAATTTTTGTCACCACCACATTAATATGATCCTAAACATGTCAGCATGCCATGATCATGACCCAGAGCACTATCCTTATCACAATATCATGATCCTGAACACTTCCATCATCACATAAACATGATTCTGAACATGTCAGCATGACATTATCATGATCCTGAATGTCATCAGCATAACATCATCATGATCCTAAACAAGGTATACATTTGTAAACACAGTACTGTCAAGAAATGCTTGGCTGAAAAATAGGCAAGCTGGGCAGATTTCATAAACTGGCAGACAGTGAATTCCAAACTAGGGCGGCAAAACTCGAGGAATGCTGACCAAATGACTTCAGACTTTGCTTTGGGATCTTCAGCAGTTTCTGACAGGAGGAGTGGAGGGTATGTGATGAGTGGTATGCACAGAGCACAGGGAACAGCTACGGTGAAGGAGGACCATCAAAGAAATGAAGGCAAGAGTAACCTGCCTGCACTGATGTTGACATTTAACAGGCAGCTAGTGAAGCTCATTCCGCAGTAGTATGATGTGATCTCCACAACAGTTGCAATATCATGCTTTTGAACATGTTAGCATCACATTATCATGATCCTGAAAATTGTAATCATAACACATGCAAAAAAAGAATCACCATCAACAAAAAAAATCCACACTATCTAGCTATCAGAATACAGCAGCCTAGACAAAACAAGCTGAGATTTCATGGGTTACATGCTGAGACCTCATGAACAAAAATATACGCAGAAAGACTAGGAAAGCAAACAGAAAGAAGGCTACAGAAAAAGAGAAAATAAAAGGAAATACTACCTTATAAATAGAGAAAATGAGAAACAGGGGAAAAGTTCTAAACACAAGCAACTAGAAGCACAACTACACATGACAATAGTGAGGGTAACACTTGGTAAAGGCGAAAGAAAGGCTCTCAGCACCACTCACCTGCCTCATCTTCATGACGTAGTCGACAGCAGCGGTAACATTACCCTGGCAGGCCCTCATGCCCAGTCTGGCCTCTCTGTCAGTGAACCCCAACTCCATCACTGAAACACGGCAGTCATCATAAAGCTGGGTCACTGTGTTTGTGAACAACTCCATCACTGAAACACGGCAGTCATCATAAAGCTGAGGTCACTGTGTCTGTGAACAACTCCATCACTGAAACACGGCAGTCATCATAAAGCTGAGGTCACTGTGTCTGTGAACAACTCCATCACTGAAACAACGCAGTCATCATAAAGCTGTGATCACTGTGTCTGTGAACAACTCCATCACTGAAACAACGCAGTCATCATAAAGCTGTGATCACTGTGTCTGTGAACAACTCCATCACTGAAACACAGCAGTCATCATAAAGCTGAGGTCACTGTGTCTGTGAACAACTCCATCACTGAAACACAGCAGTCATCATAGAGCTGTGGTCACTGTGTCTGTGAACAACTCCATCACTGAAACAACGCAGTCATTATAAAGCTGTGATCACTGTGTCTGTGAACAACTCCATCACTGAAACACAGCAGTCATCATAAAGCTGAGGTCACTGTGTCTGTGAACAACTCCATTACTGAAACACAGCAGTCATCATAAAGCTGTGGTCACTGTGTCTGTGAACAACTCCATCACTGAAACACAGCAGTCATCATAAAGCTGAGGTCACTGTGTCTGTGAACAACTCCATCACTGAAACACAGCAGTCATCATAAAGCTGAGGTCACTGTGTCTGTGAACAACTCCATCACTGAAACACGGCAGTCATCATAAAGCTGTGGTCACTGTGTCTGTGAACAACTCCATCACTGAAACATAGCAGTCATCATAAAGCTGTGGTCACTGTGTCTGTGAACAACTCCATCACTGAAACAACGCAGTCATCATAAAGCTGTGATCACTGTGTCTGTAAACAACTCCATCACTGAAACACAGCAGTCATCATAAAGCTGAGGTCACTGTGTTTGTGAACAACTCCATCACTGAAACACAGCAGTCATAAAGTTGAGGTCACTGTGTCTGTGAACAACTCCATCACTGAAACACAGCAGTCATCATAAAGCTGTGGTCACTGTGTCTGTGAACAACTCCATTACTGAAACACAGCAGTCATCATAAAGCTGTGATCACTGTGTCTGTGAACAACTCCATTACTGAAACACAGCAGTCATCATAAAGCTATGGTCACTGTGTCTGTGAACAACTCCATTACTGAAACACGGCAGTCATCATAAAGCTGAGGTCACTGTGTCTGTGAACAACTCCATCACTGAAACATGGCAGTCATCATAAAGCTGTGGTCACTGTGTCTGTGAACAAATCCATCACTGAAACACGGCAGTCATTATAAAGCTGTGGTCACTGTGTCTGTGAACAAATCCATCACTGAAACACGGCAGTCATCATAAAGCTGTGGTCACTGTGTCTGTGAACAACTCCATCACTGAAACACAGCAGTCATCATAAAGCTGTGGTCACTGTGTCTGTGAACAAATCCATTGCTGAAACACGGCAGTCATCATAAAGCTGTGGTCACTGTGTCTGTGAACAAATCCATTACTGAAACACAGCAGTCATCATAAAGCTGTGGTCACTGTGTCTGTGAACAACTCCATCACTGAAACAACGCAGTCATCATAAAGCTGTGGTCACTGTGTCTGTGAACAATTTTATCACTGAAACTTTGCAGTCATCATAGGGATTTGGTCAGGCATGGGTTTTTAACAAGGAGGTTAAGTCAGTTATGGCACTGCCTGGATTTACTTGCATCAGTTACAGAGCTTTTGTGGTTGATTAAACATGAAGCTTATGCCTAAATGCATGTGTGTATGCATGCATGAAAGTGTTCATGGGTGGGTACATATGTGCATGCATGAGTTCATGTATGCAAAGATAGAGCAAAAAAAGAAATAAATAAAACAGAAAAACCCTGAAAGAAAGAAACAGTTCAAAGCGAGACAGACTGAAAGAAATGATCACTCACAGTGTGCAACAGCTTCTGGGTTGACCTGCAATCCATTGTACTCATCCATAGCCTGCACACACATGACAATACAGCAAGAGTTTCTATTTCCTTGACTCCACTCAACTGATAGGCCTTTGATCGTAAGTTTTGAATCTGAATACTTGTCACCAACTTGCTTCCTCATCTATTGTATCACATTTTATGTTACATTGCTGACTTTGTTTCCATTTTTATAGGTTCCCATCCATTTCAACAAATCCCGTTTCAGGCCATGATAATCTCATTCACATTTTAGCAGCGTTTTGCTCTATCAGCACTTGTAACTGCTGACTTACGCCAAAGATGGAAAAGTCTGCCATGGACACTAGCGAACAAATGGACAACTCAAACAGTGACAACAAAGATTTTGTATACCTGAAGTACTCACAAAGATTTTTATTCTTCAAAGCATCTAAATCTCTTTGTTTCCACCTTCCATATACTAAATTTAATTGAAAAGAAACATAAAAAAACAGCAAAGTTTCTCCATCAAACCGAATTGTGATAGACCTTCAATCTGCCAATTTGTGTGTGTGTGTATGTAACATTTTTACAACTAACAACTTTATTTCAGAAAATATCAAAGTTTTCAAACTTTTTCTTTCCCCATCACAAAAATGCTTACAATTAATAAACCATACCAACTTACACATAACAATGTAGTAGTAGATAAAATCTGCTTCAAACTTGTCTGTTTCTCAGGTTGGTTGTGTTTATATAACCTCTTTCCAGTAAATCGTAAATGTGTATTTGTAAAGCCAACTGACTGATCCTCTAATACACTACCACTGAAGTCTGAAGCAAGTGCAAGTGTGCATGTATTGACTACAGGGCTTTCTGAGCAGTCAGTTCCTGTTCAGCAGTGCTTAGGCCACTAAATTGTCCATGTATGTCATACAGACATTGAGTGGACAGTCAACTTTCATGATCACATATTGTTGTACCTGACTTTCTGACTGGTCAGTATGGTAAAGACCCAGCCCTGCCTACCTGTCTCAGCAGTTTCTGTGCATCAGCCACTCTCTGCTGGTGGAAGGCCACTATGCCCTGAAGAAGGTGCAGCCTCATGAGCAGGATCCGCTCCACCTCTGCTCCGTTCTAGCACACACACAGCACACCACGGAGAACGTAGAGAGAACTCTGGGCTGAATGACACACCTAAATGGCAACCAACTGGCACATGGACCACCCAGGATGAAACATGTCCCAGCCCCCAGGTTCAACCCAACAGGGACATCTTGACGGGTGGTATGAGTGCTAGTTTTTTTTTGCTTTGATGATAAACAGGGGTTCTATTATTCACACTGCTTCATGAGATTTTTGCTTTACTAGCTTACTTTCTAACATTTCATCTTCATACATTTCATGTGCAAGGGGCATAATATATACAAACTGTCTTGACTGACTCTACTTACACTCAATCAACAGATAATCAAGCAAAACATGATAAAGACTTGCATATATATATACACATGAGAGGGAGGGAGGATGGGGGAGAGAGCGAGCTAGATGGACAGACAGACAGAGAGACAGACAGACCCACACACACACACAAGAATTCAGTAAGAGGTAAAGAATTCAAGCCAACAAAAACGATTCTTGCCTGCTGAATTTCTGAAGAGGACTCTACTTCCAATAATAAACAAATACTACAAACAATCACTCTGAAGAGAACTCTACCTCCAGTAATAAACAAATATCACAAACGCTCGCCCCCCAGCACCCCTCTGACGCACCTCCCTTTAACTTGGTAAAAACTGAAATGAATGCAGACAGCGTCTCACCTTCAGCAGTTTTAACCTCTCATTGTTAGCTCCATAGCTTTTCAGGAATGTAGTTTCACACTTGTGAAGACGACGATCTGAGGGGCACATTGGAATCAAACATCATGTTTCTGTACACTGCTTTGATTATACCTTTAGATGTAAAAGGATACACATTCTCTATATCATGAATTGATTTGCAGCAGACAATTACTGTGCATACAAACACTTCAAAACAGAGAAGATGCGTTTTCTTTAGTAAAGAGAAATATCTTTTGCATCTTAAACATCATGTTGTACCCTGTTATGTTATAGTATATTAAAAAAAACAAACCTCATTCACGTACATAACACACACTGCACACACACACATCCCATACAGACTCATCTAAAATGGATGACAGCACATATAATCACGCATTAACACATATAAACACACACTCTTGAACAAAGTAAGGGAAGCAACAAAGCCAGTACCTGCATCAGGTAAATCACCAACATTCTCTAGACACAGGTAGCACCAGACAATGTCCAAACACAGGATGGCAAAATTGTCCACATTGTCCAAAATCTCTGCACGACAGTTCCTGGCACACACGCGCGCACGCACACACACATACACACACACACATACACACACACACTACACAAAGCTGTTCAACAACAAAATCAAATACATAGCCACATAAAATAAACTGATTCAGAAGCCTTAGTGAAAAAAAAACCCCTAACAAATATATGTCCATGTGCAATTGACTACAGAGAATACGTTAAGAAACATGAGAAGTACTATGTGCAATACGCTGAAGCAGAAAGAAAGCCTTAACAAAAATAAAAAGCACAATGCGCAATGACCTGACACAAGAAGGCAAACACAAATTAGAATCAACATGCGCAAGCAGCTGCAGACCTGTTTACCCTAAAACTGATGTTGGTGTACTTTTCAACTCAAATTAGTGCATTTTCTACAAAGTATGTGTACCCATTATCCAAATCTGTAAGAAAGCTGGGACGGGAGGTGGGGGATTCATTGTCATCTATCATTAGAGCAGAGGTCAGAGGGATACCTGCTGATCTTTCAGTAACTACAGCTGAATGGATTCTCCCAATATGAAATACTTTCAAGCCCGATTTATCTGCAGTCTTTGGCACAAATTCATGCTCTCTTGCCACATTTTTTCTTTACATTTTGAGGCCTGTAGTCCCCGCTATTATTCCGACATACCAGTATGCTGTCAAAGATTCTGACACAACCAGATATTGTTTCATGAGTTAGCCATTCTCTTGAGTTAGTGAGAGTTGCTGCTCTTTGGTCAAAAGCACACCAAGAGAACACAATGGTTACACACTGCATATGCAATAACTGCTCAAGAACCTCCTGTCTAAATTTTTGTTTCAACCTTTTTATTCTTCCAGTTTGTTACATTCACCGTATTTTTGCCATGTGTATAAATTGCGGTGAAAACATATAAGTAAACAGGTCTATAACTGATACAGAAAGAATATGTAACCAAAAATAAACAAGATGCAAAGCATATAAATGTACTCCCAGTTTATCTTGAATACAAGTACTTTCTAAGGTATTCCATAACGTAGAATAACCGTCTTGGGCCATTACAGCCATTACTAACAGTTATTCTGGTTAAATAAAACATCGGGCATCATCCATGACCCATAATGAACATATGTACAAATTTTCAGAAAGATTGGCCCAGAAGTTTCGTCTGGAGCGAGTCAAACACATTTTGACATGGACAGACAGACAGACACACACACACACAGACAGCATTTCTTTGTTCCCATTGTACAGTACTCCCTGTTCTATAAGAACTGGGAGTACAAAAAATACCATGTGCAACGATCTGATGCAGAAAGAATACTGAAAAAAAAAAAGTTTCAAAGTGAAGTGACTGCAGGCGGAAACTGAAACTTGAGAGCAAAAGTAAAATTCCTGGGTCGCAAAATGAATGGAAAAATCAAATCACACATTTGTTTTGTGATTTGTTCGTTCCATTCATTTGGCGGCCCAGTAGTTCATTTGCTCTCATAACTGATTTAATAAACCAACAGATTTGATTAACGAAAACAAACAAAAACCATCGTGCAATGAACCAAGATATAGAAGAATAAGTCATGATTTTTTTTTTAGATGCACAACATAAATTGACACAAGTTTTATGTTATCCAAAAATATAGCAACAACATGTGCAATGAATCGACATAGAAACAGTATGTTGACAATCATTACAAATACCACACACATGCAATAAACTAATACAGAAAACACATATCAAACATAAAAAAACCCAACACCATGCGCAGTAAAGTGCAGAGAAAACATAACATCACAGAAATCAAAATCCCTATGCAACTAACTGATACAGAAAGTTGTTTTTTTTGTATTAAACATTTTTTTAATTCTCCATAATAAACATACAGTTTTTCAATTTGAATTTCAAACCAAAGTTATGAAGAAATTTTTTTTTTTTACATGCACAGACAAAAACAAAGACACCACATTCCCACTCACTCACATGCTCCCCTCCCCCCCTCCCCTTTCAGGCTCCACAGATGTCTGTCAACTTATCACTAATATCTCACCTTTCAGGGCTGATACAGAAAGCTTTTTTTTTTTCTTGTATGTTAATCTTCCAAGAACGCAAATGGTGATCTTCAAAGTCTTCACCAATTTTCCTTCACACACATGACCACCGTGACTCACCTAAACTCCTTGTCCGCTTCCAGTAGTAAGAGCAAAGCTTTGGAGTAGTTCTTCCCCTTGAGAGCAGCACGCCCCTTCTCATGCAGGGTCATGGCCAGGGTGAGAGACTGACAGGAAAACCCAAATTAATGACTGACTGTGACCTGATTTCAACTAGGAGACTGAGCCAGAGTGAACTGGTTCAGGAGGACAGGAGTTGGGGGTATTGGGAGGAGGGGGGGGGGGATGAGTGCAAGCAGGTGGGGTGGTATGGGAGAAATTGTGCAAGTGAATTGGGAAGAGAAGTGAACCCCTAAAACAATACCATTTTCATCTTCTGGAGTGTAAAGGGAACACACACACACACACACACACACACACACACACACACACACACACACACACACACACACACTCTCCAGCAGTATCAGCATCAGTATTGGCCTTTTAAACACACACACACACACACACACACACACACACACACACACACACACACACACACACACAGGACAATGAGATGACTGATCTGATATAACAAATATACAACACTGTTTCATAAACTGGCCAAATTTCTCTTATTTTAACCTTTTCCTTCTTCAGGTTTTTGTACAAATGCAAAGTACTGATGGTTAACAACCATTGTAGTCTCCCGGCAATTAAAAACACTTCAGGACAAGCTCACAAACAGACAGTATATATGAAAGGACAAAAGGAAAATTCTGCAACACGTCTCATCGATTCATCTTCTCACCTTTCTTTCAGCTTTAGGAAGTTGCAGACTTCTACCACTTTGGTCAGCTATGCGTACACCAATGTCATCCACATCATCTGTGACACATAACTGTCACTATAGTCATTTCAATTCCCACATCAACATTATTCATATCATCTGTTACGCATAACTGTCACTTTGGTAATTTCCATCTTTACATCGATATCATCCACATCATCTGTGACATTTAATTGTCAATACAGTCATTTCAATCCCCACATCAATATTATTTACATCATCTATGACACAGAATAGTCAATCTGGTCATTTCAATCTTTACATTGATATAATCCACATCATCTGTGACATTCAATTGTCACTTTAGTCACTTCAATCCACACATCAATATCATCCACATCTGTGTCGCTTTAGTTATTTCAGTTCATAAATCAATATCATCTTCATAATCTGTGATGAGTCACTCTCACTTCTGTCATTTCATCAATTCATCTCTCTCTCTCTCTCTCCCTGTAATCTTTATTAAAAAGAAAAAAAAGAAGAAGAACAGATAAAATAGGAAAGAAGCAGTACATATAAGCATTTGATTTCACAGACTTTAACCTGTCTACTTTGATTTCAGATTTCAAAGAATTTAACAAAGAAAAAAAAAACTTGTGGCATTTGGATATATACGAAACTACATAGCATAAACATTCTAATGTAAATTTCAGGCTAATAGGGGTACTAACAAGAAAGCTGCACCTGCTGGCAAATTAACACATCAGCAACGTCTAGTTGATTAGCCAAAAAAAAAAAAGAAAAAGAAAAAGAAAAAAAAAAAGCAGTTAAGAGTGAAAAATCAAGACTAAAAGAGAGTGGCGCAATATACTGTAAACAAAGCCAATGTATGCTGAGGAATGTTGTGAAGTGACAAATGTATAGGAAATGGCATAACATACAATGTAAAGAAAAATCAAGTAATCAAATTCTTTATTGGTTTTGTGGATTTTATATGGTAGTATGACATCTCAACTTCTTGCATGGTGATAAAACTGCCATTTTGTCTCCTGGATTAAAACAAATGAATAAATATATCCTACTGCTTGGAAGGGATTATCTAATTGCTAAGAAAACTTTCAACGAGTGAATGACAGAGCTTGTAAAGCTGACAGGTGTCACTAGAGGGAGGCGTCAGAGAGGAGACAGATAGGCTGACTGAATCCGACATATGACTTGCAAAAAACAGTTTGTATACACCAAATGACTGATGGACTCATGACTGCATGGTGAAAAAGAAGGGGAAATTAGTGGGCAGAATTACAGAGATTGGTAGCCAAGAAAGTATCCAAACAGATTAGGGAATTAGTGTGCGGAATTATGCAGATTGGCAGCCAAGAAAATATTCAAAGAGATTTCTCATTTTGTGGACTGGTGGGAAAACTAGGAGTTGATTAAACCTGTGCTTCTTCCCAAGGAAACTGTATCATGCACTTGGATAAACATACAGCAGGTTCAACTGAATTATGCACAGAAGGCCTCACGTCTTTGACTTCTGCATGTTCGCTTGAATGCGCACTGCTAGCAAAAGAATGATCAAGCTAAGATAATTATCGTGGAAAATGCTCCTTCGCATACTGTTTTTGCTTGAATCCCCAATTCTGTGAAAAGCAGTCATATTTCAACATCAGTTCTAAATTTTTCCTGATCAGACAATAACCGTACAGCTTCCTCTGAATAAAAATGTGAAACATTTATAAATAAGCCATATCAGGGTAGTAGCTGCATGCGTGCTAGTTGAGGAACAAAGTTATATGCTTATAGCCCATTATAGCCCTGAATCAACAATGATCAGTGTCAAATGAAAGACTATCAACTTGTCATTAATTATTCACATCTTTGCTAGCCATCCCCCCTACCTCCCCTCCTAAAAAAAAATTTAAAGAGCCTAACGGTATTCTTTTTTTTCAAACATCTTTTTTGTTCACTAATATTCAATTAACTTTAATTAAAAGAAATCACTTCCTAGTCCATAGCATATTCCCAAATCTGTTCAACAATAACCATAAAACATTACATCTCTATGCTGTATACTTTTTATCAAAATGCTTTTTGGAAACTCTATGTGCTGTTCTGTATAAATTATTTAAAAACAGTGAAAAACATTGGTCATGAAATTGAAGGCATATACAAGCTCTCAAACAGACACAAAATTCATCCCCTCCCAATCTCACCCCACCACCAGCCCACACACACATGAGACAGATTGGATACTGTGACTACTAATGAGCAGATAATTCTGTATTGAAGGAGCTGCAAAAGAGAAAGAACTATCACTGTACGTTTCAGTTCTTACTGGGTGAAAGTCCAGAGAACGAAGTTTGGATAATTACAAAGCAGTCGTATCACAGAAAAATAGTGGACAAGGACAGCATAGCTTGTTTGTGTGTTTGAATAGGAAACAGTCAAAGAGGTTTTGGTACATGTACAGGCATTTTTCTGGGTATAAAAAACGACAAGTAACTGAATTTGGGACACTTTGAAGCTTTTTCATTATATAAAACCACTCAAAAGAAACAGCCCAGGTTCGAAAAGTCCTTTTCTTCCACACTTTGGAGTGCATTGTACACATTTGTATGCCAAGTTGAAACAAACCATTCTCAGCTCTTGAGGACAGAAGTTCTGCAGCCTGTCGTGTTCTGCTGACATCACACACTTCCTCTTCCTTCTGCCTCACCTCAGCTTCCGTTTCTGCCAGAAGCACTGCCATGACCTGGCTGCCATTCTGTAACCAACCCGCCCATCATTTGACATTCTGCTCATCCTCAAGCATCATTTTAAACCTGCCTAAAAGAGATAAATATACTAGTTCAAATTCAACATTTGTGTTTTCATCATTCCAAAGTTATAAGGTGATGTTTAATTTTTCAAAATTGGCAAACTCCTGAAAAAAGTAGGAGGCTGGGTAGCAATAATACACTAAACACAGAAAAAGA
Organism: Conus canariensis; assembly: GCA_033310375.1. NCBI lineage: Eukaryota > Metazoa > Mollusca > Gastropoda > Neogastropoda > Conidae > Conus > Conus canariensis. The sequence continues at coordinate 78,779,102 of CM065715.1, forward strand.
CAAAAAGTAGATAATTATTTTAACATGCGGTCCATGTCATTGCACAGAAATCAAGATGTGGAGTGAAATCAAGTGTCATTATAACTATGTCAGTGAGACAAAAGGTGAGTTCAACTGGAAACAAAAAAAAAATCGTTTAATGATTTCAATACAGCTAATTTGACACACCTTGCCTCCCCATATATCTTGTGCCTTGTGTGCTATATTATCAAATTGTATGAACCAAATGTATCTTTCAACTTAGACTTCATATATATAATGAAAAGATGAAATGGCATACATGACAATGATTACAAACATCTCCAAAAAACTCAAATCCTGTGTGACTTGAAGGAAAATTATGACCTCTTTTACCAAAGCTTGCCTGACTTAATAAGAGAATGATGGAAACAGATTTGTGAAATAGAATACTAACACAATAACAGTTTGGGCGTAACTTTGTGATGATTCACACAATTACCAATGCAAAAGCTGACATTGCTGTCAGCTGTCTGTTTCGTGTATGTCATTTTGATTTATTTCACTACTTTCAATATTGCTAATGTGTGTTAAATCATGCTATACTGTTCCCCCCACACAAAAAAATAATCGTGAGCAACATTTACAGTCTCAAAGTATATGAGTATAAAAATGTAAACAAAAATATATAATGTAGGGCTTGAAAAATTGTATAAACTTAAATCTTTTAGACATAATCCATCAAAAGAGCAACAAAATTTGTTAACCTACCTGGTCACATCCCCATAAAATAGGGGTATTTGTTATGACATTGAAGATTTATCAAACATATGAAGCAAAAAAAGTATATGGTGTAAAAATACCACAAAACTAAACCGTGAGTCATGGGAGAGGACATCAAACACATTCCGGTTTCTACTTACCTTGATATGCTGTGCACCTAACGCATCACTATCACTGATGACTTTTCCGGCACATATCAATTTGAGCTGCAGTTTGTCTAGACCAGTTTCCAGAGAAACAGCCTGCTTCAGTTCGGCCCCACTTTTGTCCAAGCTCATCTCCAAGGAAATAACATGCTTTGCTGCTCCCTGAAACATGGGCATGAACATTGTTGCAGCACAATGACAGACCCAAACAATACACTGCTCATTACTTACGATACAAGTATGAGAATCTTCTCTCTTAAGTTCAAGAGCAGCCAGCAAATCTCACTAAACAACAGTTTCCAACGTCTGGACAATGATCCAAAACTTCTGGTCACACAATCTGATCCTGAAAGGAAATCTTACGTGAAGCTGGGAGACTTTAATCTTTGCCTTGTTTCCTAGGCCATGGAAGACCCAGAGACACAATAAAATAATCATATCGCTTGAACTACTCACACTTTCATGTGAAATGTTGGGCATAAGTCAAAAATTCAGTTAGCTATCTACCAGCCTTTTCTTATGAGTATGTTTATAAAAAGAAAAGAAATAAACAGTTGCATATTTTAAACTATACATTTACAATAGTTGGTAATCTGATATTGCAGCAAACTAAGTATGTGTCGTAAGCAGCCAGCATCATCATTTAAGATATAAATCTTGAAGGACCTCATCAAGAAGGATAAAACACACACACACACACACACACACACACACACACACATACACACACACACGCACACACACACACACACACAGAGTAAAATCTACAGACAACTGTCCAGAATTTGTATTGAAAAGCCACGTCCAGCAATGGTTAAACCAGCAAATGACAAACAAGGAAGGTAACATTGGCTCCCAGGCTGAGACAGTTATTTGCCCCTCATTCCAAACCAATGGTGCTTGCAATGCCTATTCACCTTGTTCACCTTGCACATATGAAGATATGAGGCACACAAAACAGAGTAGGGACTTTAGTTGACAACAAAGCGTAGTGAATGGGAATCTCAAGCAGCATCAATTTGTCAGGACTTACTGGCATGTCATTGTTCTGTCATGGGAAATGGCATCACCTTCCTTTTTTCAATTTACGTTTTAATTTTGATCATTTAGAATTTTGACACCAATTTTTTTTTCAGAGAAAAAGACATGTGAATGGACGAAAAAAAAACCCCAAACCATAAAGGTTTTTCAGGTTCACCAAGATAACTGCATGCAGACTAGTCCATATGTGCTACACCACATCTGCTAAATTTTGAGACCATACTGCTCAGGATTTATGGCTGATGGATAAATGAATATATGACTAGGATGAAAGGATTTAATATCAGGGTCTGACATGCGCATTAACTCAACACGAGGGTCAGACGTTGAGTACCTACCTAACAAACATTGTCTGAGCCACTATAATCATGCATGTGTTTGCATGTGTGTATATGAGTATGCGCATGGGTGGGTGGGGTGCAGGTCCATGTGTGTGTACCTGTACATGTGTGTGTACCAGTGTATGCAGTGTGTGTGTGTGTGTGTGTGTGTGTGTGTGTGTGTGTGTGTGTGTGTGTGTGTGTGCGTGCATGTGTGTGATCTGCAGGCTTATGTGAGCATGCTCCTGCATGCATGCAGAATGCAGTAAGGCAAAGCAAAGACAAACAAAACATAACAAAACAAAAAGGCAGATCCAAAGAGCATAAAAAGAAAGAGGAAAGCGCCACCACAGAATACCTGAATCCAAGGTCCCTTAGTGAAACTTGCAAGAGGGGATGCTCACTCATGCTGACTTCACCACAACACAATTTTTGTTGTCAGTAGGGGGCTAGGAGTGACATTCTACAAACGCTGGACCAGAACTAGCTCTACAAAGAACACTAAAGTGGCTGAAACATTGTGCAGTATCTCTTTTGGCGGGTTGCCCATTGATGATTTGATAGCGATTGCACTATCAGGAGTGCAGTCCTGCTGCTACGATTAGGCTAACCTGGGTGAGGCCATGTGGAATGTGTGGCAGAGAGTTATCCCACTGAGTGGGGCATGAAAGATCAGACATGGAAAATAATCTGAATAAGTTACAGAATGGGGGAGTGGGGGGGGGGGGAGAGAGAGAGAGAGAGAGAGAGAGAGAGAGGAGAGAGAGAGAGAGAGAGAGAGAATGAGAGAGAGAGGAAAAAAAGTCTTTTATTAAAAAAAAAATAAAGACAGAAACAAAAGAGTCAACAAAGGATCTGTCCCATCCTGCTCACTTTTTATATTTTGATGAAAAATGGGCAAAACAATAACAGCAACAAAAAACAATACTATGACTTACCTTCTGGCCCACGGCTACTTTCACTTTCACTGTAGCAATTCCTGTTGTCTGAAATTTATTACGCTCTGCAAGTCTGGCAACTGCATGCACTCGCAAATTCTCCACTGCTGTTGCCACAATATCTTCTTTCAGAACGAGGTCTGTTGAGTACTTCTTGATCAAGTCCTATGGGAAAATAACATTTATTACATCACCTGTAACACAAATTCGTCAATCTTTTCGGCATTGATAAATCACATAAATATGCAAGTTATAAAATGATAAGTAGTAGTGTTATCATCTTACAATCACCTCTCAGTGAAAATGAAATGGAACCGTTAACATGCCTTCAAACAACAGACAGCTGTTCTTGCATTTTATTTTCAAACATGTCAAACACATAAACTTGACAAGGTAAGGAAAAACACAAGTTCAGAGCAAGTAAAACAACTTACATAAAGGATTGTAATCTTACTAGCTGAGAGACAAACCAAGCGACAGTTCGCAGGTGAAAACATAACTACTTGACAAAGATAAAGAGAAGTTTTCAATGGGATGGTCTTGTTTGGGTGGTTACAAAAGTGTCTGTGCACCATTTTGTCATTTTCAACATGCAGAAATAGTCTTCATTTTATATACAAAAAGTGTGATTCATCTTACCAATGGAACTTCACCCCTTTCCTGATTGCCAGTGGTGTAGGGGGGCAACCACAACTTGACATTGTCTTCTCTCAGCTTGGTTCGCACTTTGTTCAACACAAATTCCTGGTCCATCCTGATCACTGCACAAATCACAGTGTCCACTTATAAGGGTACTTGAATTAAAAAAAGAGAGAAAAATTATCTAGTCTAAATGACAATTTGTGTCTGTACAGGTAAGTACTAAATTATGCCTTCAGTGGTGTGTGCGTGCATGCATGCATGCACACACTCTTGTTTCCCCATTCTAGTCTGGACTTCTTTGCTACGGTGTCCTCCCAAGATCTATGTTTTCAGAAGGTTTGGAAAGTGATAACAAAATGCCACAAATTCTAGCTTATACACTCTTTAGTCCCAGAGGTAGCACTTAAAAAATCTGGAATTTTGAAAGTGGGGGGGGGGGGGGGGGGGGGGGGGGGGGGGGGGGGGGCAGGGAAGCAAATTTTGACACTTTGACGGCTTTCTCCTGAAAAGTAATGAAAAACTGAAATCAGATTACGTTTACACAATTTTCACTTTCAGTGCAACATGAGGCAGTGTACAACTCTGGTGTCCTCAATGGGTATGCCAAACAAGAATGTGTGTTGTGTGTGTGTGTGTGTGTGTGTGTGTGTGTGTGTGTGTGTGTGTGTGTGTGTGGTGTGTGGAGAGAGAGAGAGAAGAGAGAGAGAGAGAGAGAGAGAGAGAGAGAGAGAGAGAGAGAATATGCGTTTGTTTGTGTAGGTACCAGCAGCTGTCTAGTGGGAATGTGATCTTTTCAACTGTTTGAAATTACACAACTTACTGTTTTTATCCCATGAATGCTAAAATGTTGTACACATAAATAAAGATGGGGTTTCTAGCTTTTTAATGATGTTTTTATTTTGTGTGGATGATGTGTGTGATTTTTAATGAATTTTCGAAAGTCACTGATGCCAGTGAGTACTTGGCTTGAGGTGCAACCGCTGTGAGGCAATTGATTGACCTGTGTTAAGAACAGAATCTCCCTACACAAACCACGTGGCTAAAAGTAGTTGAAACTACACTCAAATGCTTCATGAAACTCTAAGCTTCATGGTGATGTAATTTTGCCTACTTTCATTAAAAAAGTGTTTGAAAAATCTTTAAAGAAAGTTTTCAAAGCTGATTTTAACAGATTTTTTCAAATATTTTCCTAACGTAGGCAGGTATGGAAAGAGCATTTTGTTTTCAGCTTCAAAATGAGCTTAAAGTTGACCTGATCACACAAACAAGGAACACCTGCAAACTGTTGAAAGCTGAGCACCCACTGGCACAGAGTTCATGATGACAAGCAAACATGGTGAGTACAGCTGGTAGTCTGATGCTTTCTTTCATGACACTTTGGTGCATTTTGGTTCACTTGATTTTGTTAAAATTGATTCTAAAGCTTGTATTTTGTGGCTTTCTTATTATCATCTTTTTTTCAGTAAGAAGTATGATTTAGGGCTGAGTCTGTAGCTTTGTCCCATTGAGTCGTCTGATCTAAGCATGTGGCTTCAATTGGGTTATCATTAGAACAGACTGTTCTGTGTTTGTGTATCACATTGTTTTCATTCTGAATATTGTTGTTGTCATGATGCCTTTTCTGCGTTATCATATTTTTTATTTGTCTATTTAATTTTCTACATGATTTTTAGGTTATTTGCTGGTCAAGTAGTTGGTTGGGTGTGAAATAATGCTGCAAACATCACAATATGAAGCAGAGCTGTTCGCCTAGAGCTCACTGGGTGATTGTGAGCAGGAGAGGCAGGAATAGTAGTGTGATAGCACAGTTATGCTACTGAAATTTATTTTGCTCAGTCATGCAGTTTAAAATCAATTAGAATAGTGCTGTTGCCATTTTATACAACATAATCATTCATGAATGCTCCAAATTAGTTGAGGCGGGTCTCATGTTTGCAGACACCCTGCAGAAGTTGTAGCTTTTTCTAGCTGAATGCAATATAGCAAACTATTGTGGGTTTAAGCCCCCACACCAACCCATCCTCTCAGCCACACACATACTTCACCCCCTACCCTCAACTTCCATTCTCCTCTCACACTCACACACACTAAACACACACACACACACACACACACACACACACACACACACACACACACACACACTGGTTTTCAATAGCTTCATGGTATACATGGAAAGAACATTAGGATGCGAAAATTCTTGCTTATTCACAGTCAAACTGACTGTTACACAGAGATCTAGAAATGATAAGAACAGATTTTGTGTACTAGCTTGTTTGAAAACGTATACTTCTACATCATGCCATGTCAATGTGACATGGTCACATACATATTTCACATTGGTCATTAATGCATGATTTGAGATGTCATCTGTCAACAGCTGGTTTTGGAACATCACTAGAGAAGATGCAAAGACCTTGAAAAAGAAGTACCTGGCCTACTAGAAATTATTTTTTGTTATAGCTCTTGCTAGCTATCACCAGTATTTCAAAGGTTCCTGTCAGCACTGTGTTGCTAGCTGATGTCATTAAGATAATGCAGGGATGTGATACTGGGTTCAACATGTAATGGCAATGAGCAAGTAAAACAGTGGGTGGGGGCTGGGCAGGATTAGCTTTATTTTGAATATCATCATCATCATCATCCCTTAAGTGTCCACAATCATCAAGGGACAGATGAAAAAAAAAAAAAAGGTTATTGCAGGAGGCTGGAAGCTCTTGACCTGAATAGGTCAAGAGTCTCTTAAGTTACAACAGCCTTTGTCAAGTTGTCGTTCCAGTCCTGGATGGTACGTAGCAGGAACGAATTTAGTCTGTAATCGCGGACACACTGGAGGCGGTTGAGCTGGTGGGAATGTGATCTTCTGTCATGTGAGGATGCAGCCTTAAGTTTTGGTTTTCTGTTTGACAGAAGAGCTTTTTCAAAGTCCACATGTGCCAAGCCATGCCTGATCTTATAAAGCATTGCGAGCTGTGCGATCTTTCTCCGGCTCTGTAAAGGTGTCCAACCTAGTTCGCTGAGCATTTGTTGGACACTTGCATATTTGTGGTACCTGTTGTAAACGAAGTGGGCTGCTCTTCTTTGCACTGCTTCGACGGTGGTGATATGCTCGTTTGTGTAGGGGTCCCAAACAGTACTTGCACATTCCAAGACTGGGCGCACCAGAGCTTTATAAGCAGTCTCTTTGATGTGACAAGAGCTGATCTTCAGGTTGCACCTCAGGAAGCCAAGGGTCTTGTTGGCTTTGTTGGTGATGTTGTTTATGTGGAGGTCCCATCTTAGATCTTGAAAGATGGTCACCCCCAGGTACTTGGTCGAGGTGACATTTGCCAAGGTCTGGCTATGTAGACGATAGCCTGGGACAATAAGTTTTTTCTTACATTTGGGGCTGATGACTGAAAGAGTGGTACATTTGCCAGGATGGAAAGCCATGTCCCAACTCTTTTCCCACTTTTCAAGTTTTTGTAGATCATGTTGCAGATCGCTTTGGTCTTGGCTTGATGTTATTAGCTGGTAGACAGCTGTGTCATCCACGAAGAGACGTGTCTGTGTGGAGATATTTTGGGCAAGTCGTTTATGTAGGCGAGGAATAGACTCAGTTCTAAAACGGAGCCCTGAGGTACTCCTGACTTGACACTGACAAAGTCTGATCTGGTTCCATCAACCACAACTGCCTGTCGGCGATCTTGCAAGAATCTACCAATCCACCTGCTGACATGGCTCCGGACTCCATACTGATGTAACTTGTGGAGGAGGAGCAAGTGGTTCACCTTATCAAAAGCCTTCGCAAAGTCCATGATGATAATATCTGTTTGACCGCATTCTTCCATCTCTCTGTCAGCTCTTCAATAAATTCCAAGAGTTGCGTCTCACAAGATCTTTCTCTGAGGAAACCATGTTGAAGTGGGGAAAGGATCTTGTTACTCTCTAGGCGGTTCATGAGAGCACTGACAATAATGTGCTCCATGATCTTGCAAGGCACACTTGTCAGAGAGACTGGCCTGTAGTTGGCTGGATCATAGTGCTCCCCTTTCTTGAAAACTGGAGCGATATTTGCTGATCTCCAGTCTTCGGGTACAACTCTGGTGTTGATGGAGGATTGGAATATGCGAGTCAGTATGGGCGCAGCTTCAGATGCAAGAGTCTTCAGTACCCTGGGCATGATCTCATTGGGTCCGCAGGCTTTGTGTGGATTTAATCCTTTGAGGAGCTTTAGGTCACCATCTTCGGAGATCTGGATACTGGACAGCTCAGGATTGTCAGCATCTCTCATCTGGCATTTCTCTTGAAACTCCTCCCTCGTGACGGTTTTTCCTTCAGTGAACACAGACTGAAATTGTTTATTCAGAGTTTCTGCTTGATCCTTTGGCTCTGAAATCAGTCTGCCATTCACTTTAAGAGGGGAAACACCTACTTTTGCTGTCCTCTGATGTTCAGTGTTGGTCCAGAACCTTTTAAATGAAGGAGGTTCACCCGGGGAGGTTTCAGTGATGGAGTCTTTTATGTATGTCCAATATGCGTGCCTGAGTTTGCGCTGGATGATCCTTCGCAGTTTTTGGCATTCGTCTATGAGCTCCTGGATGCCCTTATCAGCTTGAAGCATCTTAAAAGAAAGAGCTTTTGATCCTGATTATCAAGCACCTTCAATTTTTGAAATGGAAAATAATTACTCAAGTTATGTACATGTATTCAAAGTTTTGTTCTCTCTTGGGCTCATTTGCAGCATGGCAAATTTGAATTTTGGCCAATGCTGGCATAATCAATGCTGTACCAGTTTTGTGATCTTTAAAATAAAAAAAATACACCAACTTATCTGATACTGAAGATTATAAATTAAAGAATCTTGTTCTCACAAAATGTATTCTTTAGAAACTACAGGATGTTGAAACTGAACAATTATTAAATCTGGCAAAAAGGACAAGCTTCCTTCTTCCCCAGAACGATACGTGACTGGAACAACCTGTCTGAAACAGCTGTGGCAGCGGACACCTTGGACACCTTTAAGTTTAGGGTGCCCCCCAGTCAGTAGTTAGTTAGATAATAGGTCTCTTCCCCCCCTCCCCCTCCCCACTCTTACCCCAATAGCTTAAAAAAAAATTTTTTTTCTATTTTGGGGGCCCTGCTGTCTTAGATCAGCAAGGGACCGGCTAGCTCGGAAGGGCAAAAAGTGAAGTAACAGTAGCCTGCCGGAGAACCCACTTAGACAAGTTAGAGCAGGACTAGGTTTTTATCCTCACTTTTAGGTCTATCGCTTTCTATAATTTGTTTTTCTTTCATCGCAACCCCCACAAAACAGCGTAAAAATCAATTGGATGATTGTGGCCGTGTATGCAGTAAAAGTAAAGTAAAAGGAACAATTTCCACTTAATCATGTGCTGAACATTTTGTTCAACATCTCGGGTTCTAAGAAAGATCAACAAGACTTTTTTCCTTTCCTTTTTGCTGCGTATGTTTTTACATCCTCTTTCAATTTCAGAAACATAAAACTCTCTTTGTCAACTTCGGCACGCAATTTCAATCCAGTGTGTGTGTGTGTGTGTGTGTGTGTGTGTGTGTACCAAACATCTACTTATCTGTCATCTTTCTTCTTTTAATTCAGGTGAATACAATCGATTTACCGAAAAAAAAACTATAATGTGGAAACATACCTGTATGACTTTCTCCTGATCGACAATTTCAAATTTGCTTTTTCATTCCCGAAAATCATCTCTTTCAGAAGTAAAGAAAGTGGTACACATGGTGTCAAGCATTTTAAACAGCTCTAGCCAAGTAACCGAAGAAACATTTAACAAAACAAATATGCAATCTGACATTTCTGTTCATTAAACGGCTGAACTTACAGTGGAGATGATTTCTGCGCAGCTGAAACACTTCGTGGATAACGCTACCAGAGCGGCTTTACTTTTCTTTTCTCAACGTCAGCTGAGAATCTATGTCACGCAATGTTTACATGTTTAGCATTATTTTCGAATAAAAAAAATCCACTGCTACAAACTGGTTTACTCAATGAATTTCTGTACTAAACAATCCTTATATGAGAATAATACTATCATTTTAATTAATTTAAGTTGTATTAGCTCCTATGTACATGTCTATATGTAAAAGACCATCTTTATACGAAACTGACAAAATATAGCCCTACCAAGTCTGTCAACTCCACCTGCTCCATTTGCTGATCGCACTCAGTGAATGGAGAGCGGTCATTGTGGTGCTGACTTCACGTGATCCTTAGAATTGTACGACATTTGTGAAATTATTATGTGATGTACAAATTTTAAAAAAGCAAAGCAAGCAAACTAAACATTTTTTGTGTTGCGATTTTCTGTATCCTGAACATTGGGTTTGTTATTGTATAGCATGATAAAATACAAAATGTTACCGTTTTCGTTCACACACCAAATAGTGAAACTAATCTCTGGATGATAATGGATCAGTAGCAAGTCTGTCGAATAATTCCATGTCTAGCAGTTGCTATATATAGGAACTGGGAAGAATCTACCATAGGCCTTCATGGTATTGTACGTCGCAGTCTTGTTGAAAGTGATTTCAGTACTCATTTGATACCTAAATTTGGCCTTCAAAGTGGCAGTCGAAGTGGCTCATGCAGCAACAAGAACACTATCATTCCAGCGTTAGACGCAAGAACTTAAGAAGTGGCAACCATACCCTAGTGGCATTGGATTTAAGCGTAGGGTGGAGTAAAGTACAGGCTCAAGACAAATTCAGATTAACAATATACCAATCAGAGAATGTTGTAACTTTTTTGTTGTTGCACCAATCGCAGGACGTTACAGCAGCCATCCATTTTCTCCTACACACAAGTGAGTCTCAAGACAATCCAGTGAACTCTTGCCTGTGACTGGCCTTGGTCGCAGTTAGGGTTTGCTATAATGTACTTACAGTTACACTCGCCAAGCAAGTGAGAATTGTCATCACCTCGCCTGTTTAAAATATCTTGATGTATCAGTGCTCACTCATCTGTGGTTCTGCTTCATCAAACGAAATCTTCAGGTTGATGTCTGAACTATATGCTGATGTCTGTCTTGTCTTTTCTTTCTTCTTTTTTTTTGAACTTAGGAATGGTTAAAAAAAAATTTTTCAGTCTGGTCGCTTAGTTTTCAGAGAATACAGGTAGAAATTTAATTTTTCACTTGATAAAATTTTCTCATTGGCATATAATTTCAGGGTGAAACTTCAGTCTGGAGTTGTTTGTCTGCTTATGTACCTATTCTGTATTCAGTTTCAAGTAGCAAAACTCTAGGCTGGCTGATATGCACGCTGAAATTCCCGACTGGTTGGGTTGGTTCTGGCTATGTTAACTGGTAAATTATTTTTGTACTTACTCCTTGACTCAGCTTTGCTATCCATTTGGCTTTTACATGTGCATGACAAATCAGAATAAATGGCAGACAAGACATTCATTCTACAAAAGCAACGTCTCTGATATGTATATATAAATTATGAATTTTAGCCAAAAATTTTGTAGTTTCAAAGTGAGGTGACTGCAGGAGGAAACTGAAACAAATTTTAAAGAAAAATATTATTTGGCAGGACAAAAGGGACAAACAAATTACAAGACAAAACATGATGCATTTTAACCTCTTTGGTCTTCTTCAGGCAAGATAAACAACTTTCTACTAATTCTAGACTATGAAAATGAAGAACGAGCAATCAGTTACCTTCTTAGAATTGGCCACAAAAGGATGTTGAAAATGTTATAATCAATCAGCTATTTGGAGGGCACTGATTTTGAGTTTACTTAAAGGCAGATAAATTGTTTTTGCCTTTTAACAGTTCTGTTGCCAATAGCTGCACTTATCCTAGTGTTCCAGCAAAGTTTCGGATGAAGTAAAGCATAAGAGCAATCATTGTAGAAGTGTTGCAGGAAAGGCCACAAAAAAGTTTCTGTATTTTTTTTTTCATCTGAATTTTTTTCCACTGTAAATAAACAGGGATGCTGTACATTATCATCACGGATTAGGACTGATTGACATGTCTAATTTATCTTTGGAGATAGCTGATTTCTAAAGATAATTTAAAGTATTAGGTTTTAGTTCTTTTACAATACATTTTTGTTGTATTCACCCTCAGTACCTGATTTGAATGGGTAAGGCTGTCTCCACTATGCTTCTAAGGGTAGAATGTTGTATACAACTTACAAGAATCAACAAAACAGCTGATACACATGCGTGTGCATACACATGCGTGCAAACACGCACACATGCATGTACATTTTTTTACGCAAACAAACGGGGTAGACTGAGTTCCCAGTCCACACTGGTGTTTGGTCTGGGGAAAACAAAAAAGCAAAAAACAAAACAAATGATTGATGACTTGTATTTTGAATAGCCTTCTAACTGTAAAGAGACCTGCATTGAAATTTAGGAGTTAACATTAAAGAAAAGATCACACTGTCATTCAAGACATTGGTGAGAATTTTAGTAAAAGTGCAATTTGGAACTCCCTTTGACTCTTCACTTGTAAATTTTCAGACATTGGTGAGAATTTTAGTAAAAGTGCAATTTGGAACTCCCTTTGACTCTTCACTTGTAAATTTTCAGTCTGTTCTGTTGACTGTATTGGTTGAAATCTGTTGGTCACTGACGACGTTTCATCAGAAAATGTGAAATGGTGAAGAATGAATGGAAAAGACAGCTTTTGATTTTGTTGAACAGCCTAGATCCACAGTTTCTAGACAGGTCTAAAGTGCACATTTACTGGAATTTGACAGCACTGGTCTCCCTATCTCTAATGTTTTATTGCCTTGCCCTATTTCTCCTGACATTTTGTCTGTACTGTCATTGATTTCACTTTATGACTGTTTAGGCTAGATAATGCTTTTATTGCTTAACATTATTATTGCAGATGAGGACTGATGATAAAATCATTTCAGGTGTTAATCGAAGAGTGATGCTGATGTGACCATGGCAAAATTGAATCCATGGGATGAGACACCTACCACGCTGACGGAGTTTGGTCCCCTCAGCTCTGAAGTAAAGCCAGCAGGAAGTTTCTTTTCAAGATGGCTACGGAGAGGAAAAGGTAAAAAGGCATGATAAATAAACACTCAGGTACAAGAGTAGTTGTCATTTGTTTCAAATTTTTCCCCCAGGAATTTAAGTTTAAGGCTCATGTGTGGAATTATTGAAAATTTTGCTTCTTGCCAGTCACCATGATGCAGCAGTTAGCTTTATGGGCAGGGATGCCCAAGTTTGGCGTCTTATCAGATGCATTTATTTGTAGGATTTGCAGCCTTGGCAGCTAATTCCCAGAGTCTCTGAAGGTATCTGTATCTGTCGGGTCTGGGTGATGCTGGGACAGTAAGGAGCAGATTAACAGTTAATACCGAAAGTCGCTGAAGGTGTCCATATCTGTATCAGACTCAGACTCAGACTCAGACTTTTTATTATATCCCCATATACACAAGGAAAATGTTTTTGCAGGCACGTAAAACAAAAATACAAACAATTCAACGTTAATCATTAATTCAACGTCAATATGTGGGTAAAACAGGCCTCTAAGACAAAATCACCCCTTTTCCCATGTGGTTTATGTACATGTACAAAATTAGACATTTATACCAATACAAATCCATACCCAAACATTTACACCCCCCAAACACACACACACACTCACACACACACACACACACACACACACACACACACACACACACACACACACACACACACACACTCCCAACGTGTGTGTGCACCGCATGCCAAACCCACACTCTCTCTCTCCTCTCTCTCTCATCCTCTCTCCCTCTCTCTCTCTCTCTCTCCTCTCTCCCCCCTCTCTCTCCCACCCTCCCCCCCTCCCCTCCCCCCCCTCCTCCACCCTCCCCCCCCCCCCCCCCCCCCCCCCCCCCCCCGTCCCAACCCTGCTCAACCACTCTCTCAATCTTGCTGTCATAAAGTATGTACATAGGGGGAAAAACTGGACTACAATATATGAATGACTGGGAAACTGAGATGGAGGAAACAGTATAATAGAAGGGACAGACAGAGACAAACCAAACGGGGAAGGAAGAGAGCATGTGAGTTAGAGGCAGACATAGTGAAGGTGAGAAAGAGAGGGACTCAGAGAGCGACAAATGTCAGGCAGGGAGAGACAGACAGAGAGAGAGAGAGAGAGACCGAGAGGGAGGGGTAGAAGAAGGAGAGAGACAGGGTGAGACAGACAGACAGACGCACAGAGATGGAGAGCTAAAACATGGACAAAATCTAAAACGATAACCATTTAAGACCCGAAAACACACTTAACTTCTTATGCACTCCCCCCCCCCCCCCCCCAAACCTTTCCCCCACCATCTACTAGCACACACACACAGCACGCACGCACGCACGCACGCACGCACGCACGACACACACACACACACGCGCGCACACACGCGCACACACACACACACACACACACACACACACACACACACACACACACACACACACACACACATACACACTATTATAATCATCATCGAAAAGGTGTTAAAAATCAGACTGGCATTAAAACAAAGCAGTCAATTCATAGCACGTGCATTTTCTAAGTTACACATGGTTAAACACACCCATCCATTCCTACTTCCCCCTTCTACCCCCAAACATTTTCCAGCACACAATTCCGTTGGCTTCCTCTTTCGTTGGAGCTTCCATGTCCAAACACACACACACACACACAACACACACACACACACACACACACACGTGCGCATCTGCGTGTACGTGCGCGCACACTCACTCTCGTACTCATGTACGCATATATGCAGGCGCTCTGCAGGCAGTCAGATTTCACTCTCGTCCTGTTGCTGCGTTGTACAGCCTGACAGCAGTTGGCAGAAAGGATTTCCGCATACGAGTGGTCCTGGCCTTTGGACAACGCAGGCGCCGAGAGCCCTCTCTGTTGGACCTGCAAGACTGCACAGCAGGGTGAAGTGGGTGGGAGGTGTCTATCATGATAGCCATCAGCTTTTTGATGGCAGCACGCTCAAAGATGGTGGTTGGTGTTGCAAGGTTCGCCTTCACCACTTGTGCTGCTGTCCGTGTTATCTTCTCCAGCCTGTTCGTGTCCGCTGTCTTGGCGCTGCTGAAGAAGCAGATGTGGTTGTACAGCATGACACTCTGGACCACCGCCTGGTAGAAGAGGAACAGTATCTCCTGGCTGACTTGGAAGGATCTCAGCTTCCGAAGGAAATACAACCGCTGGTTGGCCTTCCTGCAGCAGGCATCCATGTTGGCAGTCCAGCTCAGCTGATCGTCGATGATCGTCCCTAAGTATTTGTAGGTGCTGACAATCTCTACTTGCTGGCCTTTGATGTTCAGAGGTTGGATGTCACAGCGGTTCCTTCGGAAGTCGATGACCAACTCTTTCGTTTTGGCCACATTTAGCTCCAGGAAGTTGTCATCACACCAATCAACCAGTTGCTGGGCAGCCTGTAAGTATGGGCGATCATCCTCCTGGATGAGACCGGTCAGGGAGTCATCTGCAAATTTAATCAGCAGGGTCGACTTCTCTCTGCTGCGACAGTCTGCGGTGTAGAGAGTGAACAGGACTGGCGATAAGACGCAACCCTGTGGGGCTCCTGTGTTGGTTGTCTTTGCGTTGGAGAGTTCTTTGCCCACCCTTACTCGTTGGGGTCTTCCCGTCAGAAAACTGAAGATCCACTGGATCAGGACAGGGTTGACTGACATGTTCAGGAGCTTTTCAACCATGAGATGGGGCTGGATGGTGTTGAATGCGCTGCTGAAGTCGATGAACAAGAGGCGTGCGTATGATTTTGGTTTCTCCAGGTGACTGTACAGGTGATGCAGCAGTGTTAAGATGGCGTCCTCTGTGCTCTTGTTCTTTGAATAGGCGAACTGTAGAGGGTCTTGCTTGACACCCGTTTCTGCTCGCAGCAGCTGCAGTATTATCTTTTCAGCACACTTAAATGGTACCGAAGTCAGGGCCACAGGTCTGTAGTCATTCAGTTCTTTGGGGGAAGGCTTCTTGGCGGCCGGAACAATAATCGAGGTCTTCCAGATGATGGGGATGGTTCCCTTGTCTACAGATCTTTGGAACAGGCTTGAGTACACAGGCGCCAGGGAATCACTGCAGGCTTTGATGGTCTTGCTGCTGATGTAGTCAGGACCAGCTGCAGTGTGGGTCTTGACTTTCCTGAAACAGCATCGGACTTCCTCTTCCCTGATTTGTACTGGTTGTGAAGGACGAGTCAGGACTTCCTCCATGGCTTGCTTCTGCTGCTCTTTTAGGTCGTGCTTGTCAAATCGCGTGTAGAACTCGTTCAGTTCTTCTGCAAGCTTAAATTCCTCATCAACTTGCAGCAGTGGCCTCTTTGCTTTGTATCCAGTGATCGTTTCGATGCCTTTCCAGTATTGTTTGGAGTCACAGGATCTGAAGTTGTTCTCCAGTTTGGTCTTGAATTGCCTTTTGTCTTCCTGGATCTGCTTGTCGATCTTGTGTTGGACCGCCTTTGTCATGGAGTCATCGTGCTCTTGGAGGGCTTTCCACTTTTGGTTCAGCAGTGTTTTCAGCTGTTTTGAGACCCACGGTTTGTCATTGCCGTATATTTTGACCTGTTTGCTGTCGACGATCATGTCTACACAGAAATTGATGTAGTCAGAGATCACCACAGCTGAGTCAAGGGAGTCGTCATTCAGGAAGACATCCCAATCTGTACACTCAAAACAACCGTTCAGCTCCTCAACCGTTTCTTTTGTCCACTTCTTCACTGTCTTGACAACAGGCTTTACCCTCTTGTACTTTTGCCGGTAAACAGGCACCAGCTGGACCATGTTGTGGATCGACCTTCCCAGCTTTGGCAGCTGTCGGGAGCGGTAGGCAGACGGAATGTTGCCGTAGCACACGTCCAGGGTGCTTTCGGTACAGGTGCAACACGTGACGTACTGCTTGAAGTGAGGCAGAGACTTGGTCAGGCGGCATTTGTTGAGATCACCCATCACAAAGGAGGGTGCATCAGGGGAGGCTGAAGACAGTCTCTGGACCACAGCAGTGATCATTTCACGAGCAGTCTCAACATGTGCCCTTGGATGGACGTACACTACTGTGACGAAGATCTGATTGAACTCTCTAGGCAGATAGAAAGGGCGGAGGGCAACACTGATCAGTTCTATGTCTTCCGTGCACACAGATTCCTTGACTGTCACATTGGTGCACCACTTTGTGTTCACACACAAGCAAACCCCGCCCCCTTTACATTTCCCAGTGATTTCGCTCGAACGATTCAGTCTGTGGTAAGAGAAACCTGAAATGTCTGGGTCCCCGTGATCTTCCTTCAGCCACGTCTCTGAGAGACAGATCAAGTTTGCTTCTCTGTATTCATGGCGATACTTTATGCATGCAGCAAGTTCTGTCTCTTTGTTTCTGACTGATTGTGCATTTCCAAACACGATAGTTGGAAGGGGAAGTTTGAAACAACGCCTCCTGGCTCTTTTAACCACCCCTCCCCTCTTTCCTCTTTTGCGTATCTTCAAAACTCGGGAGATCTTTTTCAAATCAAGTGTACCCCCATACACTGTCTGTCCAGCGCTCTGCCTACTGAGTAGAAATTCACGACTGTAAACATACATGAAGCTCTTTTCAAAATGGCTACTTTCACTACACTCTCTCTTTCTCGCTGTACTTACTTTACACATTCATGCTGACAAGCCTGTCTCACCTACAAACAATCCGTTTTCACCAAATTCTTCGTACTATCTTTAACTAACACACTTTACCTTCCCTGGCTTCAAAAGAAACACTAACACTGTAAAAATTGACAAACATCACGAGCGCCACAAACATGCTGCTGGTCGCACACTCAGTTGCGCCCCCAATTCCAGGTATTCCAGGTATCGCAGGTTTGGTTGATGCTGGAACATTAATGAGCAGATTAGTAGCTAATTCCCAAAGTCTCTGAAGGTATCTCTGTCTATCAGTATCAGGTCTGGCTGATGCTGAGACATTAAGGAGCGGATTAGCTGCTAACTCCTAAAGTCTGTAAAAGTATTTATCAGGTCTGGTTGATGCTGGGACATTAAGGAGCAGACTCAAACTTTATAGCATTATCACCATCGTGATCATTTATAATCTTGAAAAGTTGCTGATTCTGTGGCATCTCATGCCCTGCTTTTATGATAACCATGGTTTCCATTCCTTTTCACATCCATGTATGTGAGTATGTGTCAGAGTTGTCAAAAACAGTAAATTCCAAGGGGCTGGTTTTGAATGAAGATGGAGATGCTTTCCAGAGGTGGAAGTTGTCTCAATTGGTCAATGACTAACCTGTTACTGTGATCAGTGGGAGGTTTAGCAGATGGTGTCCTGGATGTTTTGGATCAGAACAGGCTGCACTTGACTCTAAGTGATTCAGCAGTGCAGTGTCTCGAGACCTCTGGTGGTTTGTCTAAGAGTAGGGCAGTTTTTAGATTAATTGCTTCCTCTGGGCTGCAGTGCTGGCATCGTAAGTGGATAATCCTGTGTTGGGGTGGGTAGGGCGGGGGGGGGGGGGGGGGGGGGGGGGGGGCAGAAAGAGTGACATGGGAGTAATGCCATCGAGTGGTAATGGAAGCAGAAGAAAAATTGCATCTCAGAAAAAAGGAAAGGATAAAAATGAAAGCTAAGTTCTCGGTGGTTTGTTCCTAGTAAAATATAATTTTACAACCCCAAACCTCATTTTTTGCTCATGGCTTGTGCTGTGTCCCTTCCACAAATGTTTCAGAGTGAAGGCTCTTCAGACATATCTTTGAAGTAAAGCAATTTTAAAAGGCTAGCTGCGTGTCAGTCGTTTATGTACAGACACAAAGAAAATCTTTACTGATTTTGGCTGCCTAGTTGGCTCAGTTGAAAGTTTACAGTCAAATACTGTGAGTTTGAATCAAATGGGCATCCACATAAAAATTGCCATTTTCATACCCTGTCTGAAAGTATTGTCATTCCAGTGGTTTAGTAGAGTGTAAAGTATGCCCCTTTCCTACAGTGTTCTTGAATGGTTATTCCTGTCTGCCCTATCACTGTAGATGAGTGTTGATAAATCTGGATCAGTGCAGCTGGTTTGTTGATTCTTCTCACCTCAAAACAGATATGCTTATATAAATATATTTCTCATGTTAGCTGGGATGACATCTCCATCATGAAGAGTCAGCCAAACATGATAGCTCTAGTTACCGTATTCCAATTCTTAGTACTTATTTGCTAGGAGGTTGTGAGTTCAAACGTCAGGGGAGGCATTGTGTGTGTGTGTGTGTGTGTGTGTGTGTGTGTGTGTGTGTGTGTGTGTGTGTGTGTGTGTCCTGGTTGGTTCATTGCCAGAGTTCAGTGTGTTATGGGCTCAAGAGAGAAGACTGAACCCTTGAATAGATGTCCTGTGAGAGATTTGAGGTTTTCCTGACAAACATTGCAGTCTCTCTAAGGGCCTGGTTGATTCTGGAATGTATCATAAAAGGAAAGGTAGTGTACGGCCCTGTCAGGTAGCCTCAGGCCAAAAGGGAAATTCATTGTAATGTCATGCTCACTTATTATCATTGAACAAAAAGTGACATTCTGTGGCCCTTCATTCCCAGCACTCATGGATGTCAGCTTTGATTTTCTTTTCCTATTCATGCTGATTTCATGTTAAAGTGTCTGTACAGGAAAGTTCATTGGCACTGTTGTTTGATGTGTGCTGTATAGCTGCACACACAGGAAAGTTCATTGGCACTGTTGTTTGATGTGTACTGTATAGCAGCACGCACAGGAAAGTTCACTGGCACTGTTGTTTGATGTGTACTGTATAGCAGCACACACAGGAAAGTTCATTGGCACTGTTGTTTGATGTGTACTGTATAGCAGCACACACAGGAAAGTTCATTGGCACTGTTGTTTGATGTGTACTGTATAGCAGCACACACAGGAAAGTTCATTGGCACTGTTGTTTGATGTGTACTGTATAGCAGCACACACAGGAAAGTTCACTGGCACTGTTGTTTGATGTGTACTGTATAGCAGCACACACAGGAAAGTTCATTGGCACTGTTGTTTGATGTGTACTGTATAGCAGCACACACAGGAAAGTTCATTGGCACTGTTGTTTGATGTGTACTGTATAGCAGCACACACAGGAAAGTTCATTGGCACTGTTGTTTGATGTACTGTATAGCAGCACACACAGGAAAGTTCACTGGCACTGTTGTTTGATGTGTACTGTATAGCAGCACACACAGGAAAGTTCACTGGCACTGTTGTTTGATGTGTACTGTATAGCAGCACACACAGGAAAGTTCATTGGCACTGTTGTTTGATGTGTACTGTATAGCTGCACACACAGGAAAGTTCATTGGCACTGTTGTTTGATGTGTACTGTATAGCAGCACACACAGGAAAGTTCATTGGCACTGTTGTTTGATGTGTACTGTATAGCAGCACACACAGGAAAGTTCACTGGCACTGTTGTTTGATGTGTACTGTATAGCAGCACACACAGGAAAGTTCATTGGCACTGTTGTTTGATGTGTACTGTATAGCAGCACACACAGGAAAGTTCATTGGCACTGTTGTTTGATGTGTACTGTATAGCTGCACACACAGGATTGGTATGCTCACTCAGGGTGGCTCCTCAACAAAGCAGACACTGTCATCATAAGGGGGCTTAGCAGCTGGTATCCTGCATATGCTGGGTCAGAACAGGCATCGCTGAACACTCAGTGACTAAGCAGCAGTGCAGTGTCTCCTCTGGTGAGCTGCCTCACAGCGACTTGAAAGAGATTGTAGCTTTGGAGCTGCAACTAGACAAAACTGGATGTGGCTATGAATGGGGGAGCTAGAATGAGAACCTTTAGAAATAATATAATGCCGCTAAAGGAACACAAAGTCATGGTCAGGTTAGGATGGAAAAAAGTTGTGTCGTTTTTTCATCTGTGATAAAGCTTATGTTTGCAGAGGTGTGTGGAAAATCCAATCAAATTAAAAAAAGTAAAGAAGAAATGGAGTTGTTCAGAACAGAATTGACAATGCCATTTTGGGAGATTTTTTTCTGATACTTGTCGTTCATATAAAAATTGAAGAGGACCTTACTAACAAGTCATTGATCGGCATTTTTGGAAAATGTGTAGCGTTGTACACTTGTCTCTACCCAAAGCTTGATTTTTTTTCATTCTTTACTTTCTTTTTGTTCTCTTAGTCATCAGTTCTTAAAGACAAATGTATGGTGGTTTTGTCGTGTTTTCTTTTCTTTCATTTCTTTAATGTTTATAAAACTAGAGGTTAAATAAAGTGTCAAGTAAAGAAGTGCAGGAAACAAATGTAAAAAAATTAATGTTAAATTGTGTTTACTTGTTTTACCAACGAAAAGAAAATGAAAAGAAAGGTTGGAAATACCTGAGTCTGTTTGTATGCAATAACGATTCTGTTTTTTTCTAAGTCCCTTGCATATATGTCCATATGCTCTTATTTCATCACTTTTCCTCCCTCTTGCAGTTCCCCTTTTTAGTCAGGTGCATGCACCACCACCACCCCCTCCCCCAACCCTTCCACTCACCTCTTCCCTTCCACGCACACAACACACACACACACACACACACACACACACACACACACACACACACACACACACACACACTCACACTCACACATGCACTTTTAAACATGCTAACACAATAGAAATTTGATACTGATTACCATCCAACAGCGTTGTTGGAATCCCCTGTACTGTGTTCTACCAGTTACTAACACTGTGACAGGGTCAAGGTCAGTCCAGACCAACTGCTGTCGAAGTCATAACCTCTAGGTTGTGTAAGTGTCATATGTCCTGCTCTGTCTGGTGAAATTACAAGAACTTACAGGACCATGGTGATTCATTTGACATAAGATTTTTGCCAGTTTAAAAGTGGTTGGAAAAACATTTAAAAGGCTACAGTTAGTTAGTACTCCTGTATTTGAGAAAAAAACAACAATAAAAAAAGAACCTGATGAATACTTTCTGCCTGTTCAATAACAAATCTGTAGATCATGCAAAACTTTCTTTAGATATCAAATGTATAATTAGTACTATCCAACCTGATTTCGTTCAAACATTTGATGCAGTTCAGGTATTCTTGATTGCCTGTGAACTCTAGTAGCGTGTCACTGGTGGTTATTAGTATATTACATTAGTAGTTTATGAAAGATTTTGTAAACAGTTAGTCTGGTTTCACAAATATGCTTAGGAACATTAATTTTTCTGTGCTGTAGGCAGTATCAGCATATGTTTTTCTGCTTCTTTTGGAGGTCACCCAGTACTTGAGATGGAAATGTCAACTATTGGCAGCAACAAATTGCACACTGATTCCACTGTCATTTCTCAGAAGTGGAAGACTTAAACTTAATTAGTAAAAATTAATAATCTGTACATATATTTGATGTGTTCAATTACCTTATGTGTACGCAACACACACACACACACCACACACACACACACACACACACACACACACACACACACACACACACACACTCTGACACATCTGTCTTTGAGCACTGTTATTGAATTTCTTTCCTATTCTATCTCAATGACTATTCCCACGATCACATACTGTGAGTATCATGCTTTAGTTCTTTTCTGATATTATGAGGGCAGTTTACAGGTTTTTCCTCTCAGGAAGCATGTTATAGGCAACATGCTTGCCAGGTACGGAAGGATGCAGTTTTCATCCCTGATAAGGGCAGCAGCTGGGTCATTTGTGCTCTCACATTGGATTAGAGTTAGAAGTGTGAGAAGGGGAAAGAGAGAGGGTAGATGAGCTGAGGGAGAGAGGCAGATAAAGAGCAGAAGGAAGAAAAGGGTGGGGGAGGGATAGCTGAGAAAAATAAAGACAGGCAAACAGAGCAGTGGTTTTGGAGGAGGGGCCAGGGGAGCTCTGTGCGCATGTGTGTGTGTGTGTGTGAATTCATGTTATTTATAGCCAAGCCAGTCATGATGCCCATATTAGGATTGTCATGTGCGTGTGCATGTGAATATGAGAGAGAAAGAGAGAGAGGGAAGTGTGAAGAGTCAACAGTAATATTGAGGGTGTGGTATTACAGAGAGAGGAAGGGGTGAGGGAGAGGTCAATGAGTATGTCAGAATTACTTCAAAATGTATTGAAATGTCTCTATTTCAAATGGATTATTTTACCATAATTGTCATTTTTACCTCCCTGTGTCATATGGTGTGAGGAAGTATTGTTTTAAATGTCGGTACAATCTCCAGTAATATGACTTTTAATGGATGAGGATGATGGGGTGTGTGTGTGTGTGTGTGTGTGAGGGAGTGAGCGAATGTGCGCGTGTGTGTGCGTGTGATGTTTCCAGTGATGCCAAGTTTTTCATATTTTTGTTCCATTTGCCCCAGATTTCACGCATCTCAATCTTTAAAAAATTCAGAGAAAGCGTGGTTCCAAGATTTTCCCCCCAGAAGTCAAGATCTTTAAAAAGTCAATATTTCAACAACAAAAATTCAGTTGTGCTGAGATTTTGATTTGTTTCCTCCAAAATCAGTCCAAATTCTAGAATTAAGTAGGATGCAGATAGGAAGTTGGGATTTAGAGCTTTAAGAGTTTTTTTTTATTAATACAGTGTTACAAATGGAAAATAAGCAGAAATTCATGTTCTGAATTTTCAGGACTCAAATCTTTCATGCATTCAGAAAGGAGAATAGAGATTTTTGCAGGGATTTTATATTTCATGATTGGGATGTGCCTTGTTTCTGTCATGAGCTGGTAAAACCAACTTTTGATCTTGTGTGGAGAATCAGTACATGTCAGAAAAGAAAACCTAAATCAGTTATTGAAAAGTGGCAAATTTAAATGTACAGCTAAACACAAGCCACACATGGATTGTCTATTTAACTATACCTGCAAACACACACACACACGTGCGCGCATGCGCGCGCGCGCACGCACACACACACACACACACACACACACACACACACACACACACACACACACACACACACACACACACACACCAAAAAGTCGCCAATAATGTCTTTTATGTGCCAGTGGCATAGAATTGCAAGGCAGCCATTGTTTGAATGATGGGTGGAAGGGAGCACTGTCTGGGTGGTGGATTATCAATGTAATCATTGATCACTCCATACAAATCAATAATATCCTCACAACGAAAACAGAAATGCATGAACAACTCGGTGTCATCATAAAAGTCAAATGGAATAGTCCGATCATGGAAAATTTGATGTGCTGCAAGAAAATCTCTACCTGTAAATAATGGTAAAGAACGCAGTTAGCAATCTCTTCTGTTTTTGTGAAGTTTGTGGCTCACATTCACGTGCAGCAGATATACACACACTCACCACACCCACACACTGAGTCACTGACAAAGCTGTGCAGCTGTGCTGTCAACATAGCTACTAATACAGAGGTGGAGGTGGCTACCACTAAAGTTATGTATACATCTGTTAACAGAATCCGTTTATATTGGCATGAAATGCAATTTCCTTTGCTATAAATGTTTTTGTTTGTTTGTTTTTTAGCTGTGAATAACTTCTCACAAACTTTTAATAGATCAGAACTGTGAACCTTTCCTTTTCCATTGTATCAGTCACCTTTAATTTCAGGGCTTTCTTTCTTTCTCTCTCTCTCTCTCGCTCTCGCTCTCGCTCTCGCTCTCTCTCTCTCGCTCTCTCTACATCTTCTCCCCCACACCCTCTCCCCTTCTCTGATTTTGTCTATATGTGTGTCAGTTTTTGTTTGTTTTTGATAAATGGCCATCTTACCATATGCACATATCAGTATGCAAATTGATGTGTACAGGTAGTTTTGAACAGCATTATTATTTCTGAAGGATTGTTTTATGTGGGAATGGGTAATAGGGGGTGGAAGTTGCACAGTTGTTTATCTGAAAGTTAAGTAATTTAATGAACAACTCTGTCACACATTTCAGAATTTCCAGGATGGTCGTTATTTCAGGACTGGGGTTTTGTTCCCACTTGCATCCTCGTAGAAGCCATAGAAAGCGTGTTTCTGTTTTATCTCAGTAACTTTCCATTAAAATCTTTCTTTCCATGTTAAGAAAACGGCAAGAATAACAACAACAACAACAACAACAACAAACACTGCTGTTTCCACTGCTCACTTCAGATTGTAATGTGCATCTCTCATGTCACACCACAACAACATGATGAGTCATGTTATAAAGTTAGGTGCAGATCAGGCCATCTGTGCATGCTTCGTGGCATGAGTGGAAAGTCAGAGAGAAGGACACAAGCATCACAACAAAACAATGTTTACTAATTGTTTGTATTTATGTATCCAGTGCTGTTTGCTACCTCATCTGCTGCACTCTTTGAGTTGCGTTTTTTTTTTCTCTTTTTTTCTCATGTTGTTCAACCCCACTCACCAGATAAAGCCATACTCAGGATCGTAGTCCCATTGCAAGTGGACTGCAGGGAGCTATGTTGTCAGGTTTACAAGAAGCCCAATACCACTTAATCACTTTTACACAAACTCCCCATTACTTCCCTGACTGTAAAGACTTTACACAATTTCCCATTACTTTCATGACTGTAAAGACTTTTACACAAACTCCCATTACTTTCCTGACTGTAAAGACTTACACAAACTCCCATTACTTCCCTGACTGTAAAGACTTTTACACAAACTCCCCATTACTTCCCTGACTGTGAAGACTTTTACATAAACTCCCCATTACTTTCCTGACTGTAAAGACTTTTAACAAACTCCCCATTACTTCCCTGACTGTGAAGATTTGGACACAAATTCTCAGTTACTTCTCTGACAGCAATGACTTTGACACAAATGCCCCAATGCTTCCCCGACTATAGAGGCTTTAACACAAACTCCCTATGACTTCTGAGACAGTAAAGACTTTAACACAACTCTACAGAAGTCTTTCTAACAGCAAGCACTTGTTTGCTTGACATGATCAGCATTTCTTAGTAACTGATCACTATAAAAGTACAATCTAAATTTCCAAACACAAGCATGCAGAAAGTTGCAACTTGGTTTTTCTGTCTGCTAGGAAACTTCCGGTTTTTATTTAGTGGGCCTGATATGTATTGGTCATGCCTGGCTTTGCAGATTGCTATAAGCACAGAATGTAGTTCTTGACTGGACCAGCTGGAGAGCTGATCTTAATAGGCATTGGCCTTCTGTGGGCCTATCAGGTTGCAACAGCTGCATCACAGCAGCTAATTATGATTTTCTTTTCTCTTGTACTCTCTTCTAAAGTAAACTGATACCCTAGCCAAGCAAATGTTATTCAATTTACAATGGCATTGAATAAGGGTGAACAAACTAGAGGGAGCAGATGCAGTGCAGTTGAGTGGCATATGGTGGTTATATTGCTGTCATTTTATCAGGGAGACTTGGGAAATGACATATGGGTTATAATTTTGGTTTTGGCGTCATATACTTTACCATGTCAGACCATAGCATTCAACGGCAGTTAGTCAGCTCTGCCAGGCCGAAGATTTTGTGGCTAATGCAGTAATAAGACAGTGATAAGACAGTCAAGTGAAGCCTACCCCACTTCCGCCATGCGCAGAGGCCGAGGTGAGCTTGTTTACCTCATTCTTCTTCGGCCTGCCGTCCAAGCAAGTGAGTTCCGGCGCCGTTGGTCACAGACCTCCGACCAATGGGACCAGACCATTCCCCTCGGACCCTGGTTCCAGTGGGCCACGGAGGAGTGGCTCGACCCCGCCACCCTGACCCCGGGGGTCCCCATCTCCCTCCCAACCCAGCCCCTCCAACTCTTCACCGATGCCTCCAACTCGGGCTGGGGCGCCCACTTGGAGGACAGTCATGCCTCGGGCGTGTGGGACACTCAGACTGCACGCCTCCACGTAAACGTCTTGGAATTGGAAGCGGCCAGGCTGGCCCTCCTCCGCTTTCAGTCCCAAGTCGAGCACCGTTGTGTTCTCCTCCTCACGGACAACACGTCGGTAGCTTGTTATGTCAACAAGGGGGTGGGGGGGGGGGGGGGAGGGGGCTCACTCCATCAGCCTCTCCCTCCGGACAGAGGCTCTCCTGCGTTGGTGTCTGGCACACGGTGTCACGCTGAGAGCGAGACACATAGCGGGCACATGCAACATCCTGGCAGACTCCCTCAGTCGGTCCAAATCTCTCCTACACACAGAGTGGACGCTCAACATGCTAACCCTAGCGTCGGTGTGGGCTCATTGGTTCAGGCCGATGGTCGACCTGTTTGCCACCCGGTTCAACCATCGTCTGCCAATCTATGTCTCTCCCGTGCCCGATCCCCAGGCACATGCCATCGACGCCCTGTCCCTGTCTTGGTTGGGCCTCATAGCCTACGCCTTTCCCCCCTTCCCGATCCTCCACAAAGTGATCAGGAAGGCGAGGCTGGAGAGACCCAAGCTGATCCTCATAACTCCTTGGTGGCCGACCCAGTCCTGGTTTCCGGACCTAAAAGCCCTCTCCCATGTTCCCCCCCTGCAACTAAACCCCAGGTGGGACATGCTCAGGCAACCCCGCTCCGGACGCCCTCACTCCAACCCCCAGATGCTCCGCCTCCACACCTGGCTGCTGTGTCCGCCCGGCTGCGAGCATCTACCCCTGTCTCCCACTCGGACAGAGCCCGGTCCTTCCTAGACATCCTCGCGGGGGCTGGAGCCTCGCAGGACCTGCGAGATTTAGCCTCGGCCTCGCGCAGACCCAGCACTGAGTCCCTATATGACTACCGCTGGGAGAGATGGGTCTCCTGGTGCTCTGACAACTCCGTTCCCCATGATTCCCCTTCTAGCATCCAGATAGGCAACTTCTTATCTCACTTAGCCTCGGCGCAGAAACTATCTGCTAGCTCCATCCGGGGTTACAGATCAGCCATCTGCACCACTATCCGCCAACTAGGCGGACCATCCTTTGAGAATGATTTCCTCCTCAGGGAGATCTCAAGGGGGGTGGCCCTACGGGAGGCCCAGTCCCTAGGCGTGTACCCCTTTGGGACCTCTTTATTGTGCTTGACGCGCTTAGGAAACCACCTTTCGAGCCTATTGCCACCATCCCCTTCGACCTCCTTTCTATGAAGACCACATTTCTCCTCGCCCTGGCTTCGGCCAGACGGCGAAGCGAGATCCATGCCCTTAGCGGAGACCCCAGAGACGTGGCCTTCCACAGGGACGGCTCTGTCTCCCTGAAGTTCCTCCCTGAATTCTTAGCTAAGAACCAGGACCCGGGCTCTTCCTCCCCCTCCATCGTCATCCGCTCACTCGCGGATATCCTCGGCAGTTAAGAAAACGGGGGCGACATGGACCTGTGCCCGTCTAGGTGCCTTAGATACTACTGGGAACGCTCGCACCCCAGGCGCGCATCCCAGAGACGCCTCCTTATCTCCATTAACCCTAACAATTCTAAGGACATCTCGGCGGGCACCATCTCCAGATGGCTGTCCACAACGGTCAGATCTGCCTACGCCCAGGCGTACAAGGATCTCCCGGCCATATCCCCTTGTGCTCATGAGGTCAGAGCGCTGGCCACCTCCGCGGCGTTCCAGCACTCTGTCCCCGTGCGCCACCTATTGGAGGCAGCCTTCTGGCGTTCGGAAAACCCCTTCATAAACTTCTACTTGAGGGATATCCGAATGACCCGAGCTGATGGTTCAAAAGGGATCTCCTTTGTGGCGGCTAATGCAGCTATTTCCGTTCCGCCATCTAACCTCAAGAACCATTAGGGCACTGCCCTCCTCCAATTCCTTTAAATTCTGCTGTGGTCTGACATGGTAAAGTATATGACGCCAAAATGGGGAGTTTTTCTTATACTCCCTGTTTGGCTAGTATACTTACCATGTCAGACTCAGATGCCCGCCCTCCTTCCCCTCTAGCGCCAAGGTTCCCGGGGTTACCTTAGTGTGGCCTCAGAAGAATGAGGTAAACAAGCTCACCTCGGCCTTCTGCGCATGGCGGAAGTGGGGTAGGCTTCACTTGACTGTCTTATCACTGTCTTATTACTGCATTAGCCACAAAATCTTCGGCCTGGCAGAGCTGACTAACTGCCGTTGAATGCTATGGTCTGACATGGTAAGTATACTAGCCAAACAGGGAGTATAAGAAAAACTCCCCATGTTTGCCAGGAGCAGCATATGGTTTGTAATAGTTTGTGGTTTTCAGGAGGTGGACAGTGGCATTAAGTCCATAAAAGTACTATTGTCTGGGAGATACAAAGATGACTGTGCAGCTGGTTTGTAATTTTTTTTTTTAGAATTTTATTTTAGCAGGGTTCAAAATGGTGACACTGCTGACAGTATTCAGCATTTGTATTAGTACAAGGACATTTTCATCTCTCTCTCTCTCTTAGTTTCTTTCACTCTCTCCCCCTCCTCCACCCCTTCTTTTCCCCCTTCTCTTCCGCCTCTCTCTTTTCAATTCCTTTCAAAGAATTAAAGCATCTCTCTCTCTCTCTCTCTCTCTCTCTCTCTCTCTCTCTCTCTCTCTCTCTCTCTCTCTCTCTCTCTTGATCTTGTGTGTGTGTGTGTGTGTGTGTGTGTGTGTGTGTGTGTGTGTGTGTGTGTGACAGAAGCAGTCTGTTTCATTGACTTAATCATCCATTCGATTCATTTTAATGTTGATCATGAAAATTTGCTTGTTTTTCACAGTGAAAACACATTGGAAAATTTGAAGCACAAGATATACACTACTCAAAACAATTGAAGTACCACTTAGGAAAACTGCTGTCATTCGAAAGAAAACAAAGCTGAACATAATTTAATGATTGAATATTTTATTTTTTTTATTCCTCAATCCATTCAAATTTATTCAAACACCGTGACAAAAAATTATCTTTGTTTTACACTTGATTAAAGAGGCATACCCCCAAAATGAAAAGTAACAGGAGTCTATGGTAGATGTCATGATGTTAATAACGGGTATGACCACCGTTCGCGTTCAAACAAGCGTCACATCGACGTCTCATGGAGTGCACCAGGCGGCGGAGAGTGTCCTGGGCGATCGCCTGCCACTCCTGCTCCAGCAACTGAAACAGCTGGTCCACGGTGTCTGCTGGAGGGTTGTGGGCCCGCACTCGCCTCCCCAGCACGTCCCACAGATGCTCTATGGGGTTCAAATCTGGTGACCTGGCAGGCCAGTCCATTCTTGTCACCTGCTGCCCTTGTAGGAACTGATTCACGATGGCGGCGCGGTGGCATGGCGCGTTGTCGTCCTGGAACTGGGCGCCCTGGCCAACTGCCCTCAGGGCGGGCATCACAAGAGGGCGGATGATGGTGTCGCGGTAGGTGGCACCGGTCAGGCGGCCTTCAACACGGTGTAGGGGGGTCCTGTGACGTAGGCTGAACCCACCCCACACCATCACGGACCCACCTCCATAGCGGTCATGCTCCCTGACGGCAGCGTCAACGTAGCGTTCTCCAGGACGTCGCCAGACGCGAACCCGCCCGTCGTTGAACCTGAGGGTGAACCTTGACTCGTCTGTGAAGAGTACTGTTGCCCATTCAGCTCTTGTCCACCTTCTATGACATGCTGCCCAGGCCCGACGATGAGCTCGATGCGCTGGGGTCAGTATTGATCTCACTGCTGGGGACCTTGACCTCAAGTTGGCGTCGTGGAGCCGGTTCCGAACTGTCTGGGTACTGACGTTGACGTTGCTGGCTTGTCGTAGCTGGTCTCGGAGTACTGTGGCACTGGCTGAACGGTCTCTCAGACAAGCGATAACAATGAACCGATCCTGCTGTCTGGAGGTGCTTCTCGTCCGTCCACGTCCCTGCTGTTCTTCAACACTTCCAGTGTTAAGCCAACGGTCTCTGAGCCTCAGAATGACTGGGTGACTCACTCCAAGCCGTCGACCAATCTCCCTCAAGCCAATACCTTCTTGGTACCATGCTATCGCTCTTCCTCTGTCGGTGTTGCTTAGTCGTTGTCTCGCAGGCATGGTTAAATCTTCCTAAATTTCGCGACTTTTTATACCCGTCAAATGTGCTAACTGATTGCAATTCTGCTCAGAAAAGACCTTGCTTTCACGTGCATCACATTTTTTTTTCTTGCTGTGTCTGTGTCAAAATCTGGGAGCGACACAAGTTCGATAATTTCTCGGGATTTTTTTGCCTCAGATGCGACGCGGTAGATAACTGCTGACCGACTTTAACATAACAAAAATGCACGAGGAGTAGTATTTGAGAACCGGGTAAGCTTATCCAGCAGAGTTTATTCAATTATCAATATTAATTGGTTTATCAGAGCTTTTTAAAAATTGCATACAAAAATTAGGGGTGGTACTTCAATTGTTTTTAGTAGTATATGTTCTGAATGAAAATAAAAGTGAATAAAACCTATCACCCCTAGATCTGTATAACTTCTTCCCATCCACCTTGCCTTCCATCTCCCTCCACACACACCTCCTTCCACCCCTCCTCCCTCCTCATCTTTCCCATCATTAAATTGAATTAAACTTGACCTTAGTTACTCTTGATTTTATTGACATAGTTAAAATGTTGAGCAGTTTTTCGAGCAACAAGTTAAAAAAAAATGCTTGCATGGTATTGACATTTTAGGGAACTTGCAGTATGAACATTTTTTTTGCTCTCTACCGTGATGTATACAACTTACCAGAATCACAAGGGCCATGTGACCTAACATTAAATATCAGAACTTTAACAAGATAAGGGATAACAGATTAATTTTTCTGCTGGCAAATCTCAGTAATGACACCATCTGGACGCTTTGACAATAATTTGGCACAAGATTGTAATAGGTGTTGGGCAAAATCAGTTACAGAACCAGTAAACTGACAGTGTAATCAAACTATTGAAATCATCAAATGATCATAGAGACATGGGCCAAAGAAATATAACTCACATCCTTAGTCACACATATCAGAATTACCAAGCGTCATTTTCCTGCTATAGTGGTACTGTAAAACCACTTCACAGAATTGCATGCTCTGTCATAATCTGCTCTTTGGGAAAAGCGGATGAACTGGTCTGACAGTGAAGAAAAGAAAGGGCATCAGGATGTGATGATATATGTTTGAGAGATGTGTTTGCACGAGTGTATGGACATGAGTTGTCTGTTGCATCTGAACATATATAGAATGTGTTGATAATACCTTGTTGGGTGATCTGCATTCTTTGCAGTCACAGTGATCATCATTTTTCTGTCTCTATGTCATTGCACCTGTACTAGTGAATGCACACATCAGCAATCAGAAAAACTGCCAGTCCTGTGCAAATGCTTTAGACATGCTAGAGACGCCTTGTTCAAAAAAAAAATGACAGTGCAAACTATTGATACTTCAGAATCATGGGTTTCTTTACACTGATGGCACATAACAAGGCATTATCCATCTGGATCAGTGCATGGGTTATTATACACTCTTGACATAAGACTTAAAAAGAAATTGTTCTTTCAGGAAAAGCATGACTTACTGTTCACCAGCAACATATCGTAAGGCATGTTTCCTTCATAGGAACCTACAGTGTATGCAGCACAGACATTTAGGCAACATACTGGGAAATTTGCACAAAAAAGTGAAGGTCTATGAAATTATAATCCCAGCTTCTGTGTATCATTCCTACACTCCCAGTTAAGATTGAATTCAACTTGAATTTAGTTATCTTTTTTACATAGTTTAAACTGTATTCTGATTTGTTAGTTTTTCCCAAACGTAACTTAATACTTTTTTTTAACTTAAAAAAAAACAAAAAAACATTAGTGTGACCAGAAAGCAAAGGCAAACTCAACTAAATAAGAAGCATAAACATTCATGTTCATTCACTTTCCAATGCCAGCAACATGCCATAGGTACAAACTATGGGGCAAACAACCAGTGCTGACAATCGGGACAGGAGCCTGGTTGTTCAGAAGAATGAAACACTACTCTCTTGATGGTCCTGGGTTCCATCCCTGCTTGTGATAGAGGTTATTTCTGTTCAGAGTCAGCATCAATACAGGCTCCAATCTTGTCCAAGTTCTTTGGCTAGGAGTTTATTAGCCATGATCCTGTGTAAACGCATATGTATCAAAAGAAAATCCTGTTCCATGTTTTGAAGATGAGTATGTGGAATGTAGCTACTGTAAAAGTTATCATGCAGGCAGACAGGTAAGGCAAAATACATGTAAACACAAAAGGAAGTGCCAAGTAATGCTAAATACACAACACAAAACAGACTTAGTGAATTTTTGACAACTGTCATCTTCAGACATCACAAGTAATACACATAAAACCATCATAAACGATCATACACTACAGATGATTGCCAGCAGCTGAATGGTAATGTAAGCAGGCAGAAGTTGGGAAGTGAGAATAGTTCAGAAACAGGGAACAGTTGGGGGAAATGAAGGAAAGAGAGAGGGGTGGCAGGGGAAGGGGAGAGAGGGTGGGGAAGAAAAAAATCTGGGTGGGGAGGAGGAGGGGACAGAAACTGAACAAATCCCTTAAACTTTTAAGTTCTGCACCACAAAGTGAAGTGTGTGACAGTTATATGGATAAGAGTGAAACGTATACAGAGTGAATTAAAACTGTACTGGTATGCTCAAAGGGCAGGAAAGGGTGAGTCACCTACATCGGCCAACCAAGTTCTGATCCAAGGGTAGGTTGCCCTACCCTAACAGCCAGGGGCAAGTGGGAAAGGGGAAGAACTATGAGACAAATAGACAGGACAAACACAGTGTGACCTTTCCCAGTGTTGTGCCTGCATGCCAGGGAGTAGAGAGCACCAACAGTATTAACAGAGCATGTGTTATGGGCATGTGTCAGCAGGGGACGATGCCGAACACTCCAGCAGTTCATCCAGAACAGGGAGCTCTCCCTCGTCCAGAGAAGGCTCCGTGGAGCGCCGACAGTTGTCTGCCCAGTCCCTCCCTGCTGGGATGGAGAGGTTCGGCCGAGCAAGCTCCACCGATAAAGTGATACCTAGAATGCCTGAGGGTGATGGTGGTGGTGGTGGTGGAGGCAGCAGTGGACAGAATAATGAAGTTTCATCCGCAGAGCCTGTGCCAGATGCCGTGAAGGCTGAGGAGGAAGAGTCCAACTCAGTTGGTAGGTTTTTGCTTATTTGAATTTACATGTTTGTTTACGTTACATCAGCGATATAACTTTCTGTCTTAATCGAAAATGTTGGGTAGAGGAAGGTGATTGTTGTACAGTTTGGATTGAAGTGGAAACTGTACTTAGAATTGATGGTGAATAAATGAAAATGAAAAGAAAAAGAAAAAAAAAGAAGGCAATGACATTCCTTTTTTATGTCAGGTAAGTCAACCCGGATGGCAGATTTAATTCAATATTTGATCCATGGATTAAAGGACTGTGAAAGTTGAACGCTTTGTGGATGGATGATGTGTCTAATGTTGTCTGTATATTGCCACATAATGATTCTGATTGTAGTTCACTCATCATGCCAGGGTTCCCAGTCATGTGGGCATTCGAGGCAATAAAATGGTTGATGGACTTGTAATGCCACAAAGAAAAGTTGAGCAGATGGTCTATCCCTCACACTGATCTGAAACCCAAACCCAGGCTTATGTCAAAGACCTGTGGCACGAGAAATGGAACTCGCAGATGGATAACAAAACTATTTAAAATTCTTCCAAACCTGAAAGAGTTTTTAACCATGTTCCTGAGGTGGCCGTAAAGAAGAAACAATTTTGTATTGTTTGCATACATGCTTCTTGATTTACACCCCTTCTTAACTTTTAAAAGGTGAAGAAGCTCCGTGGTGCATTTCAAGTCATGTACCACTAACAGTGAAACATATTCTTTTAGAGTGTTGGGACTTACATGATGTGAGACATGAACGCTTTACAACAGACTCCATGAAAACCTTGTTCAGAGATGTCCCATAAGATGTGATCTTTAAATTTCTGAGGGAGATTAACACTTTTCATCTGATCTAAGATCTTACGGAGGAAAGATTTTTAACAAAATTTCCTGTGGGTTTTTAGAAGGTGTGTTTGGAAGAGTTGTGTGAATGGGTTTTTTTGTTGTTGTTCTTAATTGACTTGTGAGTTGACTTCAATACGGTGACAGCTCTGATATGGCCTTTTGCGGTCAGCTGGGCAATAAGCAACATTACCTTACCCTACTCATCATGCACATTCATCCCAAAGGCTACTGAAATCCCTGTACAACTAAACAAACACTGCAGATTGGTGAAATCACTTCTGTCATTGCGACTCACGTTGGTCAGACGTTTTTTGAAAAACAAAAAAAGAGAGGGGAAACAAAGAAAAGATTGTACTAGCAAAGAGAAATGATTTTATTTCAGTTGCTTTGTCAGATAGATGTGAACATGGCAGATTGAGATTGACTAGAACGCATGACAAAGCAAAAAATAAGAAAGTTGATTGAGTCATAGCATCACGGGGGGGGGGGGGGGGGGGGGGGGGGCTACCAGACAAGTTTTGTGTTCATGATAGTAAACATGTTGGATTTTAATGACCATGCTGCTGGACTGGCCTAGTCTGCCTGTATCCAGTTTTGTAAAACTTCATGACATAGTTTGTATGTGACAACCTAGAAATCACTAGAGGGAGTGACAAAAAGAGATGGGGGGGGGGGGGGGGGGAGTTGGAAGAGCGGTTTCCAGATGATAATTTTTTTTTGTTTGACTTCACTGATTTTAGAATGTTCTCAGAGAGAGATTTCCAGATTTTTTTTTTTTTTTTCAATTTGTTTGTTTGTTCAATTTTTACTTTAAAATGTTCTGTTTCATCTAGTTTCGAAATAATTTTCTGTAATTTGAATTTTTTTTCAGTTTATCTTCATTTAGTTAAATGACAGTACATTCCTAAGTTAATCTGACAATAAAATGCAGAACAATTAAGTAGTGGGGGGGAAAAAAGTGCAGACTAACAATTCTTCAGTCATTATAGTAATGACTTGGCAAAGATTTGAACTTTTAGAAAAAAAAAAAAAAAAAAAAAATTGAAGATGAAGAAAATGGGGGAATATATTATGAATATGAGAAACCCTTCACTACCTGCCTGAGGGAACCATCGTAATCCCTCTTGAAGGCAGATCTATTTGTATTGCCTGCTCCTAGGCCTTTCGTCCGCTGGATTGGACTCATCAGGGAGACACGGCTGATTGTGTCTGACAATAAATTTCTTTTGGTGTGTCAGTATTTTGTTCCTGCTCTGCTGCATCATGAACCATATTATCCTCTACGTTTTCTTTTCATTCATTTGTTTATTATGAATCTTTTTGGAAGAGATAGCAGTTACCAGATAAGACACTCCCCTCAACCTGGAAAAAGAATGATCACTACTGAGCCATTATTTGAACATTTCATCTGCTCAAATTTTTATACTTTTTTTTTTTTTAACTTTATGGGAGCTTGTGTTTGGTACAGTTAGTAAAATATATAGTTAAAATATCAGTATAGGCCTATTCATTAACGTATATTGGTATCGTGGGGTACATGATTTGAGTTTTTTCTCCAGGTGGTGATCACTCCAGCCAATCAGATGAGAGTTCTGATGGGCGGATGGGGCAGATGGCCGACAGGATGGCTCCTCGCAACCTGTCCAGTGTTCTGAGTCGACTGAGTAATATCTTGGATAGGAGAAGCACAGTAGGTGAAAGCTATTATGGCTTTGAATGTTGACTGTGTGGTTGTCTTTCTCGTATGTTGTAAATATGAAAATGAACACTGAGAAAATACTTATCATTGATAGGAGTGTAATCATTACTATGATTAATAAATGATAGTTGTGGATAGATTTTGTGAAGTGCATGCTTACTCACACTCACATGCACACACAAACAACACACAACACACACACACACACACTTACACACACACACACACACACACACACACACACACACACAACTTACAGACACACACACACACACTTACCACACACACAACTTACACACACACACTTACACACACACACACACACACACACACACACACACACACACACACACACACAAAGGACAACTCTACCTCACTCTATTTACCTACCCGTTGTATCCCTACATACATTGAATTGTACGCATTGACTTGAGCAGTGTGACAGCTTGCCACTGCAGAGCAGTGTGACCGCTTGCCACTGCAGAGCAGTGTGACCGCTTGCCACTGCAGAGCCCACCAGTATTAACATGTGGTCTAGAAGCGCTGTGTGTATCCACAGACTCCACAGACCTACAAGGACAGCGACTTCAAGCAGTACTGGATGCCAGACAGCAGCTGCAAGGAGTGCTACGACTGTGGGGATAGGTTCACCACCTTCCGCCGGCGCCACCATTGCCGCATTTGTGGACAGATCTTCTGCAGCAAATGCTGCAATCAGGAATTGCCAGGGAAAATCATTGGTTATAAAGGTGAACAGTGTTCTTCCTATTTTTCTGTGTTTCCGTTTCAAAATTGACTCCAGGAACATTTTGCTCTAGTTGTATGCGAAATGATTTTTTTTTTTTTTATTAACTGCCAGTTCACCCTATAACTGTGCTTGAGAATAACCCTGTGTTTAAATCCCAAGTGGGTTATTTGGTAAGCCTTGGGCATTAAGACGCTCTATTTGAAGGATAATGGTTGTTGAAGGGATGGTTGCTATTTGTATAGGTCTTTGATATTGACTCTTGAAAGGTAAAAGCTACTACTTTGAGTTAACCTTTTGAATACTACATGCCGGTTTATCGGGGAGGCTAAAATGTACCTTTGAATACGACAGGGAGCTAAGCTGGTGAGCTCCCATCCCTTCCCACAGTCCTACTGGCTTGTTTTTCGGTGGTAGGGGGACCTCATGAGGGTTGTTTATACACCTGTCCACCTGCCAGTAATTGCTTCTAGTGGCACTGCCGGACATGTTTAGATAAATCTAGTGCTTGCTTCCCCTTCCTATGAGAAAGTTTCTGAGTTTGCTGGTTTTATATCTTATAAGCGTGGGGAGTAGTTTTGCTTCGTCTCACTTTGTT
Source organism: Conus canariensis (assembly GCA_033310375.1). Taxonomy (NCBI): domain Eukaryota; kingdom Metazoa; phylum Mollusca; class Gastropoda; order Neogastropoda; family Conidae; genus Conus; species Conus canariensis. The sequence continues at coordinate 78,816,793 of CM065715.1, forward strand.
TACATGTGACGCTCTTAATGTAACGTTTGTCATTGTCTGCCTGTGGCAGCACGGACTCAAGTTCAATTCTTGACTCTCATGAAAATCTGTGTTCAATTCTTCATATATTAGAATGTAATAATGAATATTTTTTTTAGATGTAAGAAAAACCAAAGTTGGGTTCAAATAAGTACCTCTTTTATACTGACATTTCACCCAGAAACCCAGGAATGAAAGCAATAGTACTGTAGTAAGAACCCAGGAACCAAGGAAGTAATGACCCCTTTTTTCAGTACTCAAAGAGTTTGGTGATGAATTGCAGTGATATTACTGATGGATGACAGTGGTATCAAGTGTCCACTACACATAAATGTGGACAGTGGAGACAAAGTGGATAGCTGCAGGATCCAGATCATTGAAATATTTACCGTGTAGGTGGAGGGGAGAGAGGATCTTTGTTGGTGAAGAGGGAATGAGATCCTTGTAGGAGGAAGGCGAATAGAATACTTTTAGGTGAAGGGGGATGGGATCCTAGAAGGTAGAAGGAGAATAGGATACTACAGAGGGGGATGGGATCTTTGTAGGTAGATTAAGAAGAACGGGATATTTTAGGTGGAGGGAGGATGAGACCCTTGTAGATACAGGGGAAATGGGAGAGTAAGTGGAATCCTTCTGGGGTGGAGGGGAATGGGAATTCTTGTAGGTGGGAGGGGGGTATGGGATCCTTGTAGGTGGAGGGGAGATGGGATGCTTATAAAGCAGGAAGAATAGGATACTTTTAGGTGGAGGAGCAACAGGGTCCTTGTAGGTGACGGGGGAACAGGATCCTCATATGGGGGTAGGTAGGGGTAGGATCCTTGTCAGTGGAGGGAGAATGGGATCCTTGAGGGAGGTAGTTCTGATTGTGGACAGTTTAGTGCCTCAGGCACCATTTAATCAACAAACTCATTGACAACAGTTCTTGCAGTGACTACAGGCATGCTACTCTACACACCATAGACTTTAGGCACACTTGGTGCCCAATGTGTGTCCATAATGATCATATGTTCAACTAATTGATGATCTGTAGCATCCTACATTTGTTCCTCCCACTGATTTGACATCCTTTTGTGCCTTGTCTGCTTCAAATGTTCCTTCAGAGGAACGTCATTTGCTTCGTCTCGCTTTGTTTACATCCATCAGTACCTGCCTTTGAAGAATCAACACAAATATTGAAAAATGATTCGAATGCAGGATTTTTTTTAAAAATGAATTTTTTAAACCTTAAAATTGTATGTGCCCACATGTATCATTAACAATACTGTTTCTGTTTTGCCAGATTGACTCCAAGAGATCATGACAATATAGAATATAGCTCTGCTGAAATATATTTCTGTAATCTTATACACTTCACAACTTGTTTGTGTATTTGTAGCAAATCAACAATGGTGTAGATATATGGGGGAAGGGATAGGGACAGTGGATGGGGGATTGAGGTGGTTATGGTGTTCTTACTTGGGGGAAAGGATAGAGGGTGGCAGATGGGGTATGGAAGAGGGGGGGGGGGGGGAGGGGGAAATAGTTTCAGTGTATTGCCATGGAAAGGGAAGACAAGGCAATAAATGAGTCAAAGTCACTGACAGAAATTTTAGAATGCATGTGAATAGATCCATTTTTGCATGGATAAGATTTTTTTTTTTCTTTTTAATTCTTTCATTTTTCAGTATCAAGAGACATAAATTGTTAAGTATTAGCATGACTCGCTTCACTCCAGCTTCACTGCTTATTTGGAAGAATGTCGAATTTCATGATCAGTTTAAATTGATGTGGCTGTGATTACTTAAGATCACAAATTAGCATGCAGGTTTTAAATATTCTAGCATGTGCCTGTAATGATGGATATTTGATCTGATTAAATGGTGCAAGGAAATGATCAAGCCATTAGGAAAGGAGATGAGGAAGAAAAATGATTGTGGAGATACATGAGCATGGAACGGATTTAATCTCGGGCTAGTAAAGTTATGTCAGTCAACATGTGTCCCATGGTTTAAAGTCCTTTGCATCTCCCCAGGTGGAATCCGTGTATGTGACTACTGCTGTAAGGTGGTGCTCCGCTATGCTCATCAGTCCGTGTCTACTGGAGAAGTCAAAGTCCTAAGGGACGAGATTCGCAACATGTCTTCGGGCCAGCTGGATGTGGACTTTGGCAGCTTTGAGTTTGGCATGTGGTCACCTGTGGCCAAGCGACGCTCAGTGGGCAAGGAGGATCTGACATTGCCTCAGCAAAGGTGGTTTAATTTGTGACTTAAAGGTTGATAGTTCTTTTTTCTTTTTTTTTTAATTTCTTCTTTTATCTTGCCCTTTGTTCCCTAATCATAAACCTTTTTCCATTACTTTTCCTTTGGCTGCTCTTAAAAATATTATTGATAAGAGAGGGACTGTTGAGACAACATTAATAAAGCTGCTTTTTTGTTTAGCATCAGTGGAGTCAATTTGCCACATGGACCAGCACAGGTCAAAGTTGTCCAGATATGGCTTCCATGGTCAGGTGGACTGTAAACATCATCAAGGATTAGCTCACAGAGTGGAGATAACACAAACAAGGCAGCTTTTTGAATACTATATTACTAGAGCGGCCGCACAGATGAGTTAGAACACTGGAGCATGGATTTATGAGGCCTGTGGTTTGACTCCAAGCTGTAGCTGATAGGCTGAGAGACTGGATTTGTTTCAATATTTTAGAACATCAATATACAGAGCTAGTTGTGTCTGAATCATGCTGAAGATTGAATATCATACATACTGAAGATTTCATAAAACTGGGTTGTGGAAACACATGCAACATACAGCACCTTTGAAACTGTGTGTAGTTCCTTAAATGATTGTGCAGAAAATGATTGTACATTTGAAAGTACCCATAGAAATGCTCTTAGTTTTTGAGTTGTTGGCTGCATACTAAGAACCAAAAACAAAAAAACAAACAAAAAAATCTCAGCACCAGCTGTCAGGACATATCCCTTGAAGGACTATATTTTCTCCCTCATCACTTTTATTCAAAGAGGAAAACTAGCACTTAAATTGAATAATAACAATTTTTTGGGAAAAAAATGTTTATTGATTAATAGTTATATTTCAACAAATTGAACAAATGTGTATTTATGTATGCAGTACACTAGTGTGCAGCACTTTCTTTATACTTATTTTGTGTAAATGTGCTGAAAAATGTGAATGTTAAAAAAAAGTATTATAACATGTAGACACAAAGTTACTGTTGTAATTGGTCCTGTGGAGTGTAACCACAGTGTCATCTTGGTTTGCCGGTTTGAATGTTTTGACCATTGAGCGATGACTTTTGGTAACTGTGATATATGAATTGCGTCTTTTTCAATCTGCTTCTATGACAACATGCTGAAATGTTGGAACAACAGTGGGGTCACTGGTTCTGGTATACAACAAAGGAATGGTGAGAGAGCAGAGATAACACTCAAAGTATGCCAGTGCACCAGGTTTTAAAGAGTTATTTGTTGGAAAAACCAATGCTTGCTGCAGTTACGGTAAGATGAACTTCAGCTGTGCCCTTTCTGGCTAGTTCAACATAACCAGTCATTGGTCTTTTTTTCTGTGAGAATATTCATACTTTTTTAGGAATATAGTCACTTTTGTCGAAAAGTACAACAGTGGCATTTTTAGGGTAAACAGGTCTCCGTAGAGGTGTGTTTCATATATCCCCCCCTCTCTCTCTCTCTGTTTGTAACTCTGCATGTGTGTGTGTGAGAGAGAGAGAGAGAGATACTGGTATGCATGCACAGGGTCGAGGCACCCACAAAGGATTTTTTTTTTTTTTTTTTTTTTTTGCTGTCTCAACCTCTGCGCCACCTCAGAGGCAGTGCACCCATGCCACTCATTCCGACACCCCGTCCACAGCCACAGCCCAGTCGGCCCCGCCGCAGCCCCGGCACCGGCAATCTACAGGAAGCAGTCAATGTCAAGTCGTCAAGAGGCAACCCACCAGAGGAGACACTGCACTGCTGCCGAGTCACTTCAGTGGTGTTCAGTGGCGCCTGTTCTGATCTAACATACGCAGGACACCACCTACTAAACCCCCTACTGACAACAATAATTGCTTAGTCGCGGAGCCGGCGTGAGTGAGCTCTCCCTACGGAGGGCGCCACCACGTCCGTCCAACGACAGCCCCCATGGACTCGCCGATACCAGTGACCCCGACGGAACCAAACCAAGGCCACAGACGTGGAGAGGACATCGAAATTGAGGTCACCATGAGAGCAGGGCATGAAGGGCCACAGAATTTGAGACATTTTTTTTATGCTGATCGATGAGAATGAGGATGATTAAGATGATGCTACGGAATTCTATTCCGGTCTGAGACTACATGACAGGGCTGTACTCTACGCTTCCTTTCATAATATATCCCGGCGTCAACCAGGCCCGAGAGATACAGGCACCTGCAGTGTTGGTCAGGAAATTTGAGCAACACTCTCAGAAACGCATCCATTAAGTGGATGAAATTCGACTGTGTGGTCCCAGTCTTCCCAACTGAGTCCGCAGCAAACTGAACTCTGGGTAGGAGCCGGTTGGGGCAGAAAAACCCACATGACTCTGATGGGATTCGAACCCACGACCTCCCAGCCGGGAGTCCGCGACGCTAACCACTTCGCCACGGCGGCTGGTCCCACAAAGGAATTTGGATGTATATACCATTATTTTGGACATCAAACGTGAACAACTGCAGCAAATATACATACAAGTAAACATGTAGTGATGCACACACACTTACGCATATACTAAAGGAAACCAGGGTTTTTTCTTTGTTTGAATTAACCTCAGGTTATGCTATCACACACACACACGCACACACACACACGCGCACACACACACACACACACACACACACACACACACACACACACACACACACACACACCCTTACCTGAGCACACACCTGAGCACACATGTATGCTGTCATGATATATATATATATACATGCAGTTACTCATACATGGTATGTGTGCATGCATGTGCGCACACACACACACACACACACACACACACAAACACACACATACTTGCACACACACTGACACAGACACACCAGCACACGCGCACACACACACACACACACACACACACACACACACACACACACACACACACACACACACACACACACATAATCAACACTTGTTGTCTTGCACAGTTGCTGATTTTTTACTGTCAGCTATGAACACTTGCAGATCCAGCACCTCTCCAGAAATGTCAACATCAGCAACGGAGAAGTCGGCTCCCTTTGATCTGACCCCCCAGTCGGAGTTCTCCAGCCAGGAGAGTCTGCTGATGGAGACCAGGCTGCTGACACAGGTCACCACACACAACTCTGCTGAGCCTTCTGTGATGATAATGACCCACTCTTGTACAACGCTTATCTTAACAACGTTCCATCTGCTTTACATTTACAACAGAGTTTAAACGATTGAATGCTTGATATGATTTTACTTGTGTAGGAATGCTTGTAACAAGATTAAGCTACCAAATAATACTGGTCATTGCAATGCCTGAAAACGAGTATGGGTCATTTTCAAAATCTGAATGCCAGTCATATGAAATTGCTGCTGAAAAATCTGAAAACCAGTGTCACAACATTATTTTGGTACATGTTATGTGACATATACTTGGGGCATCTCAATGTAGCCATAGATTGAAAAGAATACAGCCTCCATTCTTGAACTGTCCAGGATGGATGACTGGAAATATGTTTTTTCTTCTAGACTGTAAAACAGACAATTGTAATATTACTCTGGGATGTGTTCGCAGGATTCTATACAGCTGCGAGCTTTGTGGAGACAAATTATGGAGGCTGACACAGGCGTGGAGATGCAGACACATCGAATCAGGCTGCGCAGCCACCAGAACTGCTTAGTGGGCCGTGAATTGGTGGACTGGCTTATCCGTAATGACAAGGCCGTCAAAAGGTGTGTATATGTGTGACATAATGAGACCAGCCTATTGGGTTAGTGCCAAGGTCATCCATCAGCTGGTTCTCATCTGTAACGACAAGGTGTCAAAAGGTGTGTGCATGTTTGTGTGTGTGTGTGGAGTGAGACCTGCCAGTTGGGTCAATGTTTTGGTCAGGCGTCTGTTAGGTCTTGTCCGTGAGTCCCTCTTCTCAGGTCTCTCTTTTCCCGATTTATTTATTCACTTATACCTTGTTTTAGGTACAACCCTCTATGACATTGATGCATACCAGATGTAGTGTAATGTAGATGGGGACAACTGCCCACCCAGTGATGCCTCCTGGATGAAATTGAAACTGAGAGAGGGAGCAAGCGAGCATTCTGGTAAATTAGTAAGAATTCATGTATTGTTGGTAAAGGATGGAGAAATTCATTGCTCTCTTCCAATTTGTGTGTGCTGGATTTGCCTGAATCAAGGCAGTTTCACATAGATTCGAGCAGACTATGATTTGGCTGAATACCTTCTTTGATATACATTATCACTTTGCAGCCATGATCAACAACTAGAGTTGAAATATTGCTGGCACATATTTTGTATGCGTGTGTACCCATATAAAACAGATTAATTTGTTTTTGGTGAGGAGGCACCTGTAGAGTTGAAATATTACTGGTACATATTTTGAATGCATGTGTACCCAATTAAAAGTACAGATAAATTTGTTTTCAATGGGGATGGTTTCTGTGTCTTTTTGACAGAGAACAAGCGATAGCTATTGGACAAGCCCTGATGTTTGGTGGATACATTGAACCAGTTAGCAGCCAGGTGCCTGTCTTCAGGGATGACTTCAATCTCTATAAGGCTGGAGAGGTATGCTTCTTGGATGTATTGGACATGCAGCATTTGTAATTTTTATTTTAGTGCACATACATACAAAAGATTCATTCCATAATGCTTTGAAAACATGGATTGTGTTGGCTAAGACAGAAAATGGTGAGTCTCATAGTGACTTACTCATGTCATGATTTCAAGTGGGAACTACTTAGAGGCAGTTTCTCAGCCATATAGGCAAAATAATACATAACGCCATATTTTTCTTAACTCTGGCTAAAAAAATTTTGGTTTCACCAGTTTCCGTTAGCAGATTGGTTACCTGGTTGGTTCGTTGGCCAACAAGATATAATGCAAGAACTTCTGAACCCTTCGCTGCAGAGCTGGTAGAATGATGCCCCAGGATGATTCCATCAAAGATGGGTGCTGACCGAACATCATCGCAAATTTGATTATGCAAGAACTGAATGAGCATTAACCAAACTTGGTGGAAGGATGACAAGTGACCTAATGGCGAAGCCATTAAATTTTGGTCTGGGTCATGATGCGGATCAGTATCGAACGATGTATCCAATGGGTCTGCTTGGGCATAAATACTGTGAAGGTACTGTTAGGAACTTAGTAACTACCTGTGGAGAAAACCATCGTGGTGTGAGCGAAGTATAATTCTGTTTTCAGTACAATTTTACTAATGCCTAAAAGAAACAAATAAGCTTTTATGATGTTAGAGTCATTCATATTCAATACCATAAAGTGAAATACTAAATTGAATTGATGTGAGTTCGTAACTGAATGTCTTTAAATGATATTGTTTTATGTAGTTGTAGATGATGTCACTGACAGAATGTGATGGAGTGATAACTCTCCATGTAGATGTATAATGTGCTACTGACAGAATGAGACAGAAGGATATCTTTCTATGTGAAGGTGAACTGTGGCACTGACAGAATGTGACAGAGATATACTTTCAGTGTGGATGTGGAATGCATTCCTGAGAAAGTGTGATGGAGTGATAATTTTGTATGCGGTATTTGTTGTAGAAAGTATGTGATGAAAGGATTTGATGTGTGTATTTTTTTAAAATATGGAATATGTTGATGAGAAGTGTGATGGAGTAGTAACTATTTGTGTGATGTGGAATCTGCTGCCAACAGAATGGGGTGGAATGATAAATTTCATGGGAAATATGTTGCTGACAAAATGTGATGGAGTGATAGCTTACTGTGTGGATGTGGAATGTGTTGCTGACTCCACATGGTGGAATAACTTTCTGTGTGGATGTGGAATGTGCTGCTGACATGACATGGTGGAATAACTTTCTGTGTGGATGTGGAATGTGTTGCTGACATGACATGGTGGAATAACTTTCTGTGTGGATGTGGAATGTGTTGCTGACTCAACATGGTGGAATAACTTTCTGTGTGGATGTGGAATGTGTTGCTGACTCAACATGGTGGAATAACTTTCTGTGTGGATGTGGAATGTGTTGCTGACATGACATGGTGGAATAACTTTCTGTGTGGATGTGGAATGTGTTGCTGACCAAATATGTGGAGTGATAACTTTCTGTATGGATGTGGAATGTGTTGCTGACAGAATGTGATGGAGTCGCAGACAGATTTACAAACACTGCCCTCTGTGCCTGAAGAAAGGGAGAGCAGTGAACCCTTGTGGTTTCGAGAGATTGAATCCAATGAAGATACTGATGACGGAACAGGTAAGATGTAGTTCTTCCTCTGTGTGTGTGAGAGTGTGTGCGTGCATACACATATGGATGTGTGTGTGTGACAGGGAGAGGAGGAGTGTTGGGGTGGGGGCTGGGGGGAGGCAAGGCAATAAGGGAGTTGTAAGGAGAGGGGTGTTTCTGTCAGTATAATGGGATAGACTGGATAAGGAGTATGCATTGGTGGCTGGATGGGCGGACAGGATCTAATGATAGGTTATATGCATCTTTGTCTAACTGTTTGATGAAATTTGTGCTAGTTTTACTTGATTTTGTTAATGGCTTAATCTTTTTGTCATTAAGCAAAGTAGGGGTTCAGATTTGTTTTTAGTTTGTAGAGTTTGGTTGGTAGGTAGTGGTGTGTTTGTGTGTGTATACATGTTCAATAAGAAATTGAACATATGTGTTTAAAGAAAAACAAAAAAGCAACAACAAAAATGAGATTCAGTGACTCCTCTTTTGCTCTTGTCTTTGTGTTAGTACACTTGGAGCTTTTCCCTTCAAAAGCACAGCAACTGGAATAGGTGATAAATGGAATAAATTAAAATAAATCCAAGCATGTCTAATCATAATTTGCAGTGAAGTTAGAGCTTTGTTTTCTTTTTAATTGATAATGGGTTAAGACGGTGACCTAAAGTGCTTTTTCATTCTTTGTTCAAAATGTTGTTTTCATTTGAATAAAGCAAGGGAAAAAAGTGAAAAAATCCTATGACTTAAGTTTAAATAATGCTGTGACGTTTGTTGGACTCATGCACAAATGTTTGTTGAAATAATCGCTGAAATAATGCAGTAATGTTGATTGAAATATTGCACTGATTTTGTTGAAATAATGCAGTGATGTTTGTTGAAATTATTCAGTGATGTTCGTGTAAATAATGCAGTGATATGTATTGAAAACATGCAGCATTTTTTTTTTTTTTTTAATTTATGTAGGGATGTTCCTTGAAAGAATGCAGTAGTGTTTTTTTGTTTTGCTTTGAATAGTGCAGTGATGTTCATTCAGATAAAGCCCTGACGGTATGTTAAATCTCACAGTATGTTTGCTGAATTAATGCAGTGATGTTTGTTGAATTAATTCACTGACATTTGAATAAATAGAACAAGGTATGCCGAGATAAAAGCATGATGTGTATTGAAATAAAACCACAATGTTCACTGCAGTATCAATGGGAGACGAGCAGCGTTCAACGGCTGCAGAGTCTGACGGACCTAAAAGTCTGTCCTCAGAATCGGAGACCAGGGTGTCAGCTCTCAGCACCAGCAGCAAGTCCGAGTCTGGTAGTGTACAGGAGTTCCCGAAATGTGAGTGGCGCCATAGACATGTCTCTGTGTTTGATTGTACCCTGGCCTGTTTGTTTGGATCTTGACCCTGATTTAACCCTCTTCAGTATGCACTTACCTGAGCTTAGTTACGCTGAAAACCATCGACAAGATAAGTAACTCCGTAATTTGAACATGGTTACCCAATTTAAAAATTAATTTCAAAGAGAGGAAAGGAAATAATGAGATGAAAATAATTTTTAAAATTCCTACGAATATATATGTTGCTATATCATAAGTTTGAAGAATGTCACATGAGCCATTTACTCGGGGGAAAAAAAAAATCTACTTCTTCAGAACTTTCTTCCGAATCGTTTATCACATCTGGAACCTCATCCCAGTCGAAATCTAGGTCACTCTAAGCTTCATTACCCAGCACTTTCACTAAGCCTTATGCCGTAAATCCTACAAATCACAGTATCTTTATCACTAAATCTCATTATAGAATGGCAGAAATCAAGGTTAGCCATGGTGAAAAACAGCATTTCGACCACAAAACTTTAAAAATTCATAACTCGAGAACTACGGCATGTATTGACTCGCGGTTTTTTTGCAAACGGAAGTAAATGGCTACAGGAAGAAGGAAGTCACGTTCTCGCGAGACTTCCTTTTCCACGAGAAACATGGCGGCGCCCATTGTTGCCACGTGTTTTACCGGGCGCTGGCAGGTGCTCAGCCTTTTGGCTGTGTGATTTCCGGTTGGGCGCTAGCGGGCGCGCGCTTGTCAAGAGAGTTAAGCAGGGCTTGTCACTCTCTTATGCAGCTGAACATGTTGGCTCCGTCTAATCATGGGGGAGTGGTTTTGTTTTAATGTACAATGATGGTATGTGCATATGGTAGATATGTATGTGTTTATGTGTGTAGGCAGAGACAGACTGGTTGGACATAGATCAGAATGGTAACTTGCATATAAAAGGGGACATCTTGAATTACTTTTTTTCAATCATTACTATAGCATTTTAGTCATATTCTTTTACCTGTCCATTCTAAATGTAGATTTATATTTTCCCTGCTGGAAAATCTTTGTTTCAAAAAGGAAAGAAAAAGGAAAAAGGGGTGGGGGGGGGGGGGGGAACAGAAATGCGCCACAAAGTTCACATTCTCACATCATATCAGAGATCCATCATTAGCGATGATGTTACACCATAGGTGTGTGGGCAGCCCAAAGTCGGATGCATTCAAGCAGTATTTGAAACATTTTGAGTGGCTGACCTGTGTGTCTTTCACCAGCTGCCAGCTTAGGAAGTTGCATGTCATCCACATGGACCACAAGAAGATCCTTCAGGTATAAATGGTTTGTAGAGCTGCACTAAATGATCAATGTGCTCAGACTAAGGACTTTGTGCAGAGTGGACACTGGCTGTCCATTCTGCAATGTGTCCACCCATATTGTCTCTATTTTTGTTGTCATATTTTCCATTGTGCGGTTGTTGTTTTTTATTGTATCTGAGGTCAGTAGATTAAGAGGTGGATAAACTGAGCAAAATCAATGGTGCACTCATCACAGCCTAGTTTTATCTATCAAAAGGGTATAAGATGTTAATCTGCCATGTGATTAACTTGTGTATACTTTCTAGGTAACATTCGTTTTTCTTTGTGTTGACAGTCCTGAAAGGGCTCTGTGTTGTCAGCTGAGGTGCTATAAAACTGAAAACTGGTAATTGAATCTGTTTGAATTTTCTCTTTAGATACTATGGCCTTTGGAGTTGGTTGGTTTCCTGATTTCAGAATCTGGTCTGAGTTGTGTTTGTGTATTTCGAAGTTCTCATGTGAAGAGAAATTTAGTTCAAGGTTTATGAAGATTAAGAGAGTAAATTTTTTATGTGTATGTTTCAGTGTCCTTCATGTCTCGAGATATGGCAGAAGAGCCACTACCCAGACAGGACTCGTCAGCTGTTGGGTTGTCTGACGACTTCCTCAAAGGTGAGATGTAGACTGATCTAGAAGTAATGTAATGACACCACCATTATGACACAGTGAAGGGGAGATAATCAAAGAAGGCTGATACACAGGTAATATAATGACACTGTCAGATCATAACACAATTAAAGGGAGATTGATGGAAGACTGATGTAGGGAAACATAATGACACTGTTAGATAATATAGTAAAGGGAGATAGATGGGCAACTTATGTAGAGGAAACTTAATCCTGTGGGACAATAGGGTAAAGGGAGATGATCAGAGGCAAGACTGAATTTGAGATAACGGAGACACTGTGGGATGATGATCAGTTAAGGGAGACAATTATAGGGGAGAGCTGATATAAAAGTTAACATGATGACGCTGCCAGGATGTCAGATAATGAGAAAGTGATACAGACTTACTGAGTGTGACTTATGTAGGTTATTTGAAATGCTTTAAGACATTTGTATTGATAGATTTGTTTCACCTGTTTCCATTGTACAGGCACTTTATTTCTAAGCCGCGCCCCAGTTCCATCATCAGACATTGTGACCTGCCCACAAGGCTGGCGAACAGTGGAAGAGCTGCGAGAGGAAAATGGAGAAAAACTGGCCTATGAGCGACTCAAGTCAGTACCAACAGCTTACCTTTCATTCTTTGGTGTATTTGTTGGCGTGCATTTGTATGGGTATGCATGTGTGTGGTTGAGTTCCTTTTCTTTCGTTGGACCCAGTGATCAACTGTTTTGTTTGGGAATGCTACAAGTATTTTCAGTTAAAAACTTTCTCTGAACTGATTGACAGAAGTTAGCCAGAGACGGCGCCTGTGGTGCTAAAAATTCTTCACATGTACTTAGCGCATACCCCAGTTTTCCTTTTGACCAGAAAGACTAGAATCCAGACCTAACTGCCAGAGTCTTGTGAAGAAAAGTATGGAGTGCTGGGGGTAGGTTGTATTAAGGGAATGAATATCCTTTTACAGTAAGTGGATCAAAGATGGGAGCTTTTACATGCTAGGCTGTTGCAATACTTAGAATTTTGTGATCCAGTTGTACATAAACACATATAGATACACCTCCCCTGTGGCTTTGAAATGTGGAGTGTCGGTATCAACACCTCACAGAAACTACAGACCTTCACTAACAGATGTCTGAGAACTGGTCTAAAAATCAGAGTGAAATTCCAACTTAGAAAATTTCCGGCCAAGACATCTGACAAAAACTCCAGATGAGACCTTGGTCTATCAGATGGCCAGAAGGAAGTGGATGGCCACACGCTGCACAAACCTGTTGGCAGCATCGTTCACCAGGCCTAGGACTGATGTTGTCAGGGCAAGTGCAAGGTTGGTCACCCCAGGAAGATGTGGCAGAGATCCGGTGAAGAGGTGAAGAATATGGGGATGACATGTGGAAATTTGACAAAGGTTGCAGAAATCTACAGGTTTAAGTCGTCAAGTCACATGTACACACACACTGCATAGAAATGCTGATCCAACTTTTTATTTTGTGCTTTGTTGTTTTGTATGTATTTATATTGTCTCTATTTTTGGCCTCGTATCTCACCAAATATGGCGTAATGTAGAAGGACTAGTCTTCATGCACTGAACATGCCTGACCAAAAAGACACTTTGATTGCAGGCAGGCGCACACTGAACATCTCCAGATGATGACCCGACAACTACTGAGTCAGCAGGGCCTCTCGGCATCATGGGAATCTGTGGTGCTCAATTGTGTACGTCAGGTCACACATTTTGTGCGTCCAGATGTGAGGAGCGAAGGAGACGACCTGGATATCCGCAAATATATCCACATAAAAAAAGTGAGTTTTAGGGTTAGCCAACTCTTGCAGTTTGGGCATAATTTTTTTACACCAGTGTAAGGGATGGTATGCTTTGTGCTTATCTGCAGTAGAATTACGATGGTATAAGAAATTGTCTCTTTGTTGTTGATGTTGTTTTGTTTGAGAGGTGCTAAATTTAGGGTGCATGTTGCCATCTTGTGTAAGATAGGCAGGTTACAAACGTCAGCATCTCCAGAGACAAGACATGCATACTTTCAGAAAAAAAAAAAAAATGCAATGCTGTGTGCAGCCAATTAGAAATGTTCTTTGTCAAGATCGACCATTGAATATTTTTGTTGCATCAGAAACAGTTTGGAGATGAAAGCGAAGTGGCCACTCTGGTCAGAGCATCGTCATGCTGAAACAGAAGATCTACCCAATGCTGGGAAAAGTAATGTTGTGTCTGTCAAATCAAAACACCAGTTCAATGAAAATTTTAGGAGGACTGTTCGAAACAGCATCCGTGCATTAGGAATTCAGCCTTGGAAGTTTGCCATGCTCTTTGTGAAATCTATTGCATGGATTTCAGTTTTTTCCTATGCTGGCATGTTTGGCACTGAAAAACATCTGGGAACGTAACTTTGTAAGGAATTAACTTTAATGACGTGACAACCCTTGGCTAAAACAACACGAATTAAATTGAATGGACCAGGCCAGCATATTTTTCATGTGAATATTTCTCAATAGCAAAATCACCCCTGAATGTTCAGGTAGCAAAACAAAATCACTGGGAGGATCTAGCATTCTGCTGAGCATAGTGCAAGAAGACTACATACGCCTATCTTCAAAACAAATGTAAAAGCATACGTTTACAACTTTTGCTCTTACTTCAAGCTATTATTGTGCACATGTGATCGCATTTTTTGGTAATTTTTTAGATTTCTTTTTAACCGTTCCAGAAAGTCTCAAATTCTTCTGAAATTTGAGAAAAAAAAAAAATGTTGCTCCTGCATTGGGACAAGGGTTGTCAGGTTTGTAGAAGAGTGAGCTACATGTGAAGAAGACAGTTTATAAATGACAATGTTTCTCTGCAATGAACATGTCTGTATAAGTGTATGCAACAAATGGAGAAGACTCTTTACCTTGGAGACATGTTTGTGTCTGCATGGTATTGGAGGAAAACGATGAAGATTCATCTTTAATTGGACTTTTTTTTTGGTCACAATAAAAGTGTAGTTTGGAGAAGACTTTCGCTACTTGTGATATAGTGGTTTTAACCTGATTGTGGATCAGATTATGTTGACTGTAATGTTGTGGTGCTAACTGTAACGTTGAGGCTTGGTGTTGCAGATTGCTGTGGGCCAGAAACAGGACACATCCCTGATCCATGGCCTGGTGTTCACCAAGAACATTGCCCATAAAAAGATGAAGCAGCAGATCTCCAACCCTCACATCCTCCTGCTGAGAGGGGCCATTGAATATCAGCGCGTGGAGAACAAGTTCTCCTCCCTGGAACCTCAGATTCTGCAGGTTATTGCCCCTTGAGCTTTGTATAATTGATGGTGCTGAAGGAGAGAGAGAGAGTGTGTGTGTATGTGTGTGTGTGTGTGTGTGTTTACTAACTATGCATCTAATGTCATCAGTAGGGATGTAGTAGGTAGTGTCCTGTAAACAGATGAAATCAAAACAACCAAAGTGGATCAGTAATGGCGTAATATCTCTGTACAATAAAGATAACTTCATGTGACCACAGGGGTTTGTTCTTTGATCTTGTTTTGGCCATGCAAGGAGAGTTGGAGTGAGAGGTATGAATATCAAATCTCCCATTTCAAGTTTGGGATCATTGTAACAAGTTATGCTTCTTCATTTAGAGGAATAACTGTTGCATTACCGTTTGTGAATGGCAAATGTATTAGAGATATGTTGTGTTAATCCACAAGGCTGGCAGCATCTTAAGGAGACGCTGCAAGTTTGTGTAAATCCTACAAGGCTGGCAGCATCTTAAAGAGACACCACAAGTTCTTTGCATTACTGCACTGCCAACATCGGGAGAAAGAACAGAAACGGAATATTTATATTCTATTCTGTTGAAACTCAAAGTTTGGTGAAATTATTCCTAGAATAGACCCATTTCCCCCTCTCTGTGCCTTGACTTTTTGTTGTTGCCAGTGCTGTAACCTCACATACAGTGAGTCTCTCTTGTTATTTATGGCTTTAGAGGATTTTTTAAAACATGCCATTTTTAAGGGTATTTTTATAAGTGTCTCGCTGAACTGTGTCAGATCTGACTGCTGATGGTGTTGTGTGCAGGAGAGGGAGTTTCTGAAGAACAGTGTGGCCAAGATTGCAGCCTTTCACCCCAACATTGTGGTGGTGGAGAAGTCGGTGTCCCGCCTGGCACAGGAGTTCCTGCTGGAGGCTGGCATCACCCTGGTCTTCAACGTCAAACAGGTTAGTGAACTGCCACATTGGTGAGGATAATGCACATCACCTTCATTGTTACTGTTGAATAGGTCAGTCAGGTGAATAATGTCTGGCGATGGTTATGTGTAGCCCGTGTCCTTCATGTCGCACACAGGTCAGGGAGGTTTTCAGTTATCTTCGGATCTCTCATGGTTCCATGCTAGCATCTGCTCACATCTTGGTGGATGTGATTGCTAGTGTGTGACTATGCACGTGTGAGAATATCTGATGGATTGTCTGGCAAGGTTTATTCAGATGTCAGTGCTAAAGTTCTTGTCATCGGAAGGTTATACAGCAAGGGTTATGTAGGGAAACTCTACTGTTACATCAGACTGAATCAGACTGTAGTGGTACTGAAAAGCCAGATGTAGGATTTTCTTGCCAATGGGCATCTTGGAAGTATCACTGTATGAATTTGATTCGTGTCTGTTGTTTGTGAGATTTGAAGATATGTGTATCAAAAATTTCTCATGTCTGTTTTTGTATTGTGAATTAAATAGGCTTAATTTGCACCTTGTTTTGTGTTCTTATTTGTGTTTTGGCTTGTTGGTATTATAAGTTATTGTGACAGATTGCCTAGCAAAATTCAGTGAGGCAGATGTTTTTGATGTAAACAGACTGTGATGGAGCGCTTGGCCCGATTCACCCAGGCCGACATTGTGTCCTCGATTGACGGTTTGGTCAGCAAGCCTAACCTGGGTTTTTGTCATGACTTCCACTGCCAGACCTACCATCTACCCAACAGTAAGTCTTTGCGCTTCTATTGTTATACAGTTCAGTGTTCAGGAAACAGGATTCAGTAATTTCATTAAAATGCTATAGTGCATTCATTTTGTCAGGCATCAGAATTTTTGTCATTTTCTGGCCCATGTAGTTTTTCATTGTATGTTTCTTTTAAAACTGGTCTCGCAATGTGCACGTGGGACTTTGTGGAGCATGTTCATAGGGCACACATCACAGTTTTGTTGTATGGCTAGTGTGGGTACAGAAGCCACAGGCCTGTCCTGTCTCTCTCAAGAATGGTCAGCTAGCTGTGAGCACCTTTATCCAGTCCACCTGCCCATATGTGGGAGCAGGGGGATGGCGATGTCAACTGAAAGCATGGCAGAGTGACATGTATCAAGAACTGAAGGCGCTCAATGACCATGGAAATGTGTTGGGATATAAGGCTCCAAAACGAATGAAATGTTAACAGTGATGTTGTAGAGAATCTTTGCTAGAGACTTTTTGGCGTCATATACTGTACCATGTCAGACCATAGCATTCCACGGCAGTTAGTCAGCTCTGCCAGGCCGAAGATTTTGTGTGGCTAATGCAGTAATAAGACAGTCACGTGACGCCCACCCTACTTCCGCGGAAGGAAGAAGCCGGTGTAAACTTCCTGTACCTCATTCTCTCTCGGCCTGCCGTCCAAGCAAGATAAGTCTTGTGCTCTGTCTCGCCTTTTCTTTGCCATTGTGTTAAGATAGCCTTGTGTTTGCTTCTTTACTTGTTTTGTTGTGGCTTGCGCGCTGAACCCTTACCCTTGCCGGTGAGGCTTTGGTTTGGCGTGTTTTATTGATTTTTATTAACCACACGCTTCTCGCGTTCTCGGGCACTCGCGACTTTGCTTTCTGTGCATCTCGCAGTTCGGGATTTCGGAACTACATTGCCGGTTCCACATCTCCTCGCTGTAATTAGCCTTTACAGCCCTTTGTCTGCGAGTCCCATTTCGCTTCTCCTTCCATTCGGACACCTGATTCGACGACCTTCCTCGTCGTTTCACTCAGTTTCCATTCCTTTTGCCGGTCTTTCAGCCATTTTGTTTCAAACCGGCCAATACCGGCGGCACATACGATCAAGCTTCTTTGATCGAACAGCGCGATTTCAGTGCTTTTATCGCACTACCAGTGCCCCTCCCGAGGTTGTTCGAGCTCTTTCTATCCCTCGATCCACCTCTTTGTCTCCCCTTTGCGATCGTGCGTTCCGTGTTTGTCTCGCCACCAGTGCCCAACATGGTGAAGGACACTAACGGGTCGAGCCACTCCTTTGTTCAGGAGTCACTCTCTGCCCCGGAGGACCCGAGTGTCGATTCCAGGGGACAAACCGCTCACACCTATGAGCGTACGGTCGGTGTGGAGGAGGGTTCCGCGCAGGGGACGCGCGACCATCGTTACGATTCCTCCTCTACCCGATCGGCGGACACACGATCGTTGCGATCGAAGTCGAACAGGCAATCGGCCGAGTCGAACTGGCAATCGGCCGTCATTGCCGACTGTTTTTCTTTCGATACTGCCTCTAAATCTAAATCCAAAGGCAAGGCCCCATGAAAGGACATGCCTGTTCAAAATCTTCCCGTTCTTCCGCCAAATCGCCTGTTCACCTTCGATCGCACAAGGAGACTCTTGCCTATCATGCTGCGTCCGGCGATCATCGGCCCCTGGGGACCCTTGCCGAGACCCGGACCGGCACGGGTGACGACTCGCGGCCGGAATCACCGCCCGTCACCCGATCAGATGAGACTCGTGACGCTAGCTACCCCCCCCACTAACGTCACGCAGTCGAATCACGCTCTCCCCAACCGTGTCCGGGTTCAGCCACGACTCGGACACGAGGAGCGTCATCACTCCGGTGGAGGGGTTGTGGCCAGTCTTTGGTGGGACCCCCCCACTGACCACAACCCCGGGTCAGGGACGCAGGCATCGACCAGGTCGGATCTGCGCCCTCACCCCCGACGGTCGAACCACCCCGATCGACCGTTGAACTCTCCCCTAGGGGTTCAGGACGTTGGGGAGCGGGCTTCTTTCGCTTCCCTGTTGGGCAACGTCTGCGGTCCCGTTCCTCTGGGGGGAGGATCGACCAGCGGGACCAGGGGTAACCCTTCGTCCTTGAGGTGGACTCGTCACCGCAGCCATCCCAGTCCGCTTCCACACAGCCAGGAGGCTCGGCTACCGTACCACCCACTGGCCACCCTGCCATGCAGGGGGCCGGCACGGACCGCACCCGGGAGATGCAGGAGGCAGTGCTCTCCCTGGGGCGGGTGTGAGACAGCTCGCCTTCTCGCTACCTTCCCCTTGGTGCCCAAGGTTACCCGGGTCCCCGAGGAGACTCTGCCCCAGGGCCGCCACAGCCCGTCGTACTCCCCGGGGACCGGTGGCTCTATTCCCCCGATAGGAATCAGTGGCTTAGGGCTGACACCCATTCCGACTCCACCTCCGGTCGCATGTGGCATCCGGCCTCCCAGAGCTGGATCGACCTGGGCCCCCCTTCCTCTCAGGCGCTGTCCGATCGGCGATCCCCTAGTCTGCCCGCCGAGTATGGAGCCACCAGGGACCCGTCCTCGTTTTTCCCCACTACCCAACGAGGGCGGGACTCCCGCGCACCCCTGCCCTGGCCCTCCGAAGGTGGATCTGAACATCCCCTTCAGGAATACTCTGACCCACAACTCGAGGATGGGGTCGAGGACTCCCTCCCCCAGTCTGGTGACCTTTCCATCTTGGAGAGCTGGCGCCCAGATCTTGTTGTTAGGGAATCCCCTCCCTCTGACAACATTTTCTCCTGTAGCCGTTTCACTGGTTTCCCCCCTGCCCAACGATCACGGCCAAGGATAGTCGCCCCCCAGACCCTCACTCCCTTGTGGGACAGATCGGCATCTTCACCAGGGGTGCACATGCTGTCCCTCCACCGGGGATTGACTTCTTGTCAGCCCCTAACGCAGTTCCAGTAGGAGTTTTCCTCAAGGACCCGCGTCATGGCCCCCATGTCCTTTCCCTCTTCTCTGCCAATCCGGCCACCAGGGTTATTGCCATTTCCCCTGCTGACCTCAGGCTCACGCCCAACCTCGCCCCTCCCACTTCCACCCCTGTTTCTAGCAAGAACTTGATGGAGTGGGACAGAATTGCCAGGACTGGCATTCTTCACACCACCGCGGGACATGCCTTCATTGACATGTTCCTGCAGCGAGCGGAGGAGCTCTGGGCAAAGGAGGGTGGCACTGCCTCTGTGTCTTCGGACCCTGACGACACTGAGACAGACCCTAGCCTGTTTGGCGACCCCTTGATGCGCTTTCTTGTCAACAAGATATCGCATCACCTTTGGGCTGCGGCGGACAGCGCAGCCAGGAGTCACTTTAACTGCCTGTTGGCAGTGAGAGATGCTGTGTTATGACAGGCCAATCTCTCCCTGGCGCTCAAGGCGGCCTTATGGTGCATCCCGGGTCAGGAGCAGTCGCTTTCCAGCGACTATTCTACTGCTGTCATCACCCATGCAGTCGAGGAACGCAATCAGGCTGCGTTTTTTGCGGTCAAGCCCCCTCGTCAACATCGCCCTTCTGGACCCTTCTCCCGTCCGGCCCTGCCCTCCGCCAGACCCCAGCCCTACCCTGATCAGGCCCCCCCTCGCACCTCAAGGCCCGCCAGACGCCCTACTTCCGCCGCGCCTAGGTCGAAACCGAAAACCCCCCAACAGAATTTTCGGTTCGGCCAACAGGCCCGGCCTCGGAGGTGACTAGCAGACTCACCTTCGGAAGAGCGAGAACTGGCAGACTTCTCGCCCCTCCCCGGCCCCTCGGCCGCCCCTCTGCCCTAGGCACACGAACGCCCCCCCCCCCCCCCCTGCTGTCCTCTCCTCCTCCTTCCCCCAGCGATCCCCCTCCCTCCCGGGTGGAGGCCCTTCACCTGGAAGTCAAAGTACTTCTCGGGAATGGCGCCATCACCGAGATACCCCACCCCAACCCCGGGTTTTACTCTCACCTGTTCGTGGTTCCCAAGTCCTCGGGAGGCTGGAGGCCCATCCTCGACCTTTCCCCACTCAACAAGTTCCTCAGACCAACCAAATTCAAGATGGAGACCCCGGCCCAGATCAGAGACTCCATCCACCATCTGGACTGGGCCACTTCTTTAGATCTGAAGGACGCTTACTTTCAGATCCTCATTCCAACCCCGCCAAATGCGAGCTCTCGCCCAGTCAGAGATTCTCCTTCCAGGGCATGAGTTTCGACACCACCTCCATGCTAGTCTCCCCGACCACGGAGAGGTCCACCCGCCTGATGGACCTCATCTCCCACCTTCGCCTCTCTCCCCGCACGTCGACAAGGACACTTTCCTCCCTTCTGGGGATGATGGAGTCCCTGTCACCTCTCATTCGCCTAGGCAGGGTTCCCAAGCGACAGCTTTAAAGGGAGTTCCGCCGTCGTTGGTCGCAGACCACCGACCGCTGGGACCAGACCATTCCCCTCAGGCCTTGGTTCTTTTGGGCCATGGAGGAGTGGCTCAGCCCCTCCACCCTGAGCCCCGGAGTTCCCATCTCCCTCCCATCCCAGGCCCTAGAACTTTACACAGACACCTCCAACTCGGGCGGGGGGGGCCCACTTGGAGAGCAGTCACGCCTCGGGGGTGTGGGACCCATTGACTGCCCGTGTCCACATCAATATCCTGGAACTGGAGGCAGTCAGGCTAGCCCTCCTCCACTTCCAGACCCTGGTCTCGCACCGATTTGTTCTCCTTCTCACGGACAACACCTCAGTAGCCTGTTACATCAACAAGGGGGAGGGGGGGGGGGGCATGCTCCATCAGCCTCTCCCTCCGGGCAGAGGTCCTCCTCCGCTGGTGTCACACGCAAGGAATCACCCTTCGCGCGAGGCACATAGCGGGGACGCACAACATCCTGGCAGACTCTCTCAGCCGCTCCAGGTCCATCCTCCACACGGAATGGACCCTCAGCAGGCATACACTAACCTCGGTGTGGACACATTGGTCCAGACCCATGATCGACCTGTTCGCCACCCGATTCAGTCATCGTCTGCCAGTGTATGTGTCTCCCGTCCCGGATCCTCAGGCGTACGCCATCGACGCCCTCTCCCTCCCCTGGTCCGGCCTCATAGCTTACGCCTTTCCCCCCTTCCCGATCCTCCACAAGGTGATCAGGAAGGCGAGACTCGAGGGACCCAGGCTCATCCTCATAGCCCCATGGTGGCCCACTCAGTCCTGGTTTCCGGACCTCAAGTCCCTCACTCACGTACCCCCTCTCCAGTTGAACGCCCGGTGGGACATGCTCAGGCAACCCCGCTCGGGTCGCCCCCACTCCAATCCCCAGACGCTTCGCCACCACACCTGGCTTCTGTGCCAGCCCGATTGCGAGCATCTAACCCCACCTCCCAAGCGGACAGGTCCCAGTCCGTCCTCAACATCCTCTCCAACGCCGGGGCCTCTCAGGACCTCCGAGACCTAGCCATGGCCTCTCGCAGAGCTAGCACTGAGTCGCTTTACGACTACAGATGGAGGAAATGGGTCTCATGGTGCAAAGAAAACTCTGTTCCACACAATCGCCCCTCCTATATCCAGATAGGAAATTTTCTGTCCCACCTTAAACTCTCACCCAGCTCCATACGGGGCTACAGGTCGGCCATCTGCACGACCATCCGCCAACTGGGCGGACCTTCCTTTGAGAATAACTTCCTTCGCAGAGAGATCTCTAGAGGGGTGGCCCTTCGTGAGG
The DNA here is from genome assembly GCA_033310375.1 of Conus canariensis. Taxonomy (NCBI): domain Eukaryota; kingdom Metazoa; phylum Mollusca; class Gastropoda; order Neogastropoda; family Conidae; genus Conus; species Conus canariensis. The sequence continues at coordinate 78,839,210 of CM065715.1, forward strand.
CCCAATCCCCAAGGCGTGTTCCCCTTTGGGACCTCTTCACTGCACTTGACGTTCTCAGGAAACCACCTTTCGAGCCTATCTCCTCCCTTCCCCTTGATTTTTCTCTCTATGAAGACCACCTTTCTCCTCGCCCTGGCTTCGGCCAGGAGGCGAAGCGAGATCCACGCTCTCAGCGGGGACCCCAGAGACATTGCCTTCCACAGGGACAGCTCTGTCTCCCTTAAGTTCCTTCCCAAATTCCTAGCTAAGAACCAGGAACCCGGTAGTCCCTCCCCCTACCTCGTCATCCGCTCACTGGCGGATATCCTAGGTGGAGAGAGCTGTGGTCACATGGTTCTGTGCCCTTCCAGGTGTCTAAGACACTACTGGGAACGTTCGCGCCCCAGGCGCGCTTCTCAGAGACGTCTCCTTATTTCCATCAACCCCAATAATAAGAAAGACATCTCAGCTGGCACTATATCTTGGTGGCTGTCCAAGACGGTCAAATCGGCCTATGCCCAGACGTCCAAGGCCCTCCCCGTCTTGTCCCCCCGAGCCCATGAGGTCAGAGCACTGGCCGCTTCTGCAGCTTTCCAGCACTCTGTCCCCCTGCGCCAACTCCTGGAGGCAGCCTACTGGCGTTCGGAGAATCCCTTAATAAACTTTTATTTAAGGGACATCCGCATGACCAGGGCTGACGGTTCTAAAGGGATATCCTTTGTGGCGGCTAATGCAGCCATATCGGTTAACCCCAAGAACCACTAGGGCACTCGCCCTCCTCCTTTTGCGATAAATTCTGCTATGGTCTGACATGGTACAGTATATGACGCCAAAATGGGGAGTTTGTATTATACTCCCTGTTTGGCTAGTATACTTACCATGTCAGACTCTAATGCCCGCCCTACCTTCCCCACTAGCGCCAAGGTCCTTGGGGTTACCTGGCGTACAGGCCTCGACGAATGAGGTACAGGAAGTTTACACCGGCTTCTTCCTTCCGCGGAAGTAGGGTGGGCGTCACGTGACTGTCTTATTACTGCATTAGCCACACAAAATCTTCGGCCTGGCAGAGCTGACTAACTGCCGTGGAATGCTATGGTCTGACATGGTAAGTATACTAGCCAAACAGGGAGTATAATACAAACTCCCCATTTTTGTATGCTACTGAGCACAAGAAGTGACTTCATTGAGTGAATAACTTTTTCTTTAGTTTTTTTTTTTTTTTCCCTTCTGTGTATTAATCAGGCTGTTATGAGTTCATCCCTTTTTTGTGGGAGGTTACTTGAATGAAGATTATTATTTGTGTGTTATTGAAGCAAATTGATTTTAACGTGGTGACAGCCCTGATATGGTCCCAGGGCTATAAGCAACATTACCTTACCTTACCTTTGCCCTTTTGGTGGACGCTTGTTTCAGTCAAGATGATCATTTATGCCAGTTGCACTAGTGTAAGTGAATTTTTTGGTCTCTGAGGAGGGAGCCAGCTTTTGATTGCTGGAGTGAGGGAAACATATTCGGGTCTTATTTATTAGGAAATGAGAGAGATTTCCACCAATGTAAGACTTGATCTTGGGCACTTAGAATTTTCTCTGTGGAGGAATTGGTTGGGGATGGGAGTGGGGGAGTGGGAAGCAAATCATAATCCTTGCCCTGCAGTTGATATAGTGCTGAACTAAATAGCCATTTGTTTTTTAAGTCAGTCTGCATGCCAGGGTGTGGGATATGAACACATTTTCTTTTGTGTGAATCCTTCCGAGATGTCAGACTTCTCCCTGGTATGTTGATGTAACTTTTTGCCAGCTTCCTTTGTTGAAACAGATATTTGTTTGGCAAGATTTTCAAGTGGTCTCTTTTTGGTAATTGATGAGTCAGTATTTAAAACGGTTGCCAGATTCATATTCGTGGGTGCTTTTTGTGTATTTGGGCTTTTGAATTTTGACAATTAGTCGCATGTGAATTTTGCAAGTGGAATCTGTTAAAAAGAAATGTTTTCAGATTACATTTAGTTGTTATACAGCCAGTTTGTCCTTTGGATCGTTTGGGTGAGAGAGACATTGTTGGTGTATTGTGTTTTCTTTTGGATCCCAGCCTGTCTGAGCCTCATCCCCATGCTCACACAAACACTTAGACTGCTCATGACACACTTCTGCTGCTGTATGATGAAAGTGTTATGACAGTATTTAGTGAATCGGTAGAGATGTCAGTGTGTTCACATCTACTGTTTTACACTGAGTTAGAGGATTCAGAAGATGAGATGTAACAACTGTATGAAGATCCCACAGAGAATGTGTTTACTTCTAGCGTTGTACTGAACTGTTATTCAGAAGACGAGCTAGTTGTTTCAGAAAGTTATGATCAGATTCCAGCTCCATCAACTCCTGTGTCTCTCCACGTTTCCTTTCTCATTCGTTAGATACCTGTTTCATGATAGATTGTCATTTTGAAATGGTTTAGGCATTTAACCCGAAGAGTGCCTATAAGCCGTCAGCTGACGCCAAAGTAAAAATGCTTTCCCAGTGCATTTTTCTTGAATTTTCGAAGCGAATTTTCATTCGTTACTATTTCTATTAACGGACTTAAGTAGAGTGTGCGTAGTAAGCCTTATATGTCTGTAGTATTAAAATGATATGCAAATGACCATACGTGAGGGGAAAGCCCATTTATTCTCATCACTGACTGGATGACCAGCCAGCACTTCGTCTCGCTTGCAAAGATGGCGGCGCAACCTTCGACAAGGGTAGCGACCAAATCAACGTATTTACACAGCTGAGCAGGCTCTGCTAATCATTTTTGACAAAGACAATAATCTTTTATTCAACAACTTACTCGAGCATGAAGGTGAGATGATGATTGTGATGGAATTGCTGACCGTATTCGTCAGTTACTGAGTCGGGCTGTGTGACCTCAGTGTGTGTTCAGCTGACTGGTTTGCCAGCGTCAAACGAGCTCGCCTTGTGTGTACTCTGCACTGCGTGCCAGTGGCCAGTGATGTGATAGTCAGCGCAAGAGGGGAGCATGGCCTGCTCGCGGCGTGACATGGGGCAGAAGAGAAGAGGAGGAGTGAAAGAGAGGGTTGAAGTCCAGCAAGGGGGCGTGGTGGGGAGAGGGGGGCGTGGTCGTGGACTGACCTGTCTGCATAGAGTGCGAGCGTCTTGACAGACTTCTAAACTGTTTTACTTTCATTTACATGTGTAGTGTGACAATACAAACTTTATTTTCAACTTTTTTGCTTTGTGTTCTTTTTTGGATGTGAAGCTGTAGTGGTAAATACATATGTTTTTGATCGTGCAAAAAAATCTATCCAAATCTAAATGCCTAAATATTTTTTTATTATCAAAATTAAAACAAAAGAAGCCCAGATTCAAAATCTTCATTCAATTTCTTTCAAAGATCATATATATTTCATTGTTATATCTTTTGTAGTTTCTGAGCTAGAATTTTTTGTTAATTATTACCCCCAAATCATTAGATTTCCCTGGCACTAGGAAAGCCTTTGTTTGTAACATTTTCAAGCAGCGAACGGGTTAACCACAGATCATTCTGATGTTCTGATTGCATTATTTATGAATCAAAGAAATGCAGTCTCTTAGACCAGCAGCGCAGATTCAGTGGACCCTCGTGGGTTTTCCTTTTTCTGAAACAGCATGGAGAGGTTACAAGGGGTGAGCTAACAAAGTACCCACCTGTGTTTCTGGACATATCCAGTGTCTCTTCCCCTTCCTTCACCTCCCCATTTCCTCCATGTACAGGATTTGTTTGTGCCTTTTTACATGTCTCTTGTATGACAAAGATGGTTTGTTTTCAGAGGAGAGGAAGACAGTGGTGGTGTTTGCGGGCTGTGCCACCCATCTGGGTTGTACCATCAGTCTGCTTGGGGGCTCCCTCAGTGAACTCAAGAGGGTAAGTGCAATGTGATATGTTGGAAACGCAATGAAATGTTTTAACTCCTGATTATTTAATTAGGTATGTATATTTGTGGGAATGTGTGTGTATGTGTATCTGTGTGTGTATGTGTGGGTAAGTGCATGTGCGCACGCGTGTGTGTGTGTGTGTGTGTGTGTGTGTGTGTGTGTGTGTGTGTGTGTGTGTGTGTAGAGAGAGAGAGAGCTAAATCAAGAGATGGAGTGTTCCAAATGATCAGCATTATATCAAGATATAGTACTGTATCCTTCTTCAAAGGATTACACAGGCAGGTTTTAAAAAGCTGTTTTCCATGGGCTTTCAATAGATATGATTTTTTTTCATGCATGAATGAATTTGCATTTGTTCTTAAGTTCAGTGGATTGCCTTGATCGTAACAGTGAGGCTAACATGATAGGATATTGTAGACTCAAGGAGTCATATCGGTTTTCTTCAATTCTCTTGACTGTACCCTTCGTCCTTAATCTATATTCATGTGTTTTGCTGTTAAATATTTAAAGATGTCCCACAGAAGAGAAGTATGGGCGAAGTACAGATGTATTGACTGATCCAGTTTTGTGTTCTGTCAGGTCAAACTCATCCTGAAGTTCATGGCCTACGTTGCCTACAACTCGCTGTTGGAGCTGTGCTTTGCAATGGATGAATTTGCTCTACCGCCGCCAGGGTCGGAGGAGCTGGCTGACCACATGGAGGGCTTTGAGAGCTCCACAGACACCAACCCCACAGAGATCAGCGGAGAAGAGCCCACTGACATCACCGAGTTCCAAGACAGTCAAAATGTTGTCAACACTGTGGCCAGCAGCGAGGAAAGTGAGTTTGTGCTGGTGGAGGAGAACTGTGAACAAGAGGAGTCCCATAAAGTGCCTGATGTCACCTCACATTACATGTCCTTGACGGAGGCCATGGAAGAGGATGCAGCCGAGAAGGAGAATATAGCCCCCAATGAGGAACAGTCCACAGTACAAGGAAACACAGGAGGGGGTACCCCAGCCAGCATGACGCGACAGCTGTCCGTGGTCACAGAGCTCACCGACTGCAGCGACCCTCTACTGGGCTACCAGAAGAACCAGGATGACTCCATCTTCCGGCGCTCTCACAGCATCCAGTTCCAGGAGCAGAAACAGACCACATCACACCAATTCCGACAGACCCTGCATGGCACCATTCTGTCGGCCTCCCCCTACATCAAATATGCCATTCCTTTCCTCGAGTCAGAGGCGGGGGGCAAGTCCTTTGCCCGCAGCTACCTGCCTGACGACATCTACTGGTCAGCCCTGTTCACAGGGGAGAAGACTCCCAAGGAACAGCGACTGAGCAAGGGCAAGTACATTGACATGGAGTTTGGAGGACGTTATCCTGGCAAGTCCCACATCAAGATCACGGAAGCCCATCCCTTTGTGCTCAGTGACATGATTGCCCCTGCCAATGACAACACGATTCTGGTAACTTGCACTGTCTTTCTGTCTATCTGTGTGTCTTGTTTTTGTTTTGATTTTTTTTCATTCTTTCATATCAGCTTATCTAGAATGCACGCTTACATTTATAGAGAACAGAAGGCAGCAGCCAAGCTGTTTTTACTCTTTTGCCCAGTAATAGGAAACAATAGTTCTTGCACAGGAAACCTCTCTGTGGACACTTTGTTTGGGACAGCTGGAAGGAGGGGAGAGGGTGGAATTGCATCTTTCAACAAACATCTCTTCCCATCCACAGCAAAGGCTGGGGGATCTGGAACAGGAGTATAAAGACTAGTAGCTGGTTGTTCCACCTTGAGGCAGACAAGTCTGTGTGAGGGGTTTCCAGAACTTGACATACATACCTGAACATTGTCTTGTTCACCATCCATACTGAGGGAGAACCTGGCCCTTCCTGAAAAGAGAAACTCTAAGAACATTCAGCTTGCCAGGAATATGTTTTATGAGCACAAAGGTCTTCAGACCGACAAAACAGTTTTGTTCAAGGTCCTAAAACGAGTTCCACTTTGGTTGTTCAGATAAGCCACAACAGTGGAGTTGTCTGTACACACTGGAGCAGACTTGCCTTTGAGAATCTGAGACCCGTTGCATAGAGCAAGGAAGCTCTCGACTCGAGGATGTTGATATAGTCTGTTACCACCTGCAGTGGCCAAGTACTGCTGGCCTGTAGGAAGAGGGGATGAAGTTACAGAGCTTAATCTAGAGCGCAGGATTGGTACAATCCCCCGAAAATCTGTTCCTTCCCGCAATTATCAAGTCTTAACGCGTGCAGACTCCCGCACAGTTGCAGGACTGCCCACCCTGTTCACTGATTGTTGCGGACGCTTGTTTGTCTGCTTGAAAAACTGAAACTATGACTGAGCAGGAGCGAACGATTTCTTGATATTTCATTGGTTGTTAGTGTAAATCAACCAATCGGCGGCATTCATCTCCTCCATCTCGATCACCGAAGAGAAGTTGCGAAAGTTTAAGGCGCCATATTGGATATTTTCCAAAATGAAGCGTGCACCCACCCTATTCGACTTCGACTTTCGTGGAGGAAAAGTGAAAAAAAAAAGATTCTGTACCATGCGAGGGTGAAGAAGATCATGAAGAAACCCCGACTACATCCAAAAGCTCAGAGAAGCAGCCCGAAAAGAGTGCCAGTGCAAGGGAACACCGGTTTCAAGACAATTGGCTGAAGAAGTGGCCCTGGAGGGGGAGTGGGGGGGGGGGGAAGTGCCCCCCTTTTTTTGATATGGGGGGGGACTGCCCCCCTTTTTAAAAAATCCTAGATTAAGCTCTGAAGTTATGACCTCAGCCTGACTGACTGATGTCAGCACAGTTGGTGTGGGACAGTGGAGGGAGAAGCAGAGGAACTCTGGAGATCAACCAGGCGAGGTCAAGCCAAGGCTGAAGGGTGGACATGAAAGTGTGCATCATGGTTAATAGGACGTCCCAGTTGGCAGTGACTGGTCCCAGACATGCTCAGAACCCACTGAAGGGGATGGAGATTGAGATGACCCAGAGGGACAAACGCCACAGCTGCAGAGGTTAATCTGATCATTGTCTGGATGTAGCAAGGAGACACAGACTGAGACTGCAGATGGAACTGAGCAAAGGACTGAATCTTTACTGCCCTGGTGTCTGTAAGGCAAACCAGATTCAGATCTGTCAAGAAATGCATGCCTAGATGAACAGAATCCTGAGAGGAGACCCCATCAGAGTTCTTGAGGTTCACAAAAAAGTCCAGAGAGGAGAGGATGTGCTTGAGAGTTGCAAGATCCTTGGCCAGAATCCCTGGAACCTGGTTTTTTGAGAAAGTCAGGCAGTCAGAAGACATTGAATTGGTTCTGTGTTTTAATGAAAACAATTGTAATAGAAATAATGTTCATAATAATAATAATAATATCAGTGAAAAAGGTGTTTAAAAAAAACACAAAAAAAACCAAAAGCATTTTACATAAGAAAATGACAATCAGTAATAGGGTGAAACAAGGAATTAGGAAAGTGCAGAACTTCCAAGGATGCCAGAATGGAGAAGGAATCTTCATTGGACATGGTCATTTCGAATAAAGATGACTTTATACCTACTTCTGACAAGGAGGAGGAGAAGGGCCAAAATAGGAAAGGTGGAAGGCAAGGGGTGGGGGGGGGGTTGACTGGGATGACACACCAGGAATAGGAAACAGTAGTTCTTGCACAGGAAACCTGTGAATTTGGTGCTGAATCGCTGTAATTTCCTTAAACATTATCATATAGACCCCATCAGTATTGCTACACATACCCAATTTGTCCACATTAGCACTGAACATACCTGAGTCATGAAGGGATTGATTTCAGTAAGAGGACACCCAGGCCTCCCAGCCAGAGTTCACAGAGGTTCGACCTCTCACAACAGAAACATATGCTGTCAGCAGCACACCATCCAACCTTGAGCCTTGCAAAGCAAGCTAGCGCATCCCTGACGAAAACATATTCCCTTGTGGCTTTGTACAAGGGGCAGAGCGGGAGGCAGTGAGATGTTGGTCTGTTTCCACTGAGCTCGGTACCATAGCATTGGCGTAAGTGAGAGTGGTAGATGACTGGCCAAAACTGGCAAACTATCTGAGGGTTAACCCAGATATCAAACTAGTGAAGAGAACGCAAAGTCATGTGGATACACTTCTCACACCAGTGACAAGGAGAACAGGGGAAACATTTTGAACATTAGATGCAAGTCTCCTGGTAACAGCACGAAGGCAACACTTGTTGCAAGACAAACAAATGCACAAATCCATGGCAGTAGGCAGACAATTTGGAAGACTTGAAGATAGACACCAAGGTGTATGAGGATGGACCCAAATGCTGAAGAGAGGTGGTGATAGAAGGTAATTTGCTGACATTACCAGCCAAAATTCCCCATTGAGAAGTAAGGGAGAAAGGAGCTTCACAGACAGAAGCACAGGCCAGCTTGAATGATTGTTAATGAGGATCCATGATCTCCAAGAACATATGTGAATATCTGATAGCCAAGAAAATCGTGTTCCTCCATCAAGGAAAAGGAGAAAACTGAGCTATTTTGAATATGATTCAGTGAAGTGAGCTTACCAAGTGCGGTCACTGCTATTGGCTGGATGTGTATGGAGGCAAGATTAGCTTCTGCTCTCCCTTTTTTTTCCTTTTAAATCCTGATGATTCAGCGATTTCTCTGGACAGGTATGAGAAAAAGTTTGCTTTTGCTGGTGGTAAAGAAAACTACCCCAGTGTTTAATGGAATGGTCATTGGATTTTGTAGTCACAGTGAAGAAGGATATGATAGTAGCAGGTAGGTTGTCATCTCATTTCTGAGGAACCATTTTTGTCAAAATGACCTCTAGGCTCTTGGTGACAGCTTTTGATCTAGTTGTGCTACATCTAGGATGGACTGGAAAAGGTATAATCCATTTTCTTTCCATGTCCACCACAAAAAGGATTGTTTTTTTTTCTGTGATGTTTGTAGACTTTGCTGGCTGATTTCCGTGCTCGAGGTGGTCGTATCTGCATCTCGGAAGAGGCTCGGAGAAACGGAGTACAGCGAGACAGCTCTCCCAAGTCCAAGAAGGAGATCTATGAAGATACTCTGACAGCCGATGGGTCACGCACCGGTATCTGTTGGGAAAAGAAGGTGAGTCTATCAGGTTAATAATAATAATAATGATTTCTTATATAGCGCTTAATCAAACGAATTTCTCTAAGCGCTTTACAAAGTCATACTACATTCACCCTTCTCATATACAATAATACACCTTACACCCAACTACAAATACTATTACTACAATAACTAACAAATCCTAATCCTACCAATGTGACATTCACTTATTCTTCAAATATCACTACAAAAACTTAATCCTATAACGTTCAATCATACAACAAATACATATAATAGAGAACATACACATACGCTACATTTGAAAAGGCCCAGACGGCTATGAGTTAGGTTGTACCCCCCCCCCACCCCCCCCCCCCTCTCCCCACAGCATTGACTAATTATGAGAAAATAGATGGGTTTTAAGTTTAGACTTGAAAGAAGAGATAGAATCTGAATGTCTGAGACAGTCTGGCAGTCTGTTCCACGTCGCTGGAGCTTGAAAAGAGAAAGATCTTTCACCAGTAGTAGTCCTGAAGCGAGTCATTCGCAGAAGGCGGTCGTCAGCACAGGAGCGTAGTTGTCGAGAGGGGGTGTAGATTTTAAGGAGATCTGAGAGATAAGAAGGTCCATTTTCAAAGAGAGCAGAGAAAGTGAGAGTTGAGATTTTGTACGAGATACGGTTTGAGACAGATAGCCAGTGAAGAGAGTGGAGGAGAGGCGAAATGTGAGCATGTTTTCTTGCTCTACAGACGACTCGGGCTGCATGATTTTGGATTCGCTGTAATCTTTCTATCAGGTATTTTGGAAGGCCGGCCAAAAGTGAGTTGCAGTAATCTATTCTAGATAAGACAAATGCACAAATGAGAGTTTTTGTAGCATCTGTAGAGAGAAGGTGACGTACAGAGCTGATTCTTCTTAGTTCTAAATAGGCAATCTTGCAAATATTTGAAACCTGTTTCTCAAAGGAGAGGGATTGGTCAAGTATGACCCCTAGACTGCGGACAGAGGTGGAAACAGACAGCACAGTCATTGATAGTGACAGTTGAAGGCAGAGAAGGATGGTTAGGCTGTTTTGTCACGAACATGAGTTCCGTCTTGTCGTCGTTTAGTTGTAGTTTGTTGGTTGTCATCCAGTCCTTCAGGTCTGCAATGCAGCCCCGCGTCCGAGAAATCAGTGAGTCAGTTTCAGCAATGGGAGCCGACTGATGAAGCTGAGTATCGTCAGCAAAGCTCTCATGCGACATGGCGTGACCACTGATGACGTCAGACACAGGTTATCACACTGATTCCTGTCTTCCTGTGTTAGGCAGTGGTGTGGGAACAGAGCAAGATGGTGGAATGAATTTTCTCCATATGGTTTATCTTCATATAAGATCTATTCATTAATTCATTGAACAAACAAAAAAAGAAGAAAAAAAAGGAATTTTGCAAATCATTCTTTGTCATTAGAACTTACGGTTTATTGATATTGATAGTAAGTGATTTTGTTGGTGTGCTAAAAGTGTATGACTTCTCTAATTTGAGTGTAGTTGTTTAAATTGTATGTTTGATTGTTTTTAACATTTTTGTGTGACAAAACAACAGTCAGTGGTGTGATGGGTTTGCAGACTGACTGTCTGGACGTGTGGAATCACCAGCGGCTGTCTGTGCTGTTCAGCAGCTACTCTTACCGCTCCCCAACCACCCCAACCCTTGTGTCTACCCCTGGTCAGTGCTGCCCCCTCTTGGTCATCTTTCTGTGTATTGCTTGCCACTGATGCATGGCTGCTTATCCTCCCCAATGTTTTTGGAATGTCTGTAGTTAAGAAACAATCATTTTTTTAACTCCCAAAACTGGTAAAGAAAATGGAAAAGATCTTGAATTGAAAAGGTTTCATCTCTAAAAGTTTGGTTTTAGAATTATTTTGTGGAGAGGGTGGAGTAAGGTGTGGCCAACTGGATACAAAAGAATTACCAAGGTGTTCTAGGAACTGGATTCACTGGAAAAGACATGATTTCTTCTTTGATGTAGGTTGATCATCTCTAAGAGTGTTGAACATAAAGTTGAAATTGCCCTCAGTTGAAAACCATTGTTGTCCCAGTGCATCAGTAATTGTGAATGCAGAAGGTTGCCAGCAATGCACAGACCGTAGAGTGTGTGTGAGACTGTGCATGTGTGTGTGGGTGCGCACATGCGTGTGTGTGTGTGTGTGTGTGTGTGTGTGTGTGTGTGTGTGTGTGTGTGTGTTCTGTGTGCCATGATGTATTAGTGTATGTGAGTAAGTGAGCTTACTATCTGGTGTAACATGTTTACAATTACCATTAAAAGGATAATATTGTCTTTGTGATTATAATGTCATATTGTTAATGTGTGTGTGTGCTTTATAATGTCATATTGTTGATGTGTGTGTTTGTGTGTGCTTTATGCGTAGCGTTTTGTTGTGACTGGATTGTGTGATGCTAGTGCTTTGTCATGGTAGGGTTATGAACATATTTCAATCATGTTATAATGGTGTGTTTTTTAAGGGAGGGCTATTTAAATGGTTGTGTGGTGTTATGGTGGTATTTAGTTGTGGGAGAATTGGTTGAAGTCTGCAGTTTTAGAGGAAGCATGGCATGTGGTGGTCTGTGTGGTTGTGCTAATGTAGGTGCATTGTTTGCATGTGTATATGATCGTATGTTAATTTTTTTATTCATTTCTTTTCAGGTCAGCATTTGCTTAATCTTTTTGCATTCCTAAAATTGCAGTGTTCTGCTAATTATTATAATCGTATTAATGCAGATATTATTTATGTATGTATATTTTGTCTGTTTAATGTTGTTAATACAACCCTTCGCTTACATTGTTCTGTTGAAGGAATGACACACACAGATTCCTGGTGTTGTGTTTGTTAATGGTGTATGTTTGATGGTGTGGGCCTGTTCAGGGTGGTGACCATGACCTATTACGGCAGAAATGACATCACCCTGGGTGGATTTCTGGAGAGGTTCTGCTTCAGGTAAACTGCTGTTGGCATTGTTTACTCCAAGAGCACTAGCATAGAGGAGAAAGAATGCATTTGTGTTGTTATTGGGGAAGACTTAAAGGAGAAGGAGGATGGGGCATAAGTATTTTTAGAACAGTTTAAATACCATTTGGATTTTTAAGAAAGTTTGTTGGATGGTATATTTATGAATAAAAGAGACAGAGATGAAAAGTGGAAATGAGATTTAAGTGATGTAGTTTAGATTTCAGCGTCTTTCAGCTTAAAATCCGCTTGATCTCTGATCTGATGTTGTATTTAAGGGCTAGATGTGAAAAAGAAAATCTTCCCTAATTAGGTGCAGCATTGTCTCCCCCCCCCCCCCTCCCCCCTCCCGCGCCAAAATAGTAATGTTCCCTGACCAGTAGCAAGAACTGTCAGAATTTTCACTCTTGTTTTTCTCCAGTGATGACTTGTCTCAACTAAGGTCCACTTTTGAAGGGTTTCTGGAGGTGACTAGAGAGAAGTGTTGCATTGGATTTCAGGGAATCGTACACCTGTCCATCTCCTACCTGTGAGGTACCCATGGTGGACCATATCCGGCGCTTTGTCCATGGCCAGGGCTGCATCAACGTGCTGCTAAAGAAACTGGACAACCCTGTGCCAGGGGCCCAGGACAACATCCTTCTGTGGAGCTGGTGTCGCCGATGTAAACAGGTGGGGATTTACGCCCTTGTGGTCTTGATCCATCTGTTATCTGCTTTCATGAAAATATGGAGCGCGTACTGATTTTCCATGCAAAAATATGGCCATTTGGCGTCATATACTTTACCATGTCAGACCATAGCATTCAACGGCAGTTAGCCAGCTCTGTCAGGCCGAATTTTTTCCGTGGCCAATGCAGTCATAAGACAGTCACGTGATGTCACCCCCACTTCCGGCCCCGGAAGAAGCCAGTGTCAACTTCCTATACGTCATTCATCTTCGGCCTGCCGTCAAAGCAAGATAAGTCTTGTGCTCTGTCTCGCCTATACTTGCCTTTGTGTTAAGATTGCTGTGTTTTGTTTCTACACTTGATTCAGTTGTGGCTTGCACTAGACCCTGAGTATTTTGCCGTGTGAGGCTCTTGGTGGGAGCGTATTTATTAAAAGAATTATCTTTTTTACCGGCACTCTCGGGAGCGTATTTATTAAAAGATTTGTCTCTTTTACCGGCACTCTCGCGACTTTGTTACTCGCGATCGTCGGCACCGCTCGCCGGTCGTGTTCCCCCACCATATTGCCGAGCCTCGGGTTCAACACGCATTTTGTGCTGGTTCCACTTATTAAGGTTTAGTGCTCAATAATACCCTTCACAGGTAGAACGTGTTCGAGTAAGGGTGCGTGACACTGATCTGCTTATTAAGATTTAGTGCCCAAAAAGAGATTGCTATTAATAGCCATACCAGTCACCCGACCGGTGGCGTGTACGGGTAGTTCGAGTTTCAGTCGATCTCTCGAGCACTTTGCACGACACCACACGGACGATCGAGATTAATTGATTTTCTCGATCGGCCACCTTGTCTCCTCTTTGCGGTCGTGTGTTCCGGGTTTGCTCTATCCACCTGTGCCCAACATGGTGAAGGACACCGCCGGGTCGAGCCACTCCACTGCTCGGAGTTCGCTCAATTTCCCGGAGAACCCGCGGGTCGATTCCATCTCGGAGCAATCCGTTCACACCGATGAACGTACGGTTCAGGTAGACAGAGACGACTCCTCCGCGGAAGGGACGCGTGATCTTTCCTCGTCTACCAAACCGACGGACGCACGACCGCGGCGTCCCAAGGCTGATAGGCAAGCGGCCACCATTTCAAAATGCCTTTCATTTGATCTGCCTGCAAAGTCTAAGGGCAAAGCTCCCCTCAAGGTGCTGCCCAAAAAGTCTAAGGGCAAGGCTCCCCTCAAGGGGCCCTGCCGAGCAAAGACTAGCCAACGGAATTCGCCCTCCCCCACCCCTTCTCCATCGGCCAGCTTGCCCTCTAGCCTACGGACTCGCTCGGAGACTTCTCACTATCATGCTGAGTCACGCGAATCTCGGCCCCCGGGGCACCTTGCCGAGCCGCGGACCAGCACGGGTGACGGATCTGGGATGGAATCACCATCCGTCACTCGCCTTGATGAGTCACGTATCTCCTTTTCCCCCCAAGTTGATACGTCCACTCATAGCGCTCGGCCCCACCGGGCACGGGTGCAGCCAACACCTGAGCTCGATGAGCGCTTCGACTCCGGAAGCAGCCTTATGGTCACCCCGACGCACGACCTCGGTGGTGTCCATAATCCTGGGCGTGCGGGCACGCCGCGCCATGGGCCCGGCCGTGCCCATGCACAAGGACGGTCGACCTACCCCGATCGAACGTCACCTTCTTCCCTAGGGGTATTGGACGTTGGGGAACCGACCTTTTCGGATCCCCATTTGGGCAACGTCCGCGGTCCCGCTCCTCCGGGGGGAGGATCTACCAGCGGGACCAAGGGTAACCTGACATATTCCTCCAGGGGGAGGAACACGGGACCGCATCCTGACCAATCCGCACTTTCGCGGGTTGGGGGCTCGACTTCCGCATCCTCCTCCATACCATTATGGCCCTCCCAGGCCCATTCCAAGGACGTGTATGGTACAGTGCACGGACCTGGACGGGGACGACAGGCCACGGCCTCTCAAGACCCCCCCAACAGTGATTCAGGTTACCCGGGTCCCCGGGGATTTTCTGCCTACACCCCAGGGCCGCCACAGCCCGTTTACCTCCCCGGGGACCGGTGGCTCTATGCCCCCGAGAGAGACCAGTGGCTTAACGCCAACACCCAGTACGACCAGCTATATGGTCGAATGTGGCACCCGGCCTCACTTGCCTGGGTCGACCTTGGTCTCCCTCCTCGGGAGCTGTCCGATCGGCAGGACGATGTCCCGGCCGCCGATTATAGGGCCACCGGGGACTCACTACAGGCACCCCTCGACTTACCTCCTGATGACGGGTGCTATGAACCCTCTCAGGACCAGTACCTCCCTGAGGCGGACGATGAGGAAGAACTAGCCTCCACCTCATTGTACGATGTCCGCACGATAGAACGGTGGCGACCAGACCTCGTTAGGAGGGAGGCCGCACCCGCTGAAGAAGTTCTCTCCCTCTCCCATTTCGCCGGTCCCCCCCCGGCCCAGAGATCTAGACCAAAGATCGTTGCCCCCCAATCCCTCGCCTCAATTTGGGAAGGCCCAGCAACTCGCGCCAGGGGTGCGCACGCCATCCCTCCACCAGGACAGGGACCCCTCTCGGCCCCACATGCAGCCCAGGTCGGTTTCCTCCTCGGGGACCGCAAGAACCCCTCAGTCTCCTCCTTGTTTACGGACAATCCCGTGACCAGGGAGATGGGCATTTCCCAGTCGGACCGTCGGTTGATCCCCCACCTGCCCCCCCCTACTTCCGGCACCATCTCATTTAAGAACCTGAAGGAATGGGACCGAGTAGCCAGGATGGGCATCCTCCACACCACGGCGGGACACACCTACTTGGGCATGCTCCTTCAGCGAGCGGAGGCTCTATGGCCGGAGGATGATGGTGCCATCCCAGTACCGGGGGACTCGGGCTCTGAGGAGCACCAAGAGCCTGACCCTCGCTTGTTCAGCGATCCTTTCATGCGACACTTAGTTAACAGGATTTCGCATCACCTTTCGGCTGCGGCGGACAGCGCAGCCAGAAGCCACTTCAACTGCTTGTTGGTCGCGAGAGATGCCGTGCTGGCGCGGACCTCTCTCTCCCCGACGCTTAAGGCAGCCCTGCGATGCATCCCGGGCCAGGACCAGTCGCTCTTTGGCGACTACTCGGCTGACGTCATAGCCCAAGCAGTTGAGGAACGCAAGCAGGCTGTGTCCTTTGCGCCCAGGCCACCGCCACGCCCTGCTAGACCCCCACTTCGTTCCTTCCCCAGGCACAGACCCTATCCCAGGCAATCGCCTTCCCGCACCGCACGGCCCGCCAAGCGACCTAATCTTCTCCCAAGGCCTAAGCCAAAACCCCATCAGCAAAATTTTCGGTTCGGCCAACAGTCACGCTCCCGGAGCTGACTAGGGAGACAGCCCGAGGTGGACTTAGATCAGGTAGCACCCCCCCTCGCCCTATCCCCCTCCCACCAGCCCAGACCCTCGCCCCCCCGGGCGGGCAGCCTCTCCCGGCATGCCCACCAGTGGAGACGTATGCGCCTCAACCCCTGGATAGTGGCGGTGCTACAGGAAGGGTTTCGCCTTCCTTGGGCCCACGAGCGTCCCCCCCTCATGCTATCTCCCCCTCCCTCCCCCAACGAACCCTCCCCCGCCAAAGCAGAAGCTCTTCGCACGGAAGTCCAAGAGCTCCTCAAGAAAGGGGCCATCGCGGAGGTTTCCTACCCAAACCCCGGCTTCTACTCTCACCTTTTTGTGATCCCAAAAGCCTCGGGAGGATGGAGGCCCATTCTAGATCTTTCGCCCCTCAACAAGTTCCTCAGGCCCACCAAGTTCAAGATGGAGACCCCCACCCAGATCCGAGACTCCATCCATCATCTCGACTGGGCCACATCCATAGACCTGAAGGACGCCTACTTTCAGATCCTGATTCACCCGGTCCACAGACGATTCCTACGGTTCGTCTGGCAGGGCCGAGTGTTCCAGTTCAGGGCCCTCCCTTTCGGCCTATCACTGGCACCCTTCCTCTTCACGAAGGTTGTCAAGGAGATGGCCTCCCTAGCCAGGCAGGAAGACATCCGCCTCCTAGTGTATCTGGACGACTGGCTCATCTTGGCCCCCTCCCGGGCCCAGTGCCAAGCCCACACCACCCGCCTCCTGAGTCTGTGCTCCACACTGGGGTTTGTCACAAACCCCAACAAGTGCGAACTCACTCCCAGCCAGAGGTTCTCCTTCCTGGGAATGAGTTTCGACACAATCTCCATGATAGTCTCCCCGACCCCGGAGAGGTCTGCACGCATAGTGGACCTCATCTCCCGCCTGTCACAGACACCCCACACCTCGGCCAGAACCCTGTCCTCCCTCCTAGGAATGATGGAGTCCCTGTCTCCCCTCATTCCCCTGGGGCGGGTCCCCAAACGCCAACTTCAGAGGGAGTTCCGCCGACGTTGGTCACAGACCTCCGACCGCTGGGACCAGGTCATTCCCCTCGGACACTGGTTCATTTCGGCGACGGAGGAGTGGCTCACTCCAGCCACTCTCTCCACCGGGGTCCCCATCTCCCTCCCAACCCAACCACTGGAACTTTATACAGACGCCTCCAACTTGGGCTGGGGGGCCCACGTGGAGGAGAGTCACGCCTCGGGGGAGTGGGACTCACAAACTGCACGCCTCCACATCAACATCTTGGAGCTGGAAGCGGTCAGGCTAGCCCTTCTCCAATTCCAACACAAGGTCGCGCACCGACTTGTTCTCCTCCTCACGGACAATACGTCGGTAGCTTGCTATGTCAACAAAGGGGGAGGGGCCCGCTCCATAGGCCTCTCCCTCAGGACAGAGGCCCTCCTTCGCTGGTGTCACGCGCGGGGAATCACCCTCCGCGCGAGACACATAGCAGGGAAACGCAACATCCTGGCGGATTCCCTCAGCAGGTCGAAGTCTCTCCTCCACACGGAGTGGACCCTCAACAGACATACCCTGTCGGGGGTATGGGAGCATTGGTTTGTGCCCATGATCGACCTGTTTGCCACCAGGTTCAACCATCGCCTGCCCCTGTACGTCTCCCCCGTTCCAGATCCCCAGGCGTATGCAGTCGACGCACTATCCCTCCCCTGGACGGGCCTACTGGCATATGCCTTTCCCCCCTTCCCCATCCTACACAAGGTGATCAGGAAGGCGAGGCTGGAAAGACCCAGGCTGATCCTCGTAACGCCATGGTGGCCGACCCAGTCTTGGTTCCCGGACCTCAAGTCCCTCACCCACGTTCCCCCCCTCCGGCTCAGCCCTCGCTGGGACATGCTGAGACAACCCCGGTCAGGTCTTCCTCACTCCAATCCCAACATGCTTCGCCTACACGCGTGGCTTCTATGCCAGCCCAACTGCGAACATCTGCAGCTACCCCCCACTCGGACAGACCCCAGTCCGTCCTAGACACACTAGCCGGGGCAGGGGCCTCTCAGGGATTACGGGACTTAACCTCGGCATCTCGCAGAGCCAGCACCGAGTCCCTCTACAACTACCGTTGGGAGAGATGGATAGCCTGGTGCTCAGATAACTCTGTTCCCCATGACTGCCCCTCCAACATCCAAATAGGAAATTTCCTCTCCCACCTATCCTCTTCCCTTAAGCTGTCGGCTAGCTCCATTCGGGGCTACAGATCAGCTATCTGCACCACCATTCGTCAACTCGGGGGCCCTTCTTTTGACAATGACTTTCTGCTCAGAGAGGTGTCTAGAGGAGTTGCTCTACGGGAAGCCCAGTCCCCTAGGCGCATCCCCCTCTGGGACCTTTTTACGGTCCTCGATGCCCTCAGAAAACCCCCTTTTGAACCCATTGCTTCTATTCCTTTTGACCTCCTCTCCCTTAAGACCACCTTTCTCCTCGCCCTGGCCTCGGCCAGAAGACGAAGTGAGATTCACGCCCTCAGCGGTGACCCCAGAGATATCGCCTTCCACAGGGACGGCTCAGTCTCTCTCAAGTTCCTTCCGGAGTTCTTGGCAAAGAATCAAGAACCGGGCACCCCCTCTCCCTTCCTCGTCATCCGTTCCCTGACGGACATCTTGGGAAAGGGAGAAAAAGATGGAGACATGGACCTTTGCCCCTCCAGGTGTCTCAGGTACTACTGGGAACGCACACGCCCCAGGCGCTCCTCCCAGAGACGACTCCTTATCTCCCTCAACCCCAACAATACTAGAGATATCTCGGCGGGAACTATCTCCAGGTGGCTCTCCAAGACGGTGAGATCTACCTACGCTCAGGCGTACAAGGATCTCCCTGTCCTATCACCCAGGGCCCACGAGGTCAGAGCACTGGCCACTTCCACAGCGTTCCAGTACTCTGTCCCCGTGCGCCACCTGCTGGAGGCAGCCTACTGGCGTTCGGAAAATCCCTTCATTAATTTTTACCTGAGGGATATCCGCATGACCAGAGCTGATGGGTCTAAGGGGATTTCCTTTGTGGCGGCCAATGCAGCCATATCGGTCAACCCCAAGAACCACTAGGGCGCTCGCCCTCCTCCGATTCCTTTAAATTCTGCTATGGTCTGACATGGTAAAGTATATGACGCCAAAATGGGGAGTTTGTGTTATACTCCCTGTTTGGCTAGTATACTTACCATGTCAGACTCTAATTCCCTCCCTACCTTCCCCTCTGGCGCCAAGGTTCTCGGGGTTACCATACACCAGGCCTCGCTGAATGACGTATAGGAAGTTGACACTGGCTTCTTCCGGGGCCGGAAGTGGGGTGACATCACGTGACTGTCTTATGACTGCATTGGCCACGGAAAAAATTCGGCCTGACAGAGCTGGCTAACTGCCGTTGAATGCTATGGTCTGACATGGTAAGTATACTAGCCAAACAGGGAGTATAACACAAACTCCCCATTTCTGTTCATATAGCATTAGACAGTTATGTACAATTTGCCACAGATTAGATGGTCTCCTTTTTTACTCTTTTTGATTCAAACCTTCATTGGTGTTGGTA
Source organism: Conus canariensis (assembly GCA_033310375.1). NCBI lineage: Eukaryota > Metazoa > Mollusca > Gastropoda > Neogastropoda > Conidae > Conus > Conus canariensis. Next base: position 78,858,778 of record CM065715.1, read on the forward strand.
TGACTTTGCATCAGATTGGTTGTCAGCCATAAGTTGTCTCCGTCATTTACCTTCTTCTGTTCATTGTGGTGCAGGGGATCCATGTACCTAGTTCTAATCCCAGTCATTGAACAGCCAGTGAACTTGCTGCTGACCAGTCAGAATGGTGCAGTGGTGGTGCCACAAGGTGTAGCTTTGAGGTTGTGGGTTCAAACCAACTCAGTCCTGTTATATGTGACTTTTTTTTTGTCACTCCCAGCCATATCCGGAGCTGACTGTACTAGGGCTCAAGTGGGAAAACTGGGAACAATTATGTTTCATCCATTTAAATGATGCTTCTTTCAGAATGTTGCAAACATTTCCTGTGTGAACTGCAGGTGTATATGTCTCCAAGGCTAAGGTGAAAGGGAGAAGAGAGTAGAGCTTTGTCATGTGGTTTCTAATCAAAATAGAACCTTTCATCATCCACATCCACATTAATTATTAGGACTAAAATAGCATCTGATTTTAAGCCCCTTCTGGTTGACCTGTTTTAGTTTCTCCACTACATCCCATGATTAGCTGGTTTCAAGAACGTCAAGGTTGCCTTTTAGCAATGTGTTAGATGGATGTAGTGTCTGTCTACTCCCAGAGAGAGATTTTTACTCACACCTGTCTCTAAGCAGTTATTGTGGTCAGTTGGGACTGTAGTAGATGCTGTCCTGCATTTTGTGGATCTCCTCAGGCACACTGATTCTTCCGATTGATGACCTGAGAAGACGTAGGATGTTTGGCGTCATATACTATACCATGTCAGACCATAGCATTCAACGGCAGTTTGTCAGCTCTCCTGTGACTGCCATGAAACAAACCTGGCCAAAACTGGAGTTTAGTGGCCCTCGGTTTTTCATACTTATTTTCACTGTTCAGTCACTTTTAACTTCATCTTTGAGCACAGACTGATGAATACTTCAGTAGATCTTTTTTTTTCCCTCAGATTAGTATTACCTGTTATCAGCATTCATTTCTTACTTATTTCTGCAGATGAGTGTCACCTGTCTGCGACTGGGTTATCTCAAGATATACACTTTTATATGACCTTGGAAATCTGTTGAACGATGTAAAAGGTCACTGAGCTTGATTACTTCCAGGTTACCCCAAGATGTATGCTTACTTTTTCTGATCTTGGACATCAGTTGAATGACGTAAAAGGTAGCCGAGCTACGTTACTTGAAGATTATCCTAAGTACACACCCGTTTTGTTTGACCACAGGAATTTGTTGAATGACATGAATATTAATAGAGCTGGATCAGCTGTTTGTCTGACCTTAGAAATCTACTTAATGACATAACAAGTAACAGAGGTAGATTGCCACTGTGCCAAGGTGCTTTTACAACATGCACAGCAAAATACTGATCATTCATACATGTAAGATGAATGACTGTGAACATAGTTGAGTCAGTAAGAGAAATTATTTCCTAAACCTTGCACCTTTAGGTGAAGGTACAGAGTCACTGTGGACCTCCTCAGGGTTAAGGCAAAAATTCCTTATAGTCCACATCGGCATAAGCAATAGGAGGCATCCCAAAATAGTTATTTCCCAAATCTGGATATGGCTGCATCGGGGGAGCTGGAGTGAGCAGCCTATAACAGGAAGATAAGATCGAAAATCGTTTGCTGCTAGTAGTTTTAATGTCATCAGGTGTGATGAGTCGTGGTCTGAGTCATTGAGCATTTTAGTGTACGGGCTGAGTGCAGGTCCAAGCCCATGTGCTCTCCAGTTTACAGGTCAGTGTGTTGAGCAGTGCTGGGCTGAGTCTGTAGGTGTGCCAATTTACTGGTTGAAGTGTTGACAAGGGCTGGTCTGAGTCCCTTGGTGCCCCTGTTCACTCGCTGCTGGTGACTGGTGTGTCACAGGTGACCCCTGTGGTTCCCATCAGTGCTGACACCTGGAACATGTCCTTTGCCAAGTACCTGGATCTGCGCTTCCACTGTACCAGCTTCAAACGTCGGGGCTGTGCCGAGCCCTGTCCCCACTCCCTCCACCTGGACCACTACCAGTACTTTGGTCACAGGGACATTGTGGCTTCCTTCAAGTGAGTTAGAGTGTGTGTGCGTGTGTTCAATATGTGTTTTGTACAGATGGATGGGCCACAGCCAGTACTTCAAATCAGTCTGTGTGTGCATGCGTGCACACAGGCGTTCATATGTGTTTGTTCCTGTGCATGTATGTGTGTGTGTGGATGAGTTCAATATGTAAGTCATTGTGAGATTGCTTTAAAAGCGTAATGATAGTACTAAACATTCTAAAGCATAACTCAGAAATTTGCTCTGAGGGATTTGCAAAACAAGTTAAAAAAAAAAACCCTCTCAACCATTTCAGATCTCATCCCCTGCCATGATATTCACCCCTTACCCTCCCCCATACATGGTAACCATCCACCCCTTTTGTTCAGTTCCTCACTTTTCCATCATATATGCGCTGGGTTACCCTTTTTAGGGATAAAAATCATAAGTGGTAGGGGAAAGAAAGCCACAGTTTAGTTTGACAAACGAAATCTATCTGAAGTGTTGGGAAATGCTGATGTCATGTGGTGATAAGATTATAATCCATGTTTGCAGGTATGCTGGTGTGACGCTACGAGAACTGGCTCTTCCAAATTTGGTTGTCGACCTCACGTCATCATCCCTGGATGTAGCAGAGGCCCTCAGCTGTGTTAAATCCATCAGTAACAAGTGGGTCACTTTTGGTGTGGGGATCAGAGTGTCAAAACTATCATCAAGTCAGTTGTTGGTAGTGTTGGGATGTGTGTCAAAGCTATTCTCAACAGGTGATTTGTTTTCGGTGTTGGGATGTGTGTATATATGTCGTATGCACCACCAAGTGTGTTATTGTTAGTGTTGGGGTCTGTGCGTGGGAGGCATCACCAGGTGGGTCACTGTTTTTCATGTGATTGTCTGTGCACATTGGAGATGAGCCTGCTGTGTCATGGTAACCATGAGGCAGTTGATGTTCCATTGGCAGAAAGACTGTTCTTTTTGGTCATCTAAAAGAAATTCATGTAGACCTGAACTCTTTAGAATGTGTGTGTGTTTATGTCTTTGAAAATTTGTACTTTTGTGATGATTTTAAGTTTTCCTCTTTTCCCTTATGTTTCCTTGACTCCTTAAAAAATGTAAGTTGAAAATTGTGCTCTTGTAATGATTTTATGTTTTCTTGTTTGTGTTATGTTTCTTTGACTCCTTAACAGAAAGAAGTCTTTAAAGTTATGTCCATCATAGATCTTGTGCAGGTCATGTCAAAAAGGAAAGAATGGCCTGGAATGGAGGAGTGCTAATGTATAGCAGGAACATGAAAATTTAGTGTTTAGCATTGGTTGTGTCTTATTTGTTCTTTTCTTTTTTCAACACTTTTTTTGTTCATATGATTTATTTATTAATGTATAGATGTATGTGAAAATGTTAAAAAGTTCAAGTAAAGAAAGTGTGAAAATAAAAGAAGAGGTTTGGTGTGTAAGCTAAGGTTGAGGTCCATTGCAGGGGAATGGATCGGTTCTGCACCATCCTGGAGATCACTATGAAGCTGAAGGCAGAGATGACAGGGGACAGTGCTGCACGCAGCATCTCCGAGTTCCAGACTGAACAGCAGGTCAGTTCCGTCCTCATCATAGAACAAGAAGTCAGTTCTGTCCTCATCACAGAACATCAAGTCAATTCTGCCCACATTATAGAACCAGAATTCAGTTCTGTTCTCATCATAGAACATCAAGTCAATTCTGCCCACATTTTAGAACCAGAAGTCAGTTCTGTCCTCATCACAGAACATCAAGTCAATTCTGCCCACATTTTAGAACCAGAAGTCAGTTCTGTCCTCATCACAGAACATCAAGTCAATTCTGCCCACATTTTAGAACCAGAAGTCAGTTCTGTCCTCATCACAGAACATCAAGTCAGTTCTGCCCACATTTTAGAACCAGAAGTCAGTTCTGTCCTCATCATAGAACAACGATTTAGTTCTGTCTTCATCTGAAAACAAGAAGTCAGTTCTGTCTGAAAATCTGTCAGCTGCATGTTGGAGATTCCCTTACAGGATGGAGGTGTTACTGTATATCAACACACATGCACGCACACGCTCACGCGCACACACACACAGAGCAAGCACACATAGCAAGCACACCATATGTACACACAGTGTGCATATTGAACTTTTGGCGTCATATACTATACCATGTCAGACCATAGCATTCAACGGCAGTTAGCCAGCTCTGTCAGGCCGAATTTTTCCGTGGCCAATGCAGTCATAAGACAGTCACGTGCAGTCACGTGATGTCACCCCACTTCCGGCCCCGGAAGAAGCCAGTGTCAACTTCGTATACGTCATTCATCTTCGGCCTGCCGTCAAAGCAAGATAAGTCTTGTGCTCTGTCTCGCCTATACTTGCCTTTGTGTTAACATTGCTGTGTTTTGTTTCTATACTTGATTCAGTTGTGGCTTGCACTCCCTCGCCGGTCGTGTTCCCCCACCATATTGCCGAGCCTCGGGTTCAGCACGCATTTTGTGCTGGTTCCGGCTTGCACTAGACCCTGAGTAATTTTGCCGTGTGAAGCTCTTGGTGGGAGCGTATTTATTAAAAGATTTGTCTCTTTTACCGGCACTCTCGGGAGCGTATTTATTAAAAGATTTGTCTCTTTTACCGGCACTCTCGCGACTTTGTTACTCGCGATCGTCGGCACCGCTCGCCGGTCGTGTTCCCCCACCATATTGCCGAGCCTCGGGTTCAGCACGCATTTTGTGCTGGTTCCGCTTATTAAGGTTTAGTGCTCAATAACTATCACACCTGTACTCTTTACCCTTCACAGGTAGAACGTGTTCGAGTAAGGGTGCGTGACACTGATCTGCTTATTAAGATTTAGTGCCCAAGAACTATCACACCTATACACAGTGATACTCCACGTGTAGAGATTGCTATTAATAGCCATACCAGTCACACGACCGGTGGCGTGTACGGGTAGTTCGAGTTTTCAGTCGATCTCTCGAGCACTTTGCACGACACCACACGGACGATCGAGATTAATTGATTTTCTCGATCGGCCACCTTGTCTCCTCTTTGCGGTCGTGTGTTCCGGGTTTGCTCTATCCACCTGTGCCCAACATGGTGAAGGACACCGCCGGGTCGAGCCACTCCACTGCTCGGAGTTCGCTCAATTTCCCGGAGAACCCGCGGGTCGATTCCATCTCGGAGCAATCCGTTCGCACTGATGAACGTACGGTTCGGGTAGACAGAGACGACTTCTCCGCGGAAGGGACGCGTGATCTTTCCTCGTCTACCAAACCGACGGACGCACGACCGCGGCGTCCCAAGGCTGATAGGCAAGCGGCCACCATTTCAAAATGCCTTTCATTTGATCTGCCTGCAAAGTCTAAGGGCAAAGCTCCCCTCAAGGTGCTGCCCAGAAAGTCTAAGGGCAAGGCTCCCCTCAAGGGGCCCGGCCGAGCAAAGACTAGCCAACGGAATTCGCCCTCCCCCACCCCTTCTCCATCGGCCAGCTTGCCCTCTAGCCTACGGACTCGCTCGGAGACTTCTAACTATCATGCTGAGTCACGCGAATCTCGGCCCCCGGGGCACCTTGCCGAGCCGCGGACCAGCACGGGTGACGGATCTGGGATGGAATCACCATCCGTCACTCGCCTTGATGAGTCACGTATCTCTTTTTCCCCCCAAATTGATACGTGCACTCATAGCGCTCGGCCCCACCGGGCACAGGTGCAGCCAACACCTGAGCTCGAGGAGCGCTTCGACTTCGGAAGCAGCCTTATGGTCACCCCGACGCACGACCTCGGTGGTGTCCATAATCCTGGGCGTGCGGGCACGCCGCGCCATGGGCCCGGCCGTGCCCATGCACAAGGACGGTCGACCTACCCCGATCGAACGTCACCTTCTTCCCTAGGGGTATTGGACGTTGGGGAACCGACCTTTTCGGATCCCCATTTGGGCAACGTCCGCGGTCCCGCTCCTCCGGGGGGAGGATCTACCAGCGGGACCAAGGGTAACCTGACATATTCCTCCAGGGGGAGGAACACGGGACCGCATCCTGACCAATCCGCACTTTCGCGGGTTGGGGGCTCGACTTCCGCATCCTCCTCCATACCATTATGGCCCTCCCAGGCCCATTCCAAGGACGTGTATGGTGCAGTGCACGGACCTGGACGGGGACGACAGGCCACGGCCTCTCAAGACCCCCCCAACAGTGATTCAGGTTACCCGGGTCCCCGGGGACTTTCTGCCTACACCCCAGGGCCGCCACAGCCCGTTTACCTCCCCGGGGACCGGTGGCTCTATGCCCCCGAGAGAGACCAGTGGCTTAACGCCAACACCCAGCACGACCAGCTACATGGTCGAATGTGGCACCCGGCCTCACTTGCCTGGGTCGACCTTGGTCTCCCTCCTCGGGCGCCGTCCGATCGGCAGGACGATGTCCCGGCCGCCGATTATAGGGCCACCGGGGACACACTACAGGCACCCCTCGACTTACCTCCTGAAGACGGGTGCTATGAACCCTCTCAGGACCAGTACCTCCCTGAGGCGGACGATACGAGGAGCTAGCCCCCACCTCATTGTACGATGTCCGCACGATAGAACGGTGGCGACCAGACCTCGTTAGGAGGGAGGCCGCACCCGCTGACGAAGTTCTCTCCCTCTCCCAATTCGCCGGTCCCCCCCGGCCCAGAGATCTAGACCAATCTACCCAAGAACCCCTCAGTCGCCTCCTTGTTTACGGACAATCCCGTGACCAGGGAGATGGGCATTTCCCAGTCGGACCGTCGGTTGATCCCCCACCTGCCCCCCCTACTTCCGGCACCATCTCCTTTAAGAACCTAAAGGAATGGGACCGAGTAGCCAGGATGGGCTTCCTCCACACCACGGCGGGACACACCTACTTGGACATGCCCCTTCAGCGAGCGGAGGCTCTATGGCCGGAGGACGATGGTGCCATCCCAGTACCGGGGGACTCGGGCTCTGAGGCGCACCAAGAGCCTGACCCTCGCTTGTTCAGCGATCCTTTCATGCGACACCTAGTTAACAGGATTTCGCATCACCTTTCGGCTGCGGCGGACAGCGCAGCCAGAAGCCACTTCAACTGCTTGTTGGTCGCGAGAGATGCCATGCTGGCGCGGACCTCTCTCTCCCCGACGCTTAAGGCAGCCCTGCGATGCATCCCGGGCCAGGACCAGTCGCTCTTTGGCGACTACTCGGCTGACGTCATAGCACAAGCAGTTGAGGAACGCAAGCAGGCTGTGTCCTTTGCGCCCAGGCCACCGCCACGCCCTGCTAGACCCCCACTTCGTTCCTTCCCCAGGCACAGACCCTATCCCAGACAATCGCCTTCCCGCACCGCACGGCCCGCCAAGCGACCTAATCTTCTCCCAAGGCCTAAGCCAAAACCCCATCAGCAAAATTTTCGGTTAGGCCAACAGTCACGCTCCCGGAGCTGACTAGGGAGACAGCCCGAGGGGGACTTAGATCAGGTAGCACCCCCCCTCGCCCTATCCCCCACCCACCAGCCCAGACCCTCGCCCCCCCTGGCGGGCAGCCTCTCCCGGCATGCCCACCAGTGGAGACGCATGCGCCTCACCCCTGGATAGTGGCGGTGCTACAGGAAGGGTTTCGCCTTCCTTGGGCCCACGAGCGTCCCCCCCCTCATGCTATCTCCCCCTCCCTCCCCCAACGAACCCTCCCCCGCCAAAGCAGAAGCTCTTCGCACGGAAGTCCAAGACCTCCTCAAAAGAGGGGCCATCTCGGAGGTTTCCCACCCAAACCCCGGCTTCTACTCTCACCTCTTTGTGATCCCAAAAGCCTCGGGAGGATGGAGGCCCATTCTAGATCTTTCGCCCCTCAACAAGTTCCTCAGGCCCACCAAGTTCAAGATGGAGACCCCCACCCAGATCCGAGACTCCATCCATCATCGCGACTGGGCCACATCCATAGACCTGAAGGACGCCTATTTTCAGATCCTGATTCACCCGGCCCACAGACGATTCCTACGGTTCGTCTGGCAGACCCCGGAGAGGCCTGCACGCATAGTGGACCTCATCTCCTGCCTGTCACAGGCACCCCACACCTCGGCCAGAACCCTGTCCTCCCTCCTAGGAATGATGGAGTCCCTGTCTCCCCTCATTCCCCTGGGGCGGGTCCCCAAACGCCAACTTCAGAGGGAGTTCCGCCGACGTTTGTCACAGACCTCCGACCGCTGGGACTAGGTCATTCCCCTCGGACACTGGTTCATTTCGGCGACGGAGGAGCGGCTCACTCCAGCCACTCTCTCCACCGGGGTCCCCATCTCCCTCCCAACCCAACCCAACCACTGGAACTTTATACAGACGCCTCCAACTTGGGCTGGGGGGCCCACGTGGAGGACAGTCACGCCTCGGGGGACTGGGAGCTGGAAGCGGTCAGGCTAGCCCTTCTCCAACTCCAGCACAAGGTCGCGCACCGACTTGTTCTCCTCCTCACGGACAATACGTCGGTAGCTTGCTATGTCAACAAAGGGGGAGGGTCCCGCTCCATAGGCCTCTCCCTCAGAACAGAGGCCCTCCTTCGCTGGTGTCGCGCAACCATTGGTTTGTGCCCATGATCGACCTGTTTGCCACCAGCTTCAACCATCACCTGCCCCTGTACGTCTCCCCCGTTCCAGATCCCCAGGCGGATGCAGTCGACGCACTATCCCTCCCCTGGACGGGCCTACTGACGTATGCCTTTCCCCCCTTCCCCATCCTACACAAGGTGATCAGGAAGGCAAGGCTGGAAAGACCCAGGCTGATCCTCGTAACGCCATGGTGGCCGACCCAGTCTTGGTTCCCGGACCTCAAGTCCCTCACCCACGTTCCCCCCCTCCGGCTCAGCCCTCGCTGGGACATGCTGAGACAACCCCGGTCAGGTCTTCCTCGCTCCAATCCCAAGATGCTTCGCCTACACGCGTGGCTTCTATGCCAGCCCAACTGCGAACATCTGCATCTACCCCCCACTCGGAGAGACCCCAGTCCGTCCTAGACACACTAGCCGGGGCAGGGGCCTCTCAGGGATTACGGGACTTCGCCTCGGCATCTCGCAGAGCCAGCACCGAATCCCTCTACAACTACCGTTGGGAGAGATGGATAACCTGGTGCTCCCTTCATTAATTTTTACCTGAGGGATATCCGCATGACCAGAGCTGATGGGTCTAAGGGGATTTCCTTTGTGGCGACCAATGCAGCCATATCGGTCAACCCCAAGAACCATTAGGGCGCTCGCCCTCCTCCGATTCCTTTAAATTCTGCTATGGTCTGACATGGTATAGTATATGACGCCAAAATGGGGAGTTTGTGTTATACTCCCTGTTTGGCTAATATACTTACCATGTCAGACTCTAATTCCCTCCCTACCTTCCCCTCTGGCGCCAAGGTTCTCGGGGTTACCATACACACAGGCCTCGCTGAATGACGTATACGAAGTTGACACTGGCTTCTTCCGGGGCCGGAAGTGGGGTGACATCACGTGACTGCACGTGACTGTCTTATGACTGCATTGGCCACGGAAAAATTCGGCCTGACAGAGCTGGCTAACTGCCGTTGAATGCTATGGTCTGACATGGTAAGTATATTAGCCAAACAGGGAGTATAACACAAACTCCCCATGTCTGTTTAACGAGGGTCATTGCAGTGTGTACACTTTTGGGCACGTGTATGTGTATTCAGAGAAACAAAGGGCATTTAAACAAAAATTCTTTAATTTGTTTAAGGTTTGTTTTTCTTTCTTTTTGTTTCCTTCCTTATCATTATGTCGTGTGTAAATTGCTCACTGTTTGTGTTTCGCAAGTAGGGACTTGTGTTTCTTGGTTTTTGTGTTTCAGAAGAGATAACCAAAGTTTTTTTCCCTAGGGTGACATTGTGTAAAATATTTACAGTTTGTATTGCGCAGAAAGAGACATCCAGATTCTGCCAACATGTTGTTACATGTCATGAGTGTGAAACAGACTGCACGGGAGCTAAAAACAAACCAAAGCATAAGTAAATAAATAGAAAAGAATGAAAAACATGCTTTTTTTTTTATACACATCATGAAACCAACAGGTGAATTTTCTACAAACATGTCATTGTCAGGTATCGCAAATAACAGACTTAAAATATATGTGCACAACATACTCCACAGATGGCTGTCAGCAGTGTCCCACACATAACTCTGTGTGTGTGGTATGCTTGTTCTGTCAAAATTTATTTCCAGATGGAAAAAATGTGTGTGGTGTGTGTGTGTGTGTGTGTGTGTGTGTGTGTGTGTGTGTGTGTGTTCTAGTCCCCACTGTCCATCATCAGGCGGCAGCTGTTGACAGCCATTCGAGGAATGTACTTTTGTGCATTTTTTTTGTGTCTGTTATTTGTGCTGTCTGAAAGTGACGTATCTGTCAAAAATTCATTTAAATGTGACATTTTGTGAATTAACTTAAACATTATTTTACTTCTTAGTGTGTGCATTTATTTGTATTTTGACTTCTTGTGTGTAATGCATGTATTGTTTCTGTTGTGGTGGAAGAGGAGACCAAAGCTCTTCCTACATGATGATGTGTGTAATGTGTTTCCTGTTTGTAGTGTGCACAAATAGAAAACCAAGGTTCTTTGCACAGGGGGTTGTGTGTGATTTGTTTACTGTCTGCGTTGTACTGATAAAGAAGACCAAGATTCTTCTGTATGATAATTGTGTGAAATGTGTTTATTGTTGTGTGTTGTGGAAAAGAAGACGAAGGTTCTTCCTGAATGATGTTGTGTGTAATAATAATAATAATAATGAATACTTATATAGCGCCTATTCTCGGCTAGAGACCAAGCTCTAAGCGCTTTACAATCAACACTCGTTTACACAACGGGCTGCCTACCTGGGTAGTGCCGACTGAAGAGCTGCCAGCTGGCGCTTCATTCAGTCGTTTCCCGTGTCATCCAGTCAGTATCGCTCAATATCGATCACTCATTTTCCTTACTTCCTTCATTCTTTCCATTTCTCACGCAGGGTGCATGCTATGTGTAACGTGTCATCCATACTAACGGCCAAACTGGCCTACTCTTCCGAAAGTTGGTGATGGGATTTTACGTGTGTGCAAGATGTTATGCGTGCGTTCACACACGGAACCTCGGTTTATAGTCTCATTCGAAGGACTGTAATGTGTTTACTGTCTGCGTTATACAGGAAGAGAAGACCAAATTCCGGGATGCTGCCAACGAGCTTCAGCTTCAGCTGACAGAAATTCGCGATCAAGGTTGCACAGGTGAGGAACAGGACATCAGTGGTTTGGGTGATTTTCGGGATGGGAGGAAGGCGTTTTGAGGGACGGGATGATGGTTATGATTATAGCGTTTCCTGCTATGGGAAGGGATATTGTTCTGTGTGAAGCATAATGCATGGATTGCAGTTCAGTTTAACTCTTCTCGCCTCGGGTCAGACCATTGGTCAGGTGTATATGATCACATCTTTGCGCTTTCCCCTCAGCCTATGGTCAGCTATCAATCTTTACTCAAATCCATCTTGTCCATGTTGAAGCTATTTCCCTCTTGCTTTGTGTGCACAAAATTTGGATGATGTGGTTATTTTTTTTTTTCTTTTTTTGTGTGTTTATCCAGTGCCAGTGGGCCAGTGAAGTGATTTGACATTTAGGCAAGTGTTTGATGAAATCTTAAAAGATCATCTAAGCAAATAACACTGAAACTGTACTTGTTCAAACAGTTGATTTATGAGGTGATGAATACAAATTGAGAGAGAGAGAGAGGGAGAGAAATCCAGTTCACCACTGAATAAGCAAAAATTGAATAGCAGTTTCTCAAATACTGTATTTCAGCTGCCATTAAGATCATCAGAGGTAGAGAAGAGAGATGGACATCTTGATAGGAGGGAAATAAGCTAATCCATGAATACCAAGTTTTTTTTTTCTAATTTAAATAACATTTACATGTACATAGCTATCAAATTTATTTTTAGAGCATCAAACTTAATGAACTGGGATTGTGTTTTAAAAAAATTGGAAAACAAAAGAATTCCCATCCAAAGCTATTGGCATTGCTTCAAGTTTTTATAAAAACTAAGTAGTGGGTGTGGTTTGTTATGCGCATGTCAATGTGTGTGTCGTTGATGTTAGTGATTAACCAGCGCAGTCACTAAGGGGAAAGTCTGGAATCGTTCCATGTATTGACACTGACCCCTCACTTCATGGTCATGTTACAGCCACTTAAAATCTGAAGCAAGTCACACCAGTTTTGTCAACGCTGTTGTCTGTGCCATTGTTATCCACTGAAAGGCACAAGGGCTGCTGAATCAATTGTTCTCCATCACTGTCCGTCATACTCCAGCTATTTTGCTCATTTTTATTGATTTCATTACTTTAAAAGGTGTTGCATTTCCTCTCAGGTCCTCCACAAAAAAGGTTCAGTGTATGATGACATCCTAGCAAATGATATTCATTTCAATATCTCCAGTTTTTCTGATTTTGTGAATATGTCAGGAGAGTGAGTGTCGAAACGGTCTGGCTTTGAGAATCATTGACTGTGTGTATGTGTGTAGAAGACCCAGGGCCAAGACATGACATCCAGGACAGCATCGTTCTGCTGAAGAGAATGATTTCTGAGTCTGTGCAGCGCTGGAACAGCAAGTAAGTCGGTGATTAGAGGTGGATGAGATAGGTCAGACATGTTTCTTTACAACGAACAAAAGCATGTATATGAAAACATGGAAATACACAGGCGCAGATGAACAAAAAATATGTTGACACACATGTTTATGCATGTGCACACGCATGTACACACGCATACACATACACACACACAGACACGCTCTCCCTCTCTCTTTCGCTCTCTCTCACTCTGTCTTCTAGGATGTGTCAATTCCCCAGTTTGAATGACAAGTCGAACTGAACGTCAAGTCCATTGGATGGGGACTATAAGCGAGCTGGACCCATGTGCCTTCCTGGCCCCCCTGCACACGTTAAAGAACCCACGGCAGTTGAAAATCGAAAAGAGCAGGGGGGTTCCCCGCAGCCCTGGCAAAATTGATGTAGATTGAAGATAGCCGCCTGTTATTTCTTACCAAGCCACAAAAATTGTCACAAACTGTTGTCGTGTGCCATCGTGTACCGGTGGAAATAGACATCGCATGCATCCAATGTGAGAAACTGGAGGAATAAATGAGATAAATGAAAATGAGTGACTGATATTTGAATGGTACGGGAAACGACTGAATGAGCGCCAGTAGGCTGCTGTTCGGCCGGCTCTACCTGGGTAGGCAGCCCGTTGAGTGAGTGACGTAGTGTGTTTACTGTAAAGCGCTTAGAGCTTGGTCTGTGACCGAGGATAGGCGCTATATAAATACCCAATATAATAATAATAATAATAATGCTTGTGGATCAATCCAAAACAAGAACACTACTGCTTAGCCCCAAGGTCAAAATGGGGGAAAAAGTAGGAAGAGACAGTGAAATGGTGGGAAAGACTTCATGAATGGGACTGAGGAGATACACAGATCGGACTGAACAGAATCACATAACCCAGTGTGCATATGAGGCTTATTCTGGCTCACAAGCCAGTCTGAGATTAACAGAGCTCAGTGTGAAAATAATTGTTGAAAGAAACCAGCCACAGGTATTAATGATTTTCAGGCAGGATATGTAATAAACAGCAGTGCAGAGAGATGGAGGGCTGCAGGCGGAAAAGTGATCAAGTGTAGGCAAACAAGTTGTCAGCTGTGAAAATGACTTGGAAAAGATTCACAAGAAGGAGGGAGATAAGAGGGTGATGAGAGATAGTGCTTTATGCATGTTAACCCCTTCACGGACACCATGTGGGAACTATGCATTCTGTGAACAGAACCATTTGTTTATGTCTCTGTAGATGGACAGCTTTCCTCTCCAAGTGGAGACTCTTCTGTAGATCTCCGTCTGATGTTGTGGTAGTACTCTATCCATGATATCTTAAAATAGAACACCACCACAATGAGAACATCACAACAGATTCCCAAACAGATGAGCAAAGGGTGGAAATAGAAGACATTAAATAATATAAAGAAATTAAAACAAATAAGGACTAGCTGAGAATGGTGATAAAAATGAGCTGTGTGTGAAGTGTTGTGCCCATGACAGTCAGCTGTGTGCATGGTGTGTGTGTGTGTGTGTGTGTGTGTGTGTGTGTGTGTGTGTGTGTGTGTGTGTGTGCAGAATTCAGGACCTTATGAGCAGCCAGCAGAGAAGATCCAAGACCAACAAGAAGGACAAGGACCTAGGCTCCTCCTGTGATGAGGTAGGGATCAGCACTCATCCTTTACATGGCCATGGGTGTGTGTATGTGGCCCAAGAGCCTGGCTGCTAGGTAATGCTTTCAGCAGTCAGTTTGCTCATGCCAAAATTGCACTGTTGACAAATTGTGGACTTGACCTTGAAACAGGAGATTTTCACAATTAAGCCTATTGCCTCCAGATATTTCAACTCACACTTTGACATAGACAATTTGACTGGGCCTTTACTTTTCTGTACACATTCGCTGCCTTTCACTGTTTTCATGTGTGGGATTACCGATTTCAACCTGTGATGCATGTCCATTCGTTCTGTGAACCCTGAACTCATCACTGCCCTCAGCGAAGTAGTTAAACATGTGCCCTGTGTGGCCAGCTGGAGCGGGGGGTGACCAAGACGTTGGAGGATCGCAGCCTGTCCATCAGCGTGATTCCTGTGGACATGCCCACTGCAGGCCTGGACGTCAAAACCGTGGAGGAAAGCAAGACAGGTAGGGGCAGTCGGTCATGTCCTTGAAGTGGCTAAGGGGAGGGAGGAGGACTATGTATTTTCTCTGTAGGTTAATCTGGTAGCACAGTTTCTGTGTATATATCCAGGGACCACCACTCCTCCCTTGACAGTTACAGTGTGCTTCCCAGATTGCAAGAGTGGTGGGTTTTTTTTTTAACTGAAATAAACTGGTCAGTCGAGAGTAGTGCTTAGAATAATGATGATGTGTTTCACTGGATGTGGTGTTAACTAGTCATTATTACAGTAAATGGTGATCATGACAGCTCTAATAAGTTTGTGCTAACTAGATGTTATGTTGTGTTGCCTTGTCTGGATGCTGTGTTTACTAGCCATTATGTTGTGGTGTAGGAAACAGTGGCCAAGGCAGCTCTGCCAGTGCCCCACTTACGTCCCTAGTGGAGCCGCCCAAAGACGCGCAGAACAATGGGAAAGTGGAAGGTAAGAGCATTGCTAAATCATTTTCTCCTTGTTAGAAATCTGTCATATTGTATACATGCAGTTACACAGTGTTTTGTGGGGGATTTGAAGTATGTTTTTAAATTCATACTGTTGCAATTATTCTTTGCTTTGTTTTTGTTTCAAAATCTGAACAGTATTGTTTTCTTTTTCATTATGTAGGAACACTTTCGGAAGGGGGCCTGTCCAGTCAAAGACCTAGTTCCTACCTGGCCTGAAGACTCCCTTGATTATAAGGAAGTGCCAGGAAGAAGTAATAGTTTTAAGGGGAACACTGGGAACAAGGGATGCAAGTCCTGGAAACGTCTTTATGAGCAGACCAGTGAAAGCAGCTCATGTAAATTTGAGACCCCTTAGCAGAAGCGGAAAGAGTTTGAATGTTGGATGATGTTGACAAAAGCAAGTCCATGGAGGAGACAGCTAATGATACAGTAATGGAGGAATCTGGTGACCAACTTCAAACCTTTCTGAATGATAGCCAGCAAGATTAGAATCTGACTTTGCTTAAGGCAAAAAGTCTGGACTTCAAAGAGAAACACAAATCGAAAGGAAGCATACGGGGCCTCCACTGTGCTTTCAGCAGCAAAAAACACACACAACACACACAGTGAGAATGCTGGAATAGTGTTGTTGAATTCTGGAAAGGAAGGATACTAAATAGACTACTGAGTAGAAGTGATTTTTGGATTCAGAACTGATCAGCCAGAGTTACTAAAGGAATATTGACATTTTGAAGGACAACATTTAGCTCTCTGCTCTCTCTCTACCTCTCTCTCTCTTGTGCATGTGTCTGTTTGTGTTGTTTTGTTTTGGTTTGGTTTGTTTGTTAGTTTCTTTTCCTCATTCACTGGGTCGACCTTGAAAACATGACAATATTAGAGGCTTAGTAGGTGGTAACTTGCCTGTGCTGGATTAGAACAGGCCTCATGGAACATCAGTGAAGTGAATCAGCAGCAGCACTTTGTCTCCACTGTGACGGAACATCCTGAATGTGGTTGTGTGTGTGAGAGTGTGAGAAAGTGTGCTGAATGGTTACTGAAGATAGTGGATTAAACAGATTATCATAACACACATTTGTATGTGTTCAGGGGAAGACACGGCCGACGGGTGGTTCAGTGACCTCAGGGGTTCTGCTCGGCGATGGCTGTCCAACTCTGGCTTCACACCTCTGGCCTTGCCTTTGTGAGTCTGGGACTGTAGGATCAGCAAGTGTGGGGTGCCTAGTCAGTCTTTGTGTTCAGTCAGTATTCCACATTCTAAAAATATGTACAGATATCCTCCATACTGTCTCCGAATGTGGAGGGTATTTAGACCTCATGTGAAAAAGAATTGGAGGTGTTGAAGTGGCATGAGTTATTTAACTCAAAAAATGGTACTGAAATAAACAACGGTAAAAATTTCATTATAACGGTCAGCTGGAATGCAACAACACAATAAAACTTGTACATTTTTATGGTGATCTTGAAACCTGTTTACAATGAGGCATGGTCTGTAGCTACTGTAAGCAGAGACTAGAGCGAGAAAAAAGGTAATTCCAAGTGTAAAAAAAATAGCATCTCCTGTGATATCATGCAGGTCCAAATCTGTTTCATTGTCCTTTCATGTTAATGGGTATGAGAAGGAGACACTTGACAATCAGTGGTCAAAGAAAATGTGTTCTCATACCTGCTGAGCATAAACCCTGTACTTGTTCACACTTTGGAATTTAAAAAGAAAAAAAAAAGACAGTGTGCACTTGTACCTTATGGTAAAATTTCAGTGGGTGATTTTCAGCAGAAAGGTACATTGACACCAACTTTATATGCTGTGGAATACTGTCAACATAGGTCAGAAAGTATGTCTGTCGATCCTTGTACTCAGCATGGATCAGGAAGTATGGATAGTCCTTGTGCCAAGAATAGGCGTATGCAGTATACTGACATGCTCATGCAAAACAGCATGTATGTGACAAGACTTGCGCATTGGGGCTGATGACATCTCCATGTGGAGATGTGGGCAAAACACATTGGAAAAGATCAGTCAGCATTATCACTGCCATAGTAAGACCTCACCTGATGATTCCAATTATCTTATGTTGAACACCCCCCACACTACACTCCTTCTCTGCACTCACCCATTTTCAATACTGTAACTCAAAAGACCACTATTTTCAAGCCCTGTCTGTCTTTTGTCTGTCTGTCTGTCTGTCTGTCTGTCTGTCTCTCTCTTCTCTCTCTCTCTCTCTCTCTCTCTCTCTCTCTCTCTCTCTCTCTCCCATTTTCTCCTTCTGTGGGAAGGAAGAGATTAGAGAATGTGACTGTGTGGGACACAACCATGGAAAGATGGTCATTCTTTCTCTGTGTGTGTGTGCACGCTTCTGTGTGTGGATAGTCACCCTTCGGAACATCATCTGCTGATGCCGTGCGAAAGACTGCCGGTTGTCATCTATGACCAGGAACCCAGCTCCATCATTGCCTATGCTCTCAGGTATGTGGCATGCATTGCCTATACAGTTGCTTCGGTCATTTCAGTGATCTTAGGCTTTGTGTGAGCTTGCGTGTGTGTGTGTGTGCGTGCGTGCGTGCGTGCATGTGCGTGCGAGCGTGCGTGTGTGTGTGTTCTTAATTTTACCAGTGTTGATTTGTGATGTGTAGTGTGATCAGTTCAGCTTTTGAGTTTGTTTTTATCATGAAGCAGTAACTTCAGAATGTTCAATTTGAAGAGTTTTGAGGAAAATAATGTAATGTAGTAAATGGAAAAATAATTGATTGAGAATTTGAGATCTGTTTTTATTTGTTTATGTGAGTGTTTGACAGTCAATTTAGACTTGATATGTACCACATCTCTAGTTACCTGTTGCCTGGGAGGAGTCGGTTTACATGTGTGGCAGAGTCTGAAATGAATTTTCCTAGATATTCTGTGGCTGTTTTATGTGTAAGGTAATTTTTTAATGATGCTAATTTCTGATGGTCATATTTTGTCCCTTTTTTTTCAGTTCTGCAGATTACCAGATCAAACTGAGAGAAGTTCAAACATTCTTGTGGGGCACACCAAAAGATCCATCGTCAGGCAGGTACAAAGCTTATTTATTATTTTTCATATTTGTGCACAGTGGTCTGATTTTCTCATACGTACTATCCAGATAGATGCTTTATCCCTACAATGGTCTGAGAGTTTGTAAACAAATTTTATATTCTGCACTAATGAATGTTCAGTTTACATCAGTTTCTATGAACATTATGGATTGGAAAGATGGACAGTCCTTAACCTTACCATAGTATATTTTACAGTGCAGCTGGTGAATTAAAGAAAATGAACTAATGAATAGAAAGCAAGGTGATATTGTAAGCTGTGATATTTTGCATGTGTGTGTGCATTTGAATGATACATGTTGAATGACGGATGTACTGAAATCCATGAAGAACAATACAAACAAAATTTAAGGGGGTTAGTAGCAACCTGTAATTTTCATACTAGGAGGAATTGTAAAACGACAGATACTTTTTTCTGGAGAGAGGAGCAAAAGATGTTAAGGTACTCCACAGTAGCCAAGAACAGAACGGTCAATCATTACAGGATGCTGTTGTCCTTCAGAATTAGAATCACAGGAACTAGTTTTCTTCTTAGAAGCTGTAGGTGTTTACCGTTCAGGTATAAATGCAAGTGATACAGACAAAATCCAGGTGAAAAAAGCTGTTCTGCCATCACATCAGAAATATTACAATTTTTCATTCTAGTAACCGTAGCCAAACTAACTGCTTATTTTCTCAAAACACAAAACTGCTGAATATCCACAGCAATGTTAGTCCCAAGCAACATTATGTATTTGAGAGTGTGTGAATACAGGCAAATCTTGTTCAGGGGGTGCATACCATCACCTTGTGTGTTGCCACCAAGTGACAGTTACTCAGGATAGCCTGGAACCTTGCAAGGGATGCTTTTTGGAGTGAAAGGGGCTGAACGTGATGTCATCCTGGCTCTAGTAGTGTTCATTAGAGGGCTTGATGATAAGGCCTGTTGTGATCACCAACAACAAAAAGTCCCTGGTCTTGTCTACAGTGACCTGTAACCAGTGGTTTAGCCTAGAAAAATCTTATTTTCAGTGTGTGTGTGTGTGTTGTTGTTTTTTTGCAAGTAATCATGTCAGCTTACTATCTTACTTAGTTTTATATGAGCTGTCATGTTTTATTTTGTATTTTGCTGAATAGTAAAATTGGTAGGGGAAAAATGTTTTACAGATTTTTTTTGTCAGTTGACTGTTAATGTTGCTTGTAAGCCATACACAAGAACTCATCAGTTTCATTTTATAAGTGGCTTAAAGGTGACTTGTATTTGATTTAGAGATACATATTTTTAATGATTGGTTCAATAATAACATCAGAATTGCATCTTATTTTGCAACAATTTTTTACAGATTACAAAGATGGCCACAATTCACTTTCACTAGGATTGGAGGGACAGCCACAGTTAGGTTTCAGAATAGGGAAGCCTTTTCCACTCACGTCTCTGTATCTGAATGTATATTGTGAAAGTCAGATAGTTGCGGAACTTTTCCAGAAGCAGCACACTTTACATGATCTGGTGCGTGTGTGTGTGTGTGTGTGTGTGTGTGTGTGTGTGTGTGTGTGTGTGTGTGTGTGTGTGTGTGCATGCGCACATACACACAGTGGTATGTCTTCCAGAGGGAGCAAAGGGAATGACCTGAGCAGTATCACTGTGGAGTCAGTACTGGAAACAGGTGAGATAAGAAATCTGTTCTTTGGAAAATGGATGTAGTCTAAAAACAAAGTTCACTGTGGTAAACTTTATATGAGTGTAAATCCAAATCATAGCTGGAAACAAAATCTACTTTTCAGATGCTGTTTAGAGGCAGGATTTTTGTTTGGAAAAGAGTCTTTTTGAACAGAGGGATTTTGACCATCATCCCCGACCCCCCCCACCCCCACCCCCACCCCCTTTCCACCGCTTCCTCTATCCTTCCTCCCCTCTTACCTCTTTCTTCATGCCTTGTTTTCTGTCTGTGCTATTTCCGTTCTCCAGTGTACATATACATAACTCTTCTTGAGTGCTTCTGCAGTCCTGTATTGCCTTGGGGAAATGGTGGTGGTGGTTCACACTTGTACCCTGACCTGTCATGATTCTAAATCCCACGTCATGCTAGGCAAGTCATTCACACAAATACCAGACTTTGGTCTGGCACTTGCTGCTTCCCTTGCCTTGCCATGTTGTGTTCACATCAGGAGACTTTGCGGGGAAGCAGCATGGACTTCAGGTGGCCATGTGATTTGTGACTGTTGGAAAAAAAAGAAAGAAAGCATTTTCAGCTCTTTCAAACTGGACAAGCGCTTGTGCTTTTTTACCTGGGTGGTCGGTGTCAAAAAGTGAGCGCAAGAGCGAGCTCTTGAGTGAGACGCTGGTCAAGTGTGGCATGGGCTTAACAGTTTGATTGGAAATGAGCTGATGCCGACAGCTTTGTTACCACTTTCTATACTATCAGTAGGCACATGTGGTGTGCACACTGGCAAAGTGACACCAGGCCAACGCCAGACTGATGTGTCTAGAAATTCGCTTCATTGTCCACGGCTCTCAATCACTGTAGAGTGCCATCTTTGTACCATTTTTAAACTGCATGGACTCTTTTTTTGCAACTTTTTCTCATTGGAAGAAAAAAGCTTTGTTCAATTTGATTATCATTTGTTTACATATTTTGTGTATCTCCTTTTATATGCATCTAATGTGTATATATTGTGAAATGTTGGGAAAAGGATTTTTTTTTTAGAATGATGATTATGCCCTGTAGCGCCCAATGTTACCAAAATAATGTGATTATTGTAGGGTCCAGTAGAAGGTTCTTAACCATTTCCACGCATCTGTCTTTTCTCACTCGTTGTACAATTGATATATGTATTATATTATGATGTGTTTCAGAGTCAGTGTGTGTATACACACACACACACACACACACACACAAGCGCACGCGCACAGACACACACACACACACACCACACACACACACACACACACACACACACACACACACACACACACACACACACAAGCGCATACACACACACAAGCGCACACGCGCGCCTGCACAGACACAGACAGACACAGAGACAGATAGAGAGACAGAGACACACAGACAGACACACACACACATGCGTGCGCATGCACGCACGCACGCACGCATGCACGCACGCACACTGAAAGACACCATAATGAGTAGGTTGGCTTTAATTTCCATTATTTTGGTCTTAGGGTCTTCTTCAAGGGAGCTGAATGCTGATACATTTTTTTTAATAATGATTTGTGATGATACTAGTGACAATAAAGTTTAGCCTTGGAAGGGTGTTTTGTCTGAAATATTAGAAAATAATTAACCCGTTCGCTGCTTGAAGCTGCTTGAAAATGTTACAAACAAAGGCTTTCCCAGTGCCAGGGAAATCTAATGATTTGGGGGTAATAATTAACCAAAAATTCTAGCTCAGAAACTACAAAAGATATAACAATGAAATATATATGATTTTTGAAGGAAATTGAATGAAGATTTTGAATCTGGGCTTCTTTTGTTTTAATTTTGATAATAAAAAAGTATTTAGACAATTAGATTTGGATAGATTTTTTTGCACGATCAAAAGCATATGTATTTACCACTACATCTTCACATCCAAACAAGAACACAAAGCAAAAAAGTTGAAAATAAAGTTTGTATTGTCACACTACACCTGTAAATGAAAGTAAAACAGTTTAGAAGTCTATCAAGACGCTCACACTCTATGCAGACAGGTCAGTCCACGACCACGCCCCCCTCTCCCCACCACGCCCCCTTGCTGGACTTCAACCCTCTCTTTCACTGCTCCTCTTCCCCTACCTTTCCCTCTGCCCTGTGCCGCGCCGCGAGCAGGCCGCGCTCCCCTCTCACGCTGACTACCACGTCACTGACCACTGGCACGCAGTGCAGAGTACACACTAGGCGAGCTCGTTCGACGCTGGCAAACCAGTCAGCTGAACACACATTGAGGTCACACAGCCCGACACAATAACTGACGAATACGGTTGGCAATTCCATCACTATCATCATCTCACCTTCATGCTCGAGTGAGTCGTTGAATAAAAGATTATTGTCTTTGTCAAAAATCATTAGCAGAGCCTGCTCAGCTGTGTAAATACGTTGATTTGGTCGCTGCGCTTGTCGAAGGTTGCGCCGCCATCTTTGCAAGCGAGACGAAGTGCTGGCTGGTCATCCAGTCAGTGATGAGAATAAATGGGCTTTCCCCTCACGTGTGGTCATTTACATATCATTTTAATACTACAGACATATAAGGCTTACTACGCACACTCTATTTAAGTCCGTTGATAGAAATAGTAACGAATGAAAATTCAAGAAAAATGCATGACGTCAGTGGACGGCCCATAGGCACTGGGAAAGCATTTTTAATGCGGCGTCAGCTGACGGCTTAAAGGCACTCTACGGGTTAAAGGCAACTATGATTGAAATGTAGGGAAACAATTGAAGGTTTTTGTGGCTTGAATATAGGGAAAATAATGGAAAGTCATTTTGGCCAAAATATTTGGAAAGAAACAACTGGTGACTTGTGTTTTTATTTTGTAAATTAAAAAATGTATCTTCATGCCTTTGGAATGCCTCACGCATGTTTTCTTTTTTTTTTTCTCCTTTCACTCAATTTCTCTGACTGGCTCTTAATCTTGAAGGACAATTTCAGCGTTGATTGCAGTAATATGTTTTCAGATTGTGTACAGTCTTGTCTTTGCAGCCTTGAGACTAACTGTTTGCCTTACAGGGCGAAAGGCGGGTAGTGGGATGTTGTCGTTTCTGCGGGGTGCGGGGGTGAGCCGAGAGCCCAGTCCCAAGCTGAGTCGTAAGGAGCAGGAGTGTGTGGAGGCTGTGCGCTACACTCCGCGCATTGACTGGGACAGCCTGGAAGGTAGCCCACACCCACCCCCTTCCCTTTGTCTGTGGAGCCGCTCTAACTAACCACTGGCTTGTGTTGCTGCCTGCGCTCTGTTTACTTTCTTCATGTTCACTCTGACTGCTACACTTTTCACTCTGGTATCTGCTTTCCAGGAACATCGTATTTTTTTAAAAACCTTGACCTTCCACTTGTCTGGTGTCACCTTCAGACATGACTGTTCGCATGTAAACATGTTTGGTTTTGTGACACAATTGGTCTGGTGATCTGATCCTGCATGTCTCTTGTTGATGCATGTTCCTTCTGCATGCTGTTGAAGAGATTCGAGTTGATGCGTTTACCTTGATGAATCAACAGGAATCAACAGATATCTTTGGATTTATTTGAAACCTTGTTTGCTTTTAGTGAGTGAACCTTATGTCTTGGGGAAGTAGTTGACTGAATTATCACCAGTTACTGAATGAGACGTGGAGATGGGGAGAAGAAAACATTTAATCATCAGTCTCAGATTGCAATGAGCATGCTATAAACAGAAGTCTTCACCATACTATGTTCTTAGAAAAGACCTCAAGCCAGACTGGAAGTGAACAATGCTTATGCTTATTGCAAATTGGAAGCGCCACTTTCATTGGTTTATCTACTTTATTTGTTGCTAAATAACATCAAAGCTGAGAAATGTATTCATATTCTTCATTTGAAATGTATGTTAAGAAGTTCTTTTGAAATATCGAAATGTAAGCAGAGCTCTGTGTATCAGCATACATTATGCAGTGAAGGACAAAGTTGTCGTATTTGTGGTAGTGAAGGACAAAGTTGTCTTATTTTTGTTAGTGAAGGACAAAGTTGTCTTATTTGTGGTAGTGAAGGACAAAGTTGTCTTATTTGTGGTAGTGAAGGACAAAGTTGTCTTATGTGTGGTAGTGAAGGACAAAGTTGTCGTATGTGTGGTAGTGAAGGACAAAGTTGTCGTATTTGTGGTAGTGAAGGACAAAGTTGTCTTATTTGTGGTAGTGAAGGACAAAGTTGTCTTATGTGTGTGGTAGTGAAGGACAAAGTTGTCTTATTTGTGGTAGTGAAGGACAAAGTTGTCGTATTTGTGGTAGTGAAGGACAAAGTTGTCTTATTTGTGTGGTAGTGAAGGACAAAGTTGTCTTATTTGTGGTAGTGAAGGACAAAGTTGTCTTATTTGTGTATCTAAACTACATGCTTCTGCTGAGTCACACAGGCATTTGTCCTTGGGGGAAAAGAAATTTATCACACCCGTATTTTAATAACTTTACTGTATGTTACCTGCCTGGTATCTGTAGGAGGCTATCGACTATTGTTTTTGTTTGTTTTTGGTTTGTTTTACTGAGAGGTATTAAGTTTGTGAAGGAAGAAATTTCTGTGATCTTGGAACCAAAGGTCACTTTTCTTCTGAGAATGGTGTGTGCACTGAGCACATTGTAATCCTGCTGTCTGCACTGAACAAACCTCTGACCTTCCCATCACCCCAAGTGTGCGGTCACAAGTGTGTCCCAGAGATGGTGTGTTGTGTGCTACCACAGACAGAGTTTCAGATAGCTTCTAGTATTCCACAGCTGTAGTCTTGTGTTCCCATCCTCTGGCTAATATTCTATAGAAGACCTAATATAGCTAAGAACTGACTATGTCATGAGGGTGAACATCGACTGAAGCACATGTGGGCATGAATTTAGTGGCTTTAAGTGTACTAGAGCATGAGGACACCAAAGGGAATGGATATCCCATTTCAGACTTCAGCAAGACTTTGGAAGTAGGCTGTGTCACTGTGTTGTCTTAGATGCAAACATAAGGAGCAGTTAAGAACTTGTTAACTTAGACGAATGTGTGAGTGGTCCTGGTTAGAGGCACTTGTGAAGAAGTGAGAATGGACTCAGGATACTTCAGACTACCCTTGCTTTTTTGCATTGTGTAAATGACCTGCCAACCGTCAGCGAGTCACAAGACAGTTTGCAGATAATATTCTCTTACATCATACCTCATCACATTCAACAGCGCCTCAGATGCCTTGTACAACAAGCACAAATCTGGACTTTGAAGGTTGACTCTGAGGAAGGTTACTTGTAAGTGGAGAAGACATCTTTCAGTATTACTTCAATAACAGGAAGAAATGGAATCAGTCTGACCTGACATGAACTTCTAGCTGACCATCTGGGTTGGCAAGACCACCTAGCTTACAACACAAGGCCAGCACTACTCTTGGCATTGTGTGAGGGAACCTACATCACTGCTGCAAGCTCTGCAGAACTGGATGTCTTGCCCTGGTCAGAACAATAACAGAAACTGATTGCATTGTATGACATGTAGTTGCCAGAAGAGCCTGTTGTGTCTGATCGTCTTTTTGCAGTGTTGCATGATATTAGGATTCTAAGTCGGAGACAGTTATTCTTGACAGCATATTTTGTATGATGGATTATGTATATATGATTAATACTCTGTTGATAATAAGTTGCTTCCAGCCTGGATATGGTCTTAATGGTCTGGTGTTCCATGAAAACATAAGAAAATCTTCATTGCTGATTATCATATGCATGACTTTCCCCTTGATATTTCAAGGCAAGCATCCACTGGTTATTCAACTTTGGCATCTCGGCCCATGGTGTTCTTGTTATGTCCATCTTGGATTTATACACAGTGTTGTAGGAGGTCTTTGCCATACCAGTTCAGGCTGAGCGTTTCTAGGGTTAATTGATACATGTACATGTTGTTATGTCCAGACTTGTTCTCACATTCTTGTCATTTTAGAACTCGTTATATATGTCACTGAGGTTTGGAGGGGGAGGGGGGAAGAGGGGTGTCTTGTTTAAATTGTATCCTCACCTTCTAGAAATAGACAATGTTCGGCCATCCACAAGGGAGTAATCTGCTGTACAGCTCATGTTCAGCAAAAGTTATCTTTCCAGCATAGCACGACAAAGCCCGTTGTGGGTATATGTGTGTTAGGAGAGGAGGTTTCATGGGGGAGATTTGTTGTGTCTGTGTGTGTGAGAAAGTGATTGTGTTTTCGTGTGCATATATGTGTGTGTGGTTGGAGAGGGCGTTTCATAGGGGTGATTTGTGTGTGTGTGTGAGTGTGTGTGTGTGTGTGTGTGTGTGTGTGTGTGTGTGTGTGTGTGTGTGTGTGTGTGTGAAAGAGAGGAGAGGGAGGAGGGGGAGAGAGAGAGAAAAGAAACAGGCAGTCAGTGAGACAGACAGAGCTGGAGAGACAGGCAGAAAGACGGACAGAGATATTGATAAAAAAGATCATAATAGTAATCAAGGGAGCCTTTCCTTGTTTTGTTTTGTTTTTTGCTACAGATGTGCTTGTACATGCAAGCACACACACGCACTCATGCATACACACACACACACACACACACACACACACACACACACACACACACACACACACGCACACACACAAACACACACACACACACACACACACACACACACACTCACAAGTTGAATAATTTATGAACTTAACAGCATGCGGCGTAAGTAATGAAAAAAAAAGAAAAACGGGTAACAAGCATTTGTACTTCTTAACAAGAAATTGTTGAGAAGGTTTAGGTAAAACGGAGATTTTCGTATTCACTTTTTATTTCACTTCTGCAGTAGCTTCGTAAGATCTGTATTTATTTTTATGTATGAATTATGACTCTTCAGGTTTCTGCTTGATCTTTTGTTTCAGGTTTTGTCTGTATGCTTTGATTTATGGTGTTAGCTTCTTGTTCTCTTCTTGCAATTGGATTTGATGGTTATGCAGTTTCATTCTTTAAGTGTAGTTTTTCTAGAATTTGCATTTCTGTTTTCACTTCTTCTCTGAACTATTTTTCTGTTGAATTTTTTTTGCTTATCAGTTGCATTAGTCTTGAATGCTAGATTACATGATAATAGAGCAACAGAAGCCATCCTTTTTTTCCTTTTTTACCATTTCATTCAGTGATTGAAAATTAGTCAAACAGTGATTCAGTGTATAACACCCACCCACGCACGCACGCATATTCAACCCTAGAAAGAGAGATATGTGCATGAGCCAAGAGAGAGAGAGAGAGCACTGCAAGTTCACATAATTAATTGATCAAGCAGTCATTCAATAAATCATGTGTGAGCACACACACATGCACATGCGCATACACACGCACATTCGCATGCATGCGTGCATACACACATGCACGCATGCGCACACACACACACACACACACTCTCTCTCTCTCTCTCTCTCTCTCTCTCTCTCTCTCTCTGTCTCGCACCCACATGCACATACACATACACATACACTCTCACACACACACACACACACACACACACACACACACACACACACACACACATGTATGCTTGAGTCCAGAGGGAGAGTAACTTAATAAATCATGCAATCATTCAATGAATAACTGCCACAGAAACACATACACTCACGCCCATGAATGCTCAAACTGAGAGAGACAGACAGACAGACAGAGGCAGAGAGAGAGACATATAGAGAGAGGGGAAGGTGAGACAGAAAGACAGACAGGCAGGCAGGTAAAGTATGAAAGAGGGAGACCTTGGCCTGACCCCAGAGAGAGAGAGACAGAGAATACTGCGAGTTTTTATTCTCCCCCTGTTTACTGTTACTCCTTGCTCATCCACTGTTCCTTCATAGTTTCTTCTCCAGTGTCAAAGAAGGTAACCCAATTTGCAGTTGAAATACAGGCGTTCCCTTTATCTTTTTTTTTTTTTTTTCCAGAACAGGTTTATTCTGTGCTAGTCATTTCTCCTTTTCTGCCACTCTCTCTGACGGCTTTCTTTTTCTTGTCTGAGATCTTTCTTTGAACTGTTGTTCACTCTGCTTCTGCTTTTGTCATCCATTCAGTTGTCTTTATCTCTGAAATATCATTTATGGTTTTGTTGTTGTCTTCCGATGTATAACATGACAGTTTTGTCATGTACTTTGGAGACTGCATAATGGGACTGAACACTGTATTTGATACTGTCCAGAATCCATACTAGCAGGCTGTTCTGCAGTGTCTGTTAGCTTTTATGACTTTATCATGCATTTGTTATGACTTTTTGTTTGTTTGTTTTGTTATTTTTACTTATTTTGTACTCATAGGCTGAAAATTTAAGCTGAAGGTGTTTAATTATGGAGTTTATTGGCTGCCAGTGGATATTCAGTGAGAGTAGAAAGAACATCAGTCAGTGACTGTCAGCATCCAGTCCTCTGACAATGAGACATAACCACAGGTGTGAAAGTGTGACAGGGGTTGGCAAGTTCCAATGATAAGAGATGATTGATGGTGCGACCATGTGTGCTAGGCATCATGAATACCTGGACTGCTGACCCTTCTTTACAGCAGGTCAGTGTGTTCAGAGTACACAGCCACTGAGCTCTGTTGTGGAAGAGCGACGTCATTTTCAGAAGAGTTGACAGTGAGTGACATGGTTTTCAGAAGAGCTGACAGTAAATGACATGGTTTTCAGAAGAGCTGACAGTGAGTAGTATGGTGTTCAGGATGGCTGAATGTGAGTCATGTGGTTTTCAGAAGAGTTGACAGTGAGTGACATGGTTTTCAGAAGGGCTGACAGTAAGTGACATGGTTTTCAGAAGAGCTGACAGTGAGTGACATGGTTTTCAGAAGAGCTGACAGTGAGTGACATGGTTTTCAGAAGAGCTGACAGTGAGTGACATGGTTTTCAGAAGAGCTGACAGTGAGTGACATGGTTTTCAGAAGAGCTGACAGTAAGTGACATGGTTTTCAGAAGAGCTGACAGTGAGTGACATGGTTTTCAGAAGAGCTGACAGTAAGTGACATGTTTTTCAGAAGAGCTGACAGTAAGTGACATGGTTTTCAGAAGAGCTAACAGTGAGTGACATGGTTTTCAGAAGAGCTGACAGTAAGAGACATGGTTTTCAGAAGGGCTGACTGTGAGTGATATGGTTTTTGGAAGGGCTGACAATGAGTGACATGGTTTTCAGAAGGGCTGACTGTGAGTGATATGGTTTTCAGAAGGGCTGACAGTGAGTGACATGGTTTTCAGGAAGGCTTACAGTAAGTGATGATGTTTTCAGAAGGACTGAACACTAAGTAAGATGCGTGGTTTTCAGATGACTGGGAAGGACTTACAGTGAGTCTTATGGTTTTCGAATGACCCAGAAGAGTTAATAGTAACTCATGTGGTTTTCAAATGACAGTGAAGGGCTGACAGTGACTCATGTGGTTTTCACATGACCCAGAAGTCTCACAGTGAGTCATGTGGTTTTCAGATGACCCAAAAAGATTTACAGTGAGTCATGTGGTTTTCAGATGACCCAGAAGGGCTGACAGTGAGTCATGTGGTTTTCAAATGACCCAGGGCTGACAGTGAGTCATGTGCTTTTCAGATGACCCAGGGCTGACAGTGAGTCATGTGCTTTTCAGATGACCCAGGGCTGACAGTGAGTCATGTGCTTTTCAGATGACCCAGGGTTGACAATGAGTCACTTGGTTTTCAGATGACCCAGATGGGTTGACAGTGAGTCATGTGGTTTTCAGATCACCCAGAAGGATTTACAGTGAGTCATGTGGTTTTCAGATGATCCAGAAGGGCTGACAGTGAGTCATGTGTTCAGATGACCCAGAAGGGCTGACAGTGAGTCATGCTGTTTTCAGATGACCCAGAAGGGCTGACAGTGAGTCATGTGGTTTTCAGATGACTAGAAGGGCTTACAGTGAGTCATGTGGTTTTCAGATGACTATAAGGGCTTACAGTGAGACATGTGGTTTTCAGATGACCCAGGGCTGACAGTGAGTCATGTGCTTTTCAGATGACTAGAAGGGCTTACAGTGAGTCATGTGGTTTTCAGATGACTAGAAGGGCTTACAGCGAGACATTGGTTTTCAGATGACCCAGGGCTGACAGTGTGTCATGTGCTTTTCAGATGACTAGAAGGGCTTACAGTGAGTCATGTGGTTTTCAGATGACTAGAAGGGCTGACAGTGAATCATGTGGTTTTCAGATGACCCAGGGCTGACAGTAAGTCATGTGGTTTTCAGATGATCCAGAAGGGCTTACAGTGAGTCATGTGGTTTTCAGATGACCCAGAAGGGCTTACAGTGAGTCATGTGATTTTCAGATGACCCAGGGCTGACAGTGAGTCATGTGGTTTTCAGATGACTAGAAGGGCTTACAGTGAGTCATGTGGTTTTCAGATGACTAGAAGGGCTGACAGTGAGTCATGTGGTTTTCAGATGACCCAGAAGGGCTTACAGTGAGTCACATGGTTTTCAGATGACCCAGGGCTGACAGTGAGTCATGTGGTTTTCAGATGACTAGAAGGGCTTACAGTGAGTCATGTGGTTTTCAGATGACTATAAGGGCTTACAGTGAGTCATGTGGTTTTTAGATGACCCAGGGCTGACAGTGAGTCATGTGGTTTTCAGATGACCCAGGGCTGACAGTGAGTCATGTGGTTTTCAGATGACTAGAAGGGCTGACAGTGAGTCATGTGGTTTTCAGATGACCCAGGGCTGACAGTGAGTCATGTGGTTTTCAGATGACCCGGAAGGATTTACAGTGAGTCATGTGGTTTTCAGATGACCCAGGGCTTACAGTGAGTCATGTGGTTTTCAGATGACCCAGAAGGATTTACAGTGAGTCATGTGGTTTTCAGATGACCTAGGGCTGACAGTGAGTCATGTGGTTTTCAGTTGACCCAGAAAGATTTACTGTGAGTCATGTGGTTTTCAGATGACCCAGGGCTGACAGTGAGTCATGTGGTTTTCAGATGACCCAGGGCTGACAGTGAGACATGTGGTTTTCAGATGACCCAGAAGGGCTGACAGTGAGTCATGTGGTTTTCAGATGACCCAGAAGGGCTGACAGTGAGTCATGTGGTTTTCAGATGACTAGAAGGGCTTACAGTGAGTCATGTGGTTTTCAGATGACTAGAAGGGCTTACAGTGAGTCATGTGGTTTTCAGATGACCCAGGGCTGACAGTGAGACATGTGGTTTTCAGATGACTAGAAGGGCCGACAGTGAGTCATGTGTTCAGATGACCAGAAGGGCTGACAGTGAGTCATGTGGTTTTCAGATGACCCAGGGCTGACAGTGAGTCATGTGGTTTTCAGATGACCCAGAAGGGCTGTCGCTGCTGACCGGGAGTGCAGTGTTACCAGAGGGCACGGACAAGAACAAGGCCAGCAAGCAGCCAATCAGTGTCCATATTGAGCTGCGTGAGTAGAGTGAACATGCAGTGCATACATCTTAACTCACTCGTGATGGTCGGTTCTATCCTCATTTTTTTTTTTACCCTGTGATGGCCCATTCAGATGGATTTGGCAGGGAAAAAAAATGACAAAAATACAAACATGAACAGCAATAGAAACATAGCCCTAATTTCATGTTCAGCATTACTGTTTGTTGATCTTGATGTTCGTTGTTCCAGATAAAAAAGACAAGATGAAGGTAAAAGAGTCTGGTTTCTAATTCAGCTTCTTCCCATTTGAAAAAAATGTTCAGGCATTATTCTTTCTTAAACTTACCAAAAAAAAGGAATGTCCTCTGCTTGATAGGAGAAACCACCAGAAATGTTACTCTTATGTGGCTTTTTGGGGAGTTCTGTGGCCCAAGTTCTGAGTTTTGTTATATCATGTATTTGTTACAAAGTTTTCTGGACCCAAGTTTTGTTGTGTCATATCTGTTGCACAGTTCTGCCACCCCAATGCCAAGTTTTTATGGCATCAGGAGCCTGTTCCACAGTTCTCTGACGGCAGTACCAGTTTTTGTTGTTTTTTTTTTTTTCTCACGAACAGATGAATTGTGATATCTTTTTCTACAAATTGCACGGAAATTTTCAGAATTCTGCAAATCACATAGCCAAACATGTTAATGTAAAGAGAGATGAAAGACACAACATTTAAACAATCTGGCTTGTAATTCAGCTTCTTTCCATTTAAGACCTACTTTATCTTTGATACAACTAAGATAAATGCTGTCTTTAACCGTCTTTACTATGCACTCACCTGAGCTTAGTTACGCCGAAAACCATCGGCAAGATAAGTAACTCCGTAATTTGAACATGGTTACCCAATTTAAAAATTGATTTAAAAGAGAGGAAAGGAAATAGTGGAATGAAAATAATTTTTAAAATTCCTACAAATATATATGTTGCTATATCATAAGTTTGAAGAATGTCACATGAGCCATTTACTCGGGAAAAAAAAAATCTTCTTCTTCAGAACTTTCTTCCGAATCGTTGTTTATCATACCTGGAATCTCATCCCAGTCGAAATCTAGGTCACTGTAAGCTTCATCACCCAGCACTTTCACTAAGTCTTAAGCCGTAAATCCTACAAATCACAGTATCTTCATCACTAAATCTCATTATAGAACAGCAGAAATCAAGGTTAGCCATGGTGAAAAACAGCATTTCGACCACAAAACTTTAAAAATTCATAACTCGAGAACTACGGCACGTATCGACTTGCGGTTTTTTGCAAACGGAAGTAAATGGCCACAGGAAGAAGGAAGTCACATTCTCGCGAGACTTCCTTTTCTACGAGAAACATGGCGGCGCCCATTGTTGCCACGTGTTTTACAGGGCGCTGGCAGGCGCTCAGCCTTTTGGCTGTGTGATTTCCGGTTGGGCGCTAGCGGGTGCTCGCTTGTCAAGAGAGTTAAGAGCTAGATATCAAAAAGGAAATCCTTAATGATTATGCTTAAGCATTTTTTTCCATTCACTTGAAACTGTAACATCCTCTGATTGGTAGGAGAAGCTGTCAGAAGTTTTATTCTCATGTGCCTGTTGCTGAGTTCTGTGACCCTGATGTCAAGTTTTATGATGTCACATGTACGTAGCAGAGTTCTCTGACCCCAGTGTCAAGTTTCATGGTGTCATATGTCTGTTGTAGAGTTCCCTGACTCCTATGTCAAATTTCTTGGTGTTGTGTGCTTCTGCCGAGTTATGTGACCCCAGTGCCAAGTGTTATTTTTCATATGCCTGTTGCAGATTCTCTGACCCAGTGCCCAGTGTGATTGTGTTATGTGCCTGTTGCAGAGTTATCTGACCTGAGTTTCAAGTTTTGTTTATGGTGTCATATGCCTGTTATGGAGTTCTCAGACCCCAGTGCCAATTTTCATTGTGTCATGTGCCTGTTGTTGAGTTCTCTGACACTAATGCTCTGACCCCATGTCAAGTTCTATTGTGTCATATGCCTGTTGCAGAGTTCTCAGACCCCAGTGCCAATTTTCATTGTGTCATGTGCCTGTTGTCGAGTTCTCTGACACTAATGCTCTTACCCCATGTCAAGTTCTATTGTGTCATATGCCTGTTGCAGAGTTCTCAGACCCCAGTGCCAATTTTCATTGTGTCATGTGCCTGTTGTCGAGTTCTCTGACCCTAATGCTCTTACCCCATGTCAAGTTCTATTGTGTCATGTGCCTGTTATGGAGTTCTCAGACCCCAGTGCCAATTTTCATTGTGTCATGTGCCTGTAGTTAAGTTCTCTGACCCTAATGCTCTGCCCCATGTCAAGTTCTATTGTGTCATATGCCTGTTGCAGAGTTCTCAGACCCCAGTGTCAATTTTCATTGTGTCATGTGCCTGTTGTCGAGTTCTCTGACCCTAATGCTCTGACCCCATGTCAGGTTCTATTGTGTCATATGCCTGTTGCAGAGTTCTCAGACCCCAGTGTCAATTTTCATTGTGTCATGTGCCTGTTGTCGAGTTCTCTGACCCTAATGCTCTGACCCCATGTCATGTTCTATTGTGTATTATGCCTGTTGCAGAGTTCTCTGACCCCAGTGCCAATTTTCATTGTGTCATGTGCCTGTTGTTGAATTCTCTGACCCTAATGCTCTTACCCCATGTCAGGTTCTATTGTGTCATATGCCTGTTGCAGAGTTCTCAGACCCCAATGCCAATTTTCATTGTGTCATGTGCCTGTAGTTGAGTTCTCTGACCCTAATGCTCTGACCCCATGTCAGGTTCTATTGTGTCATATGCCTGTTGCAGAGTTCTCAGACCCCAGTGTCAATTTTCATCGTGTCATGTGCCTGTTGTCGAGTTCTCTGACCCTAATGCTCTGACCCCATGTCAAGTTCTATTGTGTCATATGCCTGTTGCAGAGTTCTCTGACCCCAGTGTCAATTTTCATTGTGTCATGTGCCTGTTGTTGAGTTCTCTGACCATAATGCTCTGACCCCATGTCATGTTCTATTGTGTCATATGCCTGTTGCAGAGTTCTCTGACCCCAATGCCAAGTTTTACTGCCGAGTGTACTTTGCTGAACAGTTCCGAAAACTACGCAAACACATCTTTCCTGCTGGGGAAGAAATGTAGGTCACTGATTTCTCCCTTTGTAGATTTCTGTTCTTGGTTCCTTGTGCAAATTGATTGTGTCTGGATACAAGAGAGAGAATATAGCGTATAAAATATGTAAGTGGTTGGGATTTGGGAAAGGGGTATTAAATACAAGTGCGCGTGCCCGTTTGCTCTGTCATGCCCGAGGAAAGAAACTCTTGAAGAAAGAAGAATTCTGAAAGAACATGTCAACATTGTAAACTTCTGGACAGTGAAAATATTCTCTGAGAGTAGAAAGGACATAAAGTGCCAAGAAATGTGTACATTTGTGTACACTCCAAGAATGGGTCAGGTTCTCCTCTGCTAGAGGTAACCATGTGAACCAAGTTCTACCTGCCACATGTTGGGACTTAACCCAGCTAGAAATCAACCTGGAGAGGAATGGGCTCCACCAGGTTTGACTTTAGCCCAAGAATCACCACATGGAAGTAGAAAATACAAAGACCACTCCTGATCAGTTAACAGTGACAGCGCCACCCAACGATTCCACTTGGGTGGAATCGAAGAATGTGCTGCTGGGGATAAACCACAGAGTATGTATAGATGGAACATCATTACATTTGCCACTGGAATATGAAAACTCAGGCAGGTTGGAAAACTGAAAGAACTGACTCATAAAATGGACAGATACTCTTGGCATTTTCTTAGCCTCTGCCCAGTAGGATGGAAGAACAACAGAGAAGTGCAGACAGAAGAAAGGCATGCCCTGTACTACCATGGAGAAGAAGACAGACCTGTACATGGAGTAGAATTTTCAGTTAACATGAACATCAACAATGCTGCACTGGGATGCTACCCTGGTTCCAGAGGATTATAACCATCCATGTGTGAGCAGAACCATTCAACAAGTGTATGCATCGCAGGAGATCCAAACGCGCTAACAGCACAGGGTTCATCAAATGAGGATGATTTTTCCAGTTCTGTGAAGAAATCATAGCTACAGCAAAATCCCTGAAATGGGGGATTAAAGCAGGCATCAACAACATCCTGCAGAACTCTTGAAACCAGGCGGAGAGGCTGCCATCTGCAATAAGATTGGGTGTTTCTGGGGAGTGTGGGAAGTTGCTGATGCCATGGGCTCAATCACTGATCATCACCCTTACCAAGATAGAACATCTTCAACACTGCCAGAACTACCCATACTGAAAACTTGATCAGTCATGCCAGCAAAGTAATGCTGAAAGTCATTCTGAATAGACTGCAACTGTTAGCAGATACTATCGTTGCTGAAGAACAGATTCCACAAAGGCAGAAGTACCTTCAAACAGATCTTTAGCCTATGTAGCCTTTGCAAAAAGTATCTCCAGCATCAGATGGAGTTCTACCACATCTTCATAGACTTCAGGAAGGTGTTTGGCAGTCTTGCTGGAGACTCTGTGAGCCACAGTGAAGAAATTTAAAAGGGCAGAAACTTGTCAACATCATTTAGCAGTTGTACTCCAAAGCAACTAATGCAGTGCTCATACAGAGTGATATTGGTGAGTGATTCCATACTTTAGTTGGACTTCATCAGGGCTGCCTTCTATCTCCCTCACTTGGCAACATATTCCTGGAAAGTATTACAACTGATGTACTTGAGGATCATGTCAGCACAGTCAGTATTAGGGGAAGAACCCTGACAAATATTTGGTTAGCAGATGACATTGATGGCCAGGCAGGCAGCGAACAAAACTCTTTCAAGCTTGTTGAATGACTGGATAAAGCAGTAACAAGATATGGCAAGGAAATCAGCGTTGAGAAGAGCACGTTGATGGCTAGCCACGACACCACCATCAATAGTGGTAACTGCCAATGGAGAGAGGCTAGAATCTGTTCAACAATTCGCTTACCTGGGATCCATAGTCAGTAGTAAGGGGTCCAAACCAGAAATTCTCAAGGTCAGCAAAGACCACCACAGCACTGTCCACATTAGCATCTGTATGGAAGGACGAGAGCATCTCCGTGAAACACCAGACCAGGCTCCTGTCTGCATTGGTAAATTCCATCTTTCTGTGGACATTCAAGGTGTGGACCCTCATAGTGGATCTGGACAGAGGAATCCAAGATATGGAGGTAAGATGTTCTTGCAAGATATTAAACATCAATTATACTGATCACATCACCAATCAGCAAGTGTGTCAGACCACCAGGTAACACATAGCACCTTTCAAAGATCTACTGACATCAGTCAAGAAAAGAAAACCAAGTTGGTATATCCATGTAACAAGATCCAATGGCCAAGCTTAAACAGTCCTTCATGGGAACTGTTGAAGGAGGTAGACGGAGGGGAACATAGAAATGATAATGGACCGACAACTTTGCAGAGTGAGCGGGGGAAACACCTGCAGAGACACAACCAACAGAACTGGAGGAACCTGGTGCTCTTCAGCGTGGTGCCCTAATGGCACTCTGTGGAGCTAAGGGGGGAGAAGAAGACTCATGAAGCACTTGATGAAATGACATTTACCCTGTTCTTATTCAAAACAAACTAATGCTGACTTCCTTGTGTGTGTGTGTGTTTTTTTTTTTTGTAAAGACATAGAGCAAGATTGGTAATAAGGAAGATGACGAAAAGAGCTGAATGGTTTACATGTACATTGAAAATCTGATGAGAGATGAATGGTTTATGTATACATTGAAAATCTGATGGGAGATAAATGGTTTATGTATACATTGAAAATCTGATGAGAGATGAATGGTTTATGTGTACATTGAAAATTTGATGAGAGATGAGTGGTTTATGTGTACATTGAAAATCTGATGAGAGATGAGTTGTTTATGTGTACATTGAAAATCTGATGAGAGATGAGTTGTTTATGTGTACATTGAAGATTTGATGAGAGATGAATGGTTTATGTGTCCATGAAAATGTAGCGAGATGAATGGTTTGTGTGTACTCTTAAAACTTGGCCAAAGGTCAGTAGTGTTCATGTGCCTGTTGAAGATGTTGCCAGAGGTGAATGGTATAAGTGTACATGAAAAAACACCTTCAGAGATTAATGGTTCATGGCGGACATGTGACAGGTTCATCCGTTCCCTCAGTCGCTGTAAGCCTTGGGAAGCAAAGGGAGGCAAGTCTGGATCTGCGTTCTGCAAGACAGATGGTGAGTGAGGGGGTGATTCACAGGGTGTAGGTGTACATTGGCATGTTCATCAGTTCATATCTTTTGATTGAGTGAAGACTGATTGATGGAGCGTGGGTATGTGTATGGGGAGGCTCATTCTGTCGCAGTGTTTTGAGTGAGTGATGAATGGTTGACAGGCTATGGAAGAGTGTGTCTGTCGTTCATTTCTCTGTAATCTGTTGACCGAATGAGGGCTGGCAAAAACATAACAGTTTGAAGTGTATTTGTATGGATTGGTTCATTTTTTGTTTTGATTATTTCCTCGTGTGCATGGATGAGTTTAGTCTTAAATTTGAATGTTATTGTACTCTCAAAGATCACTTTTGGAACAAAAGAAAGAAAAATGAGACAAGCAGAAGGACGTATGTGGGATTATAAAGAACAGTTGATCAAACAAGATGACTGGCCCAGTCAGAACAGACCATTTTAAAAGAACATTATTTTGTCTGAAGCGAGTTAAAATCTTGAATTGGTATCACATTTTCAACAATTTCCACAGGTGAAAATGGCCTTGAGCAGAGTAAATTTTTGTTTGTACTGATTCATATGTGTGCATATGCATATAAAAATCCTTGATGTAGCAAGTAAAGATTGAATAGAAAAGAGAGAATGGGAGCATGCTGACTGGCGGTATGTTGCAGACGACCGTTTTATCATGAAGCAGATGTCTTCCATGGAGGCTGACTCCTTTGAAAAGTTTGGACCTCAGTATTTCCACTACATCACCAAAGCTTGCTCTGAAAAGGTCAGTGTGGGGGGTGGGGGGGTGGGGGGAGTCTTTGCTTTTGCTGCCCGGGCCCTAACACCCACCTCCCCCCTCACAAGTACATTAATTTTGTGATATCCTTTTTGTGATATCCTCAAATCTATTGTAAAAGAAGGGTTTTGATGTCGGTAAACTGGTTATTATAGACATGTTCTGCCGTGCTGCATGGTTTAGATATATAGCATATGGCCAAAGACATAGAGTAAGACAAGGTGCTTGAAGCACATACCCTCTCTCACATTGATACACTGGGTCATTTTACCTGACTACCAGCGTCATTTGAACATGACATTTTCTCTGCCTGTCTTCACGGACATTTCACATTTTAGAGTCTTGACCACTCTAACCCTCTTCAGTATGCACTTACCTGAGCTTAGTTACGCCGAAAACCATCGGCAAGATAAGTAACTCCGTAATTTGAACATGGTTACCCATTTAAAAATTAATTTAAAAGAGAGGAAAGGAAATGATGAAATGAAAATCATTTTAAAAATTCCTACGAATATATATGTTGCTATATCATAATTTGAAGAATGTCACATGAGCCATTTACTCGGGGGAAAAAAAAATCTTCTTCTTTAGAACTTTCTTCCGAATCGTTGTTTATCATATCTGGATCCTCATCCCAGTCGAAATCTAGGTCACTGTAAGCTTCATCACCCAGCACTTTCACTAAGTCTTATGCCGTAAATCCCACAAATCACAGTATCTTCATTACTAAATCTCATTATAGAACAGCAGAAATCAAGGTTAGCCATGGTGAAAAACAGCATTTCGACCACAAAACTTTAAAAATTCGTAACTCAAGAACTACAGCACGTATCGACTCGTGGTTTTTTGCAAACGGAAGTGAATGGCTACAGGAAGAAGGAAGTCACGTTCTCGCGAGACTTCCTTTTCTACGAGAAACATGGCGCCCAT
The DNA here is from genome assembly GCA_033310375.1 of Conus canariensis. Taxonomy (NCBI): domain Eukaryota; kingdom Metazoa; phylum Mollusca; class Gastropoda; order Neogastropoda; family Conidae; genus Conus; species Conus canariensis. The sequence goes on from CM065715.1 coordinate 78,898,028, forward strand.
TGTTGCCACGTGTTTTACAGGGCGCTGGCAGGCGCTCAGCCTTTTGGCTGACCAGGCAGTGTGATTTCCGGTCGGGCGCTAGCGGGTGCATGCTTGTCAAGAGAGTTAATTACTATCAAGATAGATTTTGTGGATGTGCCCTGGTGTTCCAAGCATTTGCCTACTAAAAGGTAAACCATTATTTCAAGCCAAGAAAAGTGAGAGTTTTATTGTTTAGATCTTGACAGTTGGTCTGGGAACTGGGCTTCTGGGTGGCATTATTTATGAACACCTCAGCTACAATGTGGACAGACAACTACTGGATGGACTGGACTGACCCTCACTGGAGCAGCTCAGGAAGTAGCATGCATAGCAATCCCCCTACAAAATGAAAACCAGACTAGCTGAGACTTCCTGAGTTAGAACCCAGCTAATGCTCTGCTTATGCAATGTGGATACGGCCAGCAGCTGACACTCATTTCCTGTGGAACACACAGGGATTAACGTAAACCGTTGTCAGACTGCCCGTGGCAAGTGCATCACCATGTTCAGCAAGCAAACTTCATTCTGGATTTGTCCAATTGTCAAGTGATTATTTTGATGACCAACACTTCTGTTTTTCATCTCCCAAACTGGATGCAGGTGTGATGGCCATCAGAAAGTTGGGAACATATGATGGTTTTGAGTCTTGACTCCAACAGGCCCACCTGTGTTGAGACAAAGAGAACTATGCTGCAGTGCTTATGCAACTTGCCGTTGGCTGCCTTTTTTGAGAAAACCAGTGGCAGTTTATTTTTACAATGTAATATTGTGAGTGCACCGTAGGTCTGGTGGGAAGCCAGACTGAGATAACACTGTTTTTTTTACTTGAGATAGTAAGCCTTCTGCTTCATAGAGTATATATGTTTCTGTAATGTGTGACTCAAATGAAAGAAAAAATGTCTAGCAAAATCCCATCTGGACTAATGATTTTACCAGTGACATGCTTCACTGGCCAAGTCAAAAAGAAAAAAAAAAGAAAAAAGGCTGTGAAGCTTGATACAAACTAGGCCCAGTTCCTTCCTACACAGAACCTTCAGAACCTTGCTGGATTGAAACCCACTCCCAGTACAGGTTAGGTATTTGAGCCCGGTAGTCCCGCTTCTTTCATCAGTAACTTTTTTTCTTTTTTTTTCACCCATTTCTTTTTTTTTTGGTTCACCCATTCCTTATATATTGGTATAGCAGGGCTAAGGGCTGATGGCTAGGTTTGCAGCTCCTCAGTGTGACTAGGTCCAAGGCCCAAGTGTTTTTAATTAAAATGCAGGGGGGGGGGGGGGGGGGTCACCTTGATTACTGATAGAACAGTCCTGTACAAAAAAAAGTTTTCTTAAGGACAGAATAGTCAACTACTTGATGGTAGCTGCTTTAAGGGAGGAGAATGTTGCTACAAACTCTGGCCCAAATCCCTACAATAAATCATAATGTTATGATTTATGCACAGCAGAACTATACAGTTGTTTTCCTTTTTTTACTTTGTCATTACAGCATACATGTGTGGCTGATTTCAGAACCCCACAGCTTTGGCCAAGATCTTGGGTGTGTATCGCATTGGGTTCCGCAACACCCAGACCAATGCAACCCTAAAACAGGACCTGCTGGTGATGGAGAATCTCTTCTACAACAGGAAAATATCACAGGTAGTACCAGGGCATTGTAGCCAGGGCTGTCACAAAATCTCTCAGGTACACCAGCCGCCATGGCGCAGTGGGTAGCATCTAAGCTTGAGGGGTGGGAGGTTGTGGATTTGATTCCCGTCTGAGCTTTTTATTAGTGGAATCTTTTTGGCCCTGACCAGCTCCTGTTCAGAGTCTAGTTTGTGAAAGGGTCAAATGAGAAGGCTGGAACCACAGGTTACGTCTCGGCCATTAAATGGATGTGTCACTGAGAGTATTTTTCAGTTTTCAAGACAAGCAATACAGGTTTTCTCTTGGGATTTGGTTCATGCCAGGATATGCTATGAAAGTAAGCATACAGTTCAGCCTTGTCAAGCAGTTTTTGAAAGAACAGAAGTTCGTCTTCTTCATCCTCATCCTTAACGATCAGGTAGAAGGAAAGTCTCAAATTTTGCAGCCTTTCATGCCCTGCTGTCATGATGACCACAGTTTTGGTTTCCTCTCCATGTCTGTGCCCTTACAGAGTTCATGTCAAGGTTGTGAGTGTTGGCAGGATCACAGGGACTGTCACTGGATGGACATGATGGCACCCTCTGGAGGAGGACTTTCAGTTGATCTGGGTTTGCAACTAAGCAGTTATTGTCGTCTGTTTTGGGGGGGGGGGGGGGGGGGGGGTTGTAGGTGGTTTGCTGTGTATGTTGGATCAGACATCACTGAAGTGATTCAGCAGCATTGTGTCCCCTATGGTTGGTTGACCTGTGAAAGCATGATAATGACTCCTCCCAGTAGATTGCCGGTGCCAGGGCTGCTGTGGGACAAAACAGGATGTGGCTGTGGACGGGGAGCCAGAATCAGTGACAAGGGAGTAGTGCCACTGAAGTGGCAAAGAAGATGATACAGGAAAGGAAAAATTATCTGTCGGGCACAGACAGTTCTTTGTAGTTTGGGTTTCACACAATATTACTGATAAAACCAGCCCTTTGCAGTGTGAGTCATTGCAAAATATGGGAAGAACCAATCCTATGTAGAATTGACACAAAGCATTACAGGTATAGCTAGACCTTTATAGCTGAGGCTGTGTCCTAGCCCTTACATTTCATGTTATTGCAGTCATTTTATTTGTACAGACAAGGAAATTTTCAGGCCATGAAGACAGAAAGGAGGTAAAATCTGAGATATGAACAAATTTTGTTATCTCCCTCTGTGGATTATTGTGAAACATGATATGAAAGAGAAGGTGACTGACTTGAATGGAAACAAAAAACAATCATGTTTGGGGCACTCAAAATCTTGTTCTGCAGTTTGTTTGAGTGGGTGAAGGACTTGAATTACTTGAAGAAAGAGTATTCATATGTTATCAAGTTAACAATTTCCACAGCAGTCTTCAAGCATCACCTCCAAAAATCTTTAAAGACCAAGGTCTTAGATGGTAGGGAGTCGTAATTGGGAAGCCGGTCTGGTGCAGACAGAAAGAAAGATAGTACAGAAATAAGCCAATTTGTGTAGAGAGGCCAGCTGAACTGGTGGGTGTTTATTGTAAGAAAGGGTTCTGTACTCATTGAATCAGTGAAAGGAACAGACGGGTGTTTGAGGAATGACAAGTGTGTCTTCAGAAATTTGACCTCAAGGGGTCAATGCGCAACCGGTTGGTGAACACGGCAGGCAAGCAGGCGGAGGAGGAACTGGTGCTGCTGGATGAGAACCTGCTGAAATGTGAGTTGGCATGCTGTCATTGTGTGTGAGCCTGTCTGGAGGTGCCAGGGATTTGTCTGTGTTCCTCGGTGTATCTATGAACTTGTGTGCAGGCAAGGTCGTCCAAAGAGCTCTGCTGTAACCTCACCCTTCCATTTCTTTTTTTTTTGTGTGTCTGAAAATGTTTGTGTATATATATATATATATAGAGAGAGAGAGAGAGAGAGATACACACACACTCAAATAAAGCATAGTTAACTGTGTCTGGAGCTCTGATAGCATCAGTGTATATTCTTATGTAGATATGTTTGTATGGGATGTGTAATTTGCTTCAGCGAAATAAAAGGAAATCTCTTGCAGGTGTAAGGAAGTCAAAACTGACTGGTTCAACTTATTGTAGCGCTTCACTCTGTATTTACAATAAAATCAGTCTGTCTCCAAGACCCTTGCTTTCATCCCAGATCCTTTGGATTGTTCTGCTTATCAGATACTTGGTGTGACAATCAGTTAGTGACTTGTTTTTGACATTCTTCTTTGCAATAAGTGTGTGTGTCTACACAACACAACTTTGTGTGTGAGCAGTTTGTGTAATGTTGGCAGGGTGTGGCCTAATGTGTAACCTATGTGCACCATAGTGGTTCTTTCCCTGTCACATTCAGTACAAAGCATTTCATGTCATGTACTTGTTTGTCGATTCTGTACTCCTCAGATGTTCATCTGTATTTCTTGCGGTGCATTGTGTTTTAGCCAGCGTAGACAGTCCGCTGTACCTGCGCCCCCACTCCAAGAGCGTGCTGAAGGCAGCCATCACCAGCGATTCCACCTTCCTCTCCACCAATCTGGTCATGGACTACTCCCTGTTGGTGGGGCTGGATGAGGTCACCAAGGAGCTGGTGGTCGGCATCATCGGTCAGTTTGACCAGTCTCATCTTACACCTTATACATGCCATCTCATACCACATACTGCCTCATACATTCCACCTCGTACCTCATGCATTATATCTTATCCTGCTTTTATAGATCACATCTCATCTCATCGTATCTCATGTTTTTGATCTTATACAGTCTCCCTCGTACCTCACACCTCATAGATTACATCTCATGCCTTGGCTTTTTATGCATCTTATACCTGGAAGTCTGCTATATTCCTGACACCTCATAGGTGACAGATAGGTGTATGTGGGTATGCTGGAGACCAGAGTTTCACTTTTTTACAACAGTTCCAGCACCAGTCTACTGGAAGAAAGTGTGCCAGCAGACTTTTCATTTTTTCAATGGTTACTACAAGTCCAGATTTAACAGATGTCAACCAGTTGCACTCTTCACGTCATGGAACACGCAGAATTGTCACCCAGAGTTACATGTCTTGCAAATTTTGTGAGTGTGTTCATTTGGTGTTTTATTGGCTATCCACTTACAAAAGGAAGAAGTAGTCAGTAATGGAGAACACTGCCATCAGGCTTGAAAATTATCTGAAAAATTACTGGATGACAGAAACGCCAAATGAATTTTTGTGTGATTGATGAAAGATAATGTCAGTAAGAGACTGGCGTAGAGTTTGTGCCTGAAGAGGAAAAGAGGGGATGTGCGTCAGAAAATGTGCAGTTTTTTTTTACTAATTATCCACATGATCTGCATCAGTAACAGATAAAGATTAACTGATATTACTGCATCAAAATGAAAATAATACCAGTGTCTTGAAGAGGTGGATATTTGACTGAGAGAGAAAGATAGACATATGTGTTACTGATTTTACAAGTATTTATGGTCATTGAGTGCTGTGATGATTATTTTTGTATTAACGAAAACCTGCCTAGACTAAGTAATGAATTGGTGTGTGTGTGTGTGTGCATTATATTTCAGATTATATTCGCACATTTACCTGGGACAAGAAGCTGGAGATGGTGATTAAGACATCTTGGGGAGGTCAAGGTGAGGAACAGTCCTTTCACTCTTAGCCCCTCGCCCCAACCACATACATCTACATGCACCTGTACACACACACACACACACACACACACACACACATGTACATTGCGTGTGCGCAGACACAGAGACAGAGAGAGACACCACACACACACACACACACACACACACACACACACACACACACACACACACACATGCACGCGTGAGTGTGCGCAGACAGACACAGAGACAGAGAGAGAGAGAGACACCCAACACACACAACACACACACACACACACACACACACACACACACACACACAGGGTGGTATCTGTCTGTGAAAAGGTTTAGAAAACAGTGGTTCAGATATGGGAACTTCAAAAAGGATAAAGATGGGAGATTCCTGTGGTCCATAGTTGTAGATCTTGCAGTACATGGAGTCCTTATCTGTATGTATTGCCATGCTTAGTACCCATGTGTGTAGATATTTCAGTGCCCAGGGTCCCTATCTGTAAATCTTCCTATGCTCAGTGTCCCTATTCGTGGATCTTTCAGTGCCAGTTGTCTTTATCTGTCGATCTTGCTGTGTCGTGTGGTCTCTATCCAGAGATCTTGCCATGCCAGTGCCCCAATCTATGCTGTGTCCAGTATCCCTGTCTGTAGATCTTTCTGTTTCAGTGGCAGGTGTCCATGTCTTCTGTTCCTGTCGTAGGTCTTGCCATGCCCAGTGTCTCAATCTATGCTGTGTCCAGTTCCTGTCTGTAGATCTTTCTGTTTCAGTGCAGGTGTCATGTCTTCAGTGTTCTGTCTGTAGGTCTTGCTATGTCCAGTGTCCCAATCTATGCTGTGTCCAGTATTCCTGTCTGTAGATCTTTCTGTTTCAGTGCAGGTGTCCATGTCTTCAGTGTTCCTGTCTGTAGATCTTGCCATGTCCTGTGTCCCAATCTATGCTGTGTCCAGTATTCCTGTCTGTAGATCTTTCTGTTTCAGTGCCAGGTGTCCATGTCTTCAGTGTTCCTGTCTGTAGGTCTTGCTATGTCCAGTGTCCCAATCTATGCTGTGTCCAGTATTCCTGTCTGTAGATCTTTCTGTTTCAGTGCCAGGTGTCCATGTCTTCAGTGTTCCTGTCTGTAGATCTTGCCATGTCCTGTGTCCCTCTTTGTGGGTTTTGCCATTCCTGCATCTATAGATCCTTCAGTGCGTAGGGTATTTATCTAGATCTTGCGCTGCTAAGTGTTCAGGATTGTAGATCTTACAACGCCCTGTGCCCCTGTCTGTAGATCTTGTAATGTCCAGTGTCTCAGTCTATAAATTTTTAAGTGCCCTGTGCCTCAGTCTGTAGATCCTGCAATGCCCTGTGTCTCAATCTGTAGATCTTGCAGTGCCTTGTGTCCCTACGTATAGAGCCTGCAGTACCTAGTGTTCCTGGTTGTAGATCCTGCAGTGCCCAGTGTCCCTGTCTGTAAATCTTGCAGTGCCTAGTCGACACCTGTAGATCTTACAAAGTGCCTGGTGTCCATATCTGTAGATCTTGCAGTGCTAAGTGCAGTGCCAAGTGTCCTGTCTGTAAATCCTGCAGTGCCCACTGTCCCTGTCTGCAGATCCTGCAGTGTCTAGTGTCCCTTTCTGTAGCTCTTGCAGTGCCCACTGTCCCTGTCTGTAAATCCTGCAGTGCCCAGTGTTCTTATCTGTAGATCTAGCAGTGTCCCCTTCTGCAGATCTTGGTATGTCCAGTGTCATTGTCTGTTTATCTATGCAATGCCTATATTTTCCTTGCCTGCATACTGGTCATTTGGCTGTGCTCATTAAAGTTCCTGTTACCCATTTAGGGGATTATGAAAACATGATTTAATTATTATGGTCCCAAAACATAGTATAACTATGGTCCCAAAACATAGTATAACTGCCAGAATATAAAAAATGATCATATGGGTAAACATCCTCTTTTAGGAAGAGACAAGATGAAAAGAGCTGTCTATGAATGTAAAAGAAAATTGTTACCTGTTCAGCCTTCCTGAGATCCTGTTTCTCAGTGGTTCATATTTCTTGGCAGATGTTAAACTGAACTGATATTGAACAGAACAAATACATGTCAGAACAGATGCTTACCAAGCAGAACAAATGTTTAGCAGAAGTTAGGCGATCTTTGTAAACAGTGCTTTGAATTCTTGCCGTCCGTTCCCCATCTTAATTTGTATGTTAGATAATCTTTAGTACTCTGTGTGTTGTGTGTGTTGTGTGTGTGTGTGGTTGTGTGTATGATAATCTTCAGTACTCTGTGTGTGTGTGTGTTGTGTGTGGTGTGTGTGTGTGTGTGTGTGTGTATGATAATCTTCAGTACTCTGTGTGTGTGTGTGTGAGAGAGAGAGAGAGAGAGAGAGAGTTTGCATTTGCTGATTTGAGTAGAGTTAGTGTGGCTGTAAAGATTCAGCATGTAGAATGTATGTATGCACTCTATTCAACCTCACTGCTTCATCAAGGGTCAGTCTGGCTAAGCAGTGGACTGTCTTGTATACACTGACAGATATTGCAAACGAAACGTGTGATTGAAATCTGTAGATTTCCAGTGTGATGTAAAAGGTAGATTGCCTTTCTGATTAACATATTGTATGAAATAATAAAACAGATGAACTATGAAGAAGAATGGCATGCCATTCCCAGACCTGCCTACCCTACAATTTTTTTGCGTATTTTACGAAATTTGAATGGAAAATACGATAATATGCCGAGTAGGACAAAAATACGAAAATCGGCAACATTGACTACAATAAAAGTACTATTTTCCTGTTTGAAGACGTGAGTTATTGTCCCAAGTTCCAGTTTGCATGTACTCGCTTACACCATGGTCGGCCATTTTTCATAGTGAGTGACTGACACAGATATTCTTTAAGAGAATGCCGCCACCAGCGAAATTACGCGTTCATGAGAGTGATGAAGAGCTAGATGTTGAAAAAAAAGTTGCCAAAAGGAGGGAGCAAGCTTTCCTGAATGCATACCACGCAAACTTGGAAGTGCTTAGCCCAGGCTAAAAAAAGTTCCAACTTTGGTGTGGTGCACTTTGTGCGAAACAGGTTTTAGTTGTGCTCATGGAGGCTGCAACGACTGCATAAAGCATGTTTCATCAAAATCGCATTAAAAAAACTATCCGAAATGGTGAAAGGAACACCTTCAATTGTACAAGTATTGAAAAAGGCCGCGGCGAAGTCTAGTGGGGGATCTGGAGCAGTAGGTGACAAACGCTGAGATGATGATCATGATGTCTAGGCTGGTGGCTGACGCGAATCTGTCCCTGTCAACGACCGATCGTCTTGTTGACAGCAAAACTGCTCAAGGTGTGTCTGTCACTTTAACTTCTACTGTTGATTAGGTGCACACCCCTGCCCACACCCTCACACCCCAAAAAACGGGGGGAGGGAATGGTGGAAGGGGGATGGGGTGGCAGTACAAAGAGAAGAAAAAGATGGAAAATGAAAACTGTATGAAGGGTATACGTGTGTGTGACTGTCTGTCACGTGTGTGGGGGGGGGGGGGGGGGGGTGAAAGGGAGGAGGGCATTATAATAATATTTTGTTTTTGATGAGATGGTCATCTAGATACATGCAGTATGTGTGTGTGTGTTTAGTGCACATGTGCTACTTGGTGTGAGTGTTTGAGTGTGAGTACAGCGCAGTGAGTTGGCTGCAAGAATTGCCCGATATAAGATCCATATTAAAGTTCAAGGTAAGAAATATACTCTTTTTTGTCATGGAATACTAAAATTTACTCCATGGAATTGCATTGCAGTGCTGTATGTGATAGAAGAAGAAAGATGAACATGTGATTCAAGCTTTGTACAAGGTGGACATTGAATGTGCAGGTAAGATGCCGACAGTGGTGTCTCCGCAGCTGTACAGAGGGCGCTTTCTGGAAGCCATGGATCGCTACTTCCTGCACGTCCCTGATCAGTGGAGCGGATTGGGCCGAGGTAGGTCCTCTTGCTTATGTGAACAAAGACAGGTGACCCTGGCTCTGTGTGAACAAAGACAGGTTGACTTAGCCCTGGGTGAACTAAGGCAGATGACCATAACTCTGTGTGAACCAACTCAGGTCCTCATAGTCTTATGTAAATAAAGACAGGCTTCACTATTCCTGTGTGAACAAAAACAGATCCTCATAGCCTTACATAAACATACCCTGTATGAATAAAGATGGATTCTCATAGCTGTATGTAAACCAAGGCAGATCCTCATAGCCTTACGTGAACATACCCTGTGTGAATAAAGATGGATTCTCATAGCTGTATGTAAACCAAGGCAGATCCTCATAGCCTTACATAAACATACCCTGTGTGAATAAAGATGGATTCTCATAGCTGTATGTAAACCAAGGCAGATCCTCATAGCCTTACATAAACATAACCTGTGTGAATAAAGATGGATTCTCATAGCTGTATGTAAACCAAGGCAGATCCTCATAGCCTTACGTGAACATACCCTGTGTGAATAAAGATGGATTCTCATAGCTGTATGTAAACCAAGACAGATCCTCATAGCCTTACATAAACATACCCTGTGTGAATAAAGATGGATTCTCATAGCTGTATGTAAACCAAGGCAGATCCTCATAGCCTTACATAAACATACCCTGTGTGAATAAAGATGGATTCCCATAGCTGTATGTAAACCAAGGCAGATCCTCATAGCCTTACATAAACATACCCTGTGTGAATAAAGATGGATTCCCATAGCTGTATGTAAACCAAGGCAGATCCTCATAGCCTTACGTAAACATACCCTGTGTGAATAAAGATGGATTCCCATAGCTGTATGTAAACCAAGGCAGATCCTCATAGCCTTACATAAACATACCCTGTGTGAATAAAGATGGATTCCCATAGCTGTATGTAAACCAAGACAGATCCTCATAGCCTTACGTAAACATACCCTGTGTGAATAAAGATGGATTCCCATAGCTGTATGTAAACCAAGACAGATCCTCATAGCCTTACGTAAACATACCCTGTGTGAATAAAGATGGATTCCCATAGCTGTATGTAAACCAAGGCAGATCCTCATAGCCTGGCATGAAGGAGGACAGGTCCTCATAGCCCTTTGTGAACAAGCAGAAGTCTCCTTGGCCCTGTATGAACACAGACAGGTCCCCATAGCTCTGGTAAATAAAGACAGGTCCCCATAGCCCTGTGTGAACACAGACAGGTTCCCATAGCCCTGCATGAACAGACAGGTCCCCATAGCTCTGGTAAATAAAGACAGGTCCCCATAGCCCAGTGTGAACAAAGACAGGTTCCCATAGCCCTGTGTGAACAAAGACAGGTCCCCATAGCTCTGGCAAATAAAGACAGGTCCCCATAGCCCTGTGTGAACAAAGACAGGTTCCCATAGCCCTGCATGAACACAGACAGGTCCCCATAGCTCTGGTAAATAAAGACAGGTCCCCATAGCCCTGTGTGAACACAGACGGCCCCCCATAGCTCTAAGTGAATAAAGACGGGTCCCCATAGCCATGTTTGAACAAGGAGGCCCCATAGTCCTGTGTGAACAAATGTTCCCATAGCTCTGTGTGAACACAGACAGGTCCCCAAAGCCCTGTGTGAATAAAGACAGGTCCCCATAGCTCTCTGTGAATAAAGACGGGTCCTGAAAGCCCTGTGTGAACAAGGACAGGTTCCCATAGCCCAGTGTGAACAAAGAGAGGTTCCCATAGCCCAGTGTGAACAAAGACAGGTTCCCATATCCCTGTGTGAACAAAGATAGGTTCCCATAGCCCAGTGTGAACAAAGACGGGTTCCCATAGCCCTGTGTGAATAAAGACAGGTCCCGATAACTATCTGTGAATAAAGACGGGTCCCCAAAGCCCTGTGTGAATAAAGACAGGTCCCGATAGCTCTCTGTGAATGAAGACGGGTCCCCAAAGCCCTGTGTGAATAAAGACAGGTCCCGATAGCTCTCTGTGAATAAAGACGGGTCCCCAAAGCCCTGTGTGAATAAAGACAGGTCCTGATAGCTCTCTGTGAATAAAGACGGGTCCCCAAAGCCCTGTGTGAACAAAGAGAGGTTCCCATAGCCCTGTGTGAACAAAGAGAGGTCCCCATAGCCCTGTGTGAACAAAGACAGGTTCCCATAGCCCTGTGTGAACAAAGATAGGTTCCCATAGCCCAGTGTGAACAAAGACAGGTTCCCATAGCCCTGTTTAAACAAAGACAGGTCCAAAGCCCTGCATGAACACAGATAGGTCCCCATAGCTCTCTGTGGATAAAGATAAGTCCCCAAAGCCCTGTGTGAATAAAGACAGGTCCCACTAGCCCTGTGTGAACAAAGACTGGTATCTGAAGTCTTGTGTGAACAAAGATGGGTCTCCATAGTTGTGTAAACAAATACAGGTCCCAGTAGTTCTATGTGAACAAAGACAGGCCTCATTAGCCATGTATGAACTAAGATATGTCCCCATTGCTCTGTATGGACGAAGGCAGGTAACACTAGCCTTTTGCGAGCAAAGGCAGATCTTCATGTCCCATAGTTCTTTTTTTTTTGTTCTTATTTTTTCCTGATTCTTGTTGATTTTGTATGGAATCTCAGTTTGGAATTTTTTTTTTTTTTTTTTTTTTTTTGGGGGGGGGGGGGGGGGGTTATATCTTGTAAACAAGGTCTAATGCTTGTTGCAACTATTTTAAGTTGTATTTGATTGCTGTGTCAAAGAGCAGCATGTTCTTTGCGAAACAGTTGTCTAAAGCTATATGGAAGCATCATGTCTTTAGATGAGTCAAAGAAAAAAGTAGTCTGTTTCATTGGTGTACTGTGTGCTGTGTTGCAGACTTTCCTCCCACCAAAGAGCAACAGAGAGAGGACAGTGACACAGACCCCTCCCAAACCCCCTCCACCCGACGCTGACACGCACCTACTGATCCAGGATGTCCTGTTTTCTACTGCTGCATGATGTCCTGTTCTTACCGCAAGGTGTCCTTTTACTTCTCCATGATGTCCTATTCCACCACTGCAAGATGTTCTTTGACTCCATGGCTCGGAGAGCATCTTAGTCCTCTCTGAGCCCATGGATGCTCTGTGCCCGCACAGCCTGTGAGACAGACCCCAACTGTTCTGAGGTGGCAGGTATCTCGTTCTGCAGGACTTGACAAGCTGAGGTGTCTCCAGAACTGTGTTGCTGGGTGTCCTTTTTCACCGTGTTGATGAGAGTGCTTCTTGGCAAGAGTGAAGACTATTTAAAGATATCGGGGTTCCAGACTGGATCAAAGTGGTTCCATCCATGGCACTGACCTGGAAGGACGGTGATGCCTGCCAACACTGTGCAACCCCAGTCAGTTTACGTGATGGTGTTGCCTTGCGACAGCAGTCCCATGGAAACGTAGGTTTAGTGGACACTTGCCTTCAGGGACAGGAGAAATCCAGGCCAGCCTCCAGAGATGAAACTCTATGTCACATTTTGGGCCAGCATGGTTGAGATGTGTCACAAGACATGTTTTACTTGAGGATCACAGAGACAGACTCCTGTGTCACATTTTATGTCTCCATAACCATGTGTCTTGGGAACATGTTCAGTTTCGAGAATTACAGAACTGCTCTTGTTTACTCTGAAAAAAAGTGTGTAAGTGTGTGGATGACATTTAACAGCAGTTTGGTAATACTACGGGAAGATAAAACAACCAAGATGGTTTTGATTGGTGCAATACACATTCCACTTGCCTTATTGGACTTTGCTTCGTGGTGTGTGGGGACTTTGATTTTAAGTGAATGAGATTTTATTTACTCGGTATAGTAAGGATTGTACTGACAGTAGAAATGCGTGAGTGTGCAGGAATATATCTCAGGAGATCAATACATTTTGAGGGACCAGTCTCAGCCAATTCTAGTAAAATGGCTTTGTCACGTGTGAAAAGAATTTGTTTACTGAGGAAACCCAGAGTTAAGACTTGCCCATCTTTTTTACTCCCTCTGTTTACTATTCACCATCCCTTCTCCTCTTCTCTGTTTTCTTTTGCATGAGGTTTTGTACGTGTTTACAGTTTGGTTTCCAGTAGTGACAGGCACCTGGGAATAGTGAGTCTCAGGCTCTGTCTTAAAGTCTATAATATATAGCTAGGCCTGCTTGACCTGTTAGTATTGTATGCCTGTTTATGTAGTATCAGTCTTGGACTGGTTGAAGGCACACTTGCACTCAGCTTAAACAGCAGAGAATATGACAAACATTACCACATACTAATGCTGTGTAGCTTGCTCAAAAATGCGCCTTCCTATGCCATTACAGTCTGTATCAAGTTTTATTTTATACTCCTGTTTTAGTTGTATGGCTGACAGCATGTCTTCTGTATTATTTGATAAACGTTTATTTCCAATTAGTGTAGAAGCAGATCTTGACAAAAGAAGCCAAAAAAAGGTCTGTGGACAGGGCTGTTGATGGTTTGTGGATGGGCTTCATCTCACAAATCTTTTTCTCCAATCAGGCCTGATTTGTGTGTGCGCGCGCGCATATGTGTGCGCTTACATTACATCTGAGTGTCTGCTTTTGGGCTTGTGCATTTATGAGTGAGCATGTCCACATGGATATTTCAGAAAACGATTGAAATTCAAGTGTGAATGCTATAAATAGAGAAACCTGGGAGGGATGGTGTATGTTTACAGCGTTAAAAGTTGCTGCAAATATTCATACACTTATGCAGGGGATGTTGTGTGTGCTATACTTTTTTTCTTTCATTTTGCATGAGAACACCTTGTGCCTGGGAGACATGAGAAGAAGTTGTTGGTTTGAACAGCTGGAATGACGGTCAGAAGGTTGCATTGTTCCTTCAGGTGGAATGAGGACTGTGGTGATGTTGGTTCATGATGATTGTGCTCATTTTTATGTTAATGTTGGAGCTGTGATAAGCCTTTGATGTTATTCTTCCCGTTACTTTTCCCCCATCTCGCTCTCTCCTTCTCTCTCTCCTTCTCTCTCCGTCTCTCTCTCTCTCTGTCTCTGTCTTGGTATAACTACAGCAAGAGTGGGTAAACTCTGTCTCTGTTTCAGTGTAACTACAGCAAGAGTCGGTAAAAAACATGAACGCTGAAGGCAGATTTGCAGAGAATGATTAGACTCGATTACACAAGCAACAATTTCAAGTGTATAATCAAATGGAAAGAGATGGCAGCAGATTTTCAGAATTTCAGATATAATGGTACATTGATCTGTAGCTATGCTAATGAAGTTCAGAATGCAGAAAGAGAAAGTGAGGATTCTAGGAGGCATGGCATTGGGGGAAAAAAATGGGTGTCTCTCAGAACTGTTTTCATATTTCATCGGTTATTTACAAGATTTTCTATGGCGCATCATGTAACAATTCCTCGTTAAATTTTTCAACACCATTGATGCACCTGTGTATATGAACATGTTTGCTCTTCAAGGAAAGAAGAGTGAAAATTATTTGGTTTAAAATTACTGCTATAAAGAGGAGGTAAAACTCTGCTTAGAGTGTCAATGCGAGCTGATTTGCGTTGATAAAAGTTGATGGACATATTAGTTGGTTGTAGTTGAAGTAGTTATGATGCAAGTGGTTCATGAATGTGGTTTGTCTGTCTGTGCCATTGTACTTACATTGTGTTGGGTTTGTTTGGAAGAGTATGGAGCAATTATTTTCTCATGGGGTAGTAAAATTTGTAGAGAGTAAGGCTGGAAGGTAGGAAGGGAAGTTGAAGTGTTGTGCCTTATGTTGCAGTCTCTGTGTTTCGCCCTTTTTGCCCATTTACTTGCATGAATTGAAGTGACTGAAAATCAAGTCTCATGGTTTACAGTATTTATCATTAAAGCTGTTGATAGATTTGGGATATTTTGAACATGTACATGTGGATTCTTCTTTAGCATGGCACTTTTGCTTTTCGGTAGTAAATGTGTACTCATATTAGGGTTTATATTCTGTTTTTTTTCCTGTTACAAAAATTAATCTATCTTTTTTTTCATAGTTTGCATATATCATTTTATATTGAATATTTTATCAAGCATTTTTAGTTGGTGTTGGTGATCTTCAGTGGTGGTGTAAAAAGCATGTGCAATGTTCAACATTATTAATTTGCCCATGTCTTCCGAAATGTGCCAGTTTCTGTGACAAGAGACCCCTGCATACAGTAATACTCAAAACTGAGGTTGTTAACTCTGAGAAGTCAGACTAAAAATTGTGAGGCAGGTCGTCATGTTTTTAGCCTTAATAATGCATGATGGGAAGTGTATAGATGGCGAAAACATTCAGTTCATCATACCCATATATTGAATTCATCATACATGTGCGTTTATTTTGTTTCAATAGGAATTGTATGTGTGGACAGGAATTATGTAACTACAGTCACATAGATAAGAACTATAAATAAAGAAAGGGATGTATCAAAGTAGTTGGTCAGTTGAACTTTGGATCATGTTCTTCAAGGTATTGATCTTAAATGATGACAGGGTCTGTAGGGGCGTTATGTATGACTTTGTGTTGAATGCAAATGAAGAAAGCAGGGAAAGAAATGGCGTTGATTGGGTGGGGTGCGGACAGTGGGAGGCTTTGGAGAAGTGGTTCCTGTCTGTTTTGTGTCTGGCCATGACAGACTGTCTGCTTTTCAGATGGAAAGCTTATCTTGCTGAAGGTGAGGGACTTGAATATTGATAGGCAATCATGGCAGTGATACTTCAAGGCCAAACAAGACAAGGTCAGACAACTTCAGAACAATATTGATAGGCACATGTCACCAGCTTTTGCACTGAGGAAGAAAAGATGATTCAAACAACATGGAAAAAAAAACACACAACTTAAGCAGCAAAATAAAAGGAGAAGTGTTGGAATGTTCCTGGTTAAAGGGGAAGAGTAAGAAAACATGGATGGCGCCGCTTTGCAGTAGTTTGCTCTTTTGATCACAGCAGTCACAACTTCCTAAGGTATCACATGAAATACGTTTTGTGGTTGGTTGGTTCATTTGCTCTGGTTCTCTGAGCAAAAGCTTTACTGTGATGGAGGCAACATTGTCAGTTTGTTTAGATTTGAGATGTTTCCATTCCTGAAATGTGTTTTTAATGTCTTGTTCTGTAACAAATGGAGAGATTCGATAAAAGAGGAAGATTGTGTGTGTGTGTTTGTGCGTGTGTATGCAGTGATTGCTGTAGGAATTTAAACAAACTGGTCCCAACACTGACTATCCTGCACTGTCACTCAACAACCAGCGACAGAACCAGTCTCGGAGAAACGAAAACCAGGGACAACTTATGATGTGGGTACACTGAACTCGGGCTCCTGGATAGGTTACATTTTACCAAGATGTGTTACAGCTAGAATAGACTGGAACCTTGCAAATTTTTCATACTGTCAGGGTCTGGTTCGGATGATTTGTTGAAGAGGAAAATAACGATTTTTAGTGTTTTCCATCATGATAGCAGACTCGGGTCTAAGGCCATGAAAGATTCACTGACAGGTGATAGCAGAGCAGTCTTTTTAAAGAATGAAGAGCAAGCATCTGTGAATCAGTGCTGGCACCAGAAGAGCATGACATGAACTTGAAATGACATAATACACTGATTTAAAACTGCCATTTCACACAAAGCAATGGAATTGAAAGTTAATCTGACCATGATGCTTTCACTATGTTGAAATTAATGAGTAGATTTTTTTTTCATTTAGATGCAACTTCTGTTCTAAAATAGCCTGTCCTAGCTAAAGGAACTGGTCCATAGGATCCAAAAATGTTGGTATTCTACTGTTGCAATCAATCGATTTACAGGCAGTTTAATGGTTAATGTGATCACTGGTATGTGTGATTGTGTATGCCTGCATGTGTTTGCACCGCAAGAGCTTGTGCTAGCAAGTGTTGCCTGAACATGACACAGCTGTTTGAATTGATATGTGCAATAAAAGAGATTCTTCGACTGTACTGAATCATAAATAAACTGGTATCACATGAAGTAAATGCGTTTTGACTGCTCCTGTTTGTTGGAAGGATTGAACGTTATTACATGTATGGAAACTAGTGGAGAGTACCCACAGTCTCCTTTGTCTGCTAAGTGAAAAGGCTGATAATTTGTGACCAGGAACTGCATCATGCTAATATTTATCTTTTTTCATATTTTTAGCTGTTGATTAATAAGGGACATCATATCAGAATGTGGTCATTATAAGTTTATTACAGTCAGAGGAATGGAGGCGTGTTTAGCTCAATTGACATCCATTCTATCCTATAGGTCTGCGTACCATTTGCCAGCATCATGTTCCATCCCTCTTCTCTTGCCTGTGTTTTCCATCATCTCCCTTTTCTCTATCCACACACCCACTATTCTCCCCAAGTCTCCCGTGGGTCAGAGTCCACATGTCAGAAATGGGTGCATAGCCTGAGGTATGTCTTAAACATCCTCATGGTAGATGGCGTCACACCTTCACACCCACTGTCTATTGATGAAGAAAACTCTTACTCTTCGCTTCCCCAACTCCCCCCTCCTGTAGCTTAATAGATGTGGTGTGGTATGTATACTAATCCACACAGTAATGTCTCATAGGGGGAAACTGCAACGAAAGTGCTTCTTTTGCAGCATGATTCCTTCATACACCGCCACACAACTCGGGTCTTTTCACATTAAAACAGCGCTGTAAACCACAGTGCTCGTCTGTCATCACCCGTCAACATTATTCTATACACTGCTGCACACTAAAGTGCTTTCTCTTCATCATATTTTCATGCATCGCTGCAAATTACTGCATTTCTCTCCCCTCCATCATACACAAAATTACTGTAAACCATATTCCTTCTCCCTTTTCTCCTTTCATCATACATTAACGTGTCACTGTAAGTCAAAGTGCTCCTCTCTTTTCTCCTTTCTTTATTCGTTAATACATCACTGCAAACTGCAGTCCACCTCTGTTTCTCCCTGTATCATTCACTGATATCTCACCGTAAACCAAAATGCTCTTCTCTCTTCTCCCTTCATCATTCATTATCACATTGTTGTAAACCACAGTGCTCTCTGTCCCCTCTCCCTTAGTGATTCCCTATTGAATACATCGCTGCGAGCTGCAGAACTTCTGTTTTCTCAGGATTCCTTGGCATTGCAGTAAAATACACAGCTCCTCTCCCGGCATTCCTTAAAATGCTGCAGCAAAGCTGCAGTGCTCCTCTCCCCTCTCCCAGTTCCTGTCCCACTGCGCGACGGCTTACTGCGCAATGGTCCACTGCGTTACGACTACAGAACAACGGACACACACACACACACACACACACACACACACACACACACACCACACACATGAGTAGTTTTTTCGCCATTGCTATGTATACAAACAGAATGTTGCCCCCGCTACGCATATGAATAACTCTTCGCCTCGTGCCTCCGCTGCATCTATAAAAGCCAACTTCCCGCTGAAACATTAAGTGGTATTTGAGAAGGGAAGTTTCGCTTAACAGCAGACATGCAAACTACTTTGAACTTCATTCCGATGAAAAAGCCAAAGAGGCTCGAAAGCGAACGACAGAATTTACATGAATCACTGAATGAGATGATAAGCTCATCTCTCTCTCTCTCTCTCTCTCTCTCTCTCTCTCCACACACACACACACACACACACACACACATGCGAGGCGTGACACACACACACACACACACACACACACACACACACACACACACACACATGCGAGGCGTGACTCGCACAATGTTTGGTGGGAACGGTATAGGGGTAGGGGCGGAGGTACGGGTTGGATTGGGTAGAGTGGGGTCGGCGGTGTGAAGGCATCGTGGGCTATGACCATCGACTTCTGTGTTTG
>CM065715.1:78922027-78969527 GCA_033310375.1 Conus canariensis
ACCTCCCGTCTTGAAGTAAAACCATAACGTCAATAAACACAGAACAGAGTGCAAAGTATAACTTATTTGATGGGCAATAGAAAAACAGGAACATATTCCAAGCAGGTGTCCCCGTATAGTTGTGGGCTGCCTTTTGCTGACAACCGTCTTGTGAATAACGTTTTGTGCATTTTTCATGTTTGTTTTTTTTTATTTGAGGTATTTGAAGAAGACATATACGTAGAAAAAAAATCACTCGTTTGTTTTGTATTGGGTATTATATAAACATAACTTTGCACTCTGGGTGTTTATTCGTGCCTTGGCTTTACCAGTGGAATTCCTTATCCATTGACTTGTGACCAAAGCAGACAGAAAAGGTGAGTGTGAAGAGAAGAGATACTTTATTGTTGTTTTATTTACGACTTTCCAGTTTATCAGTGCAACAACCGACGAATCACTGTACACATAAATGTTGTCACGGAGTACGAATAAGCTTATTCTCAGCCGCAGTGGGGAAGTGGTTAACATCGCGGATTTCCGACTGAGAGGTTGTTGATTCTGTTCCCATCAGAGTAATTTGCTTGTGGGATTTTCTCTCCCTACCGGCTACTATCAGAGCTGACTTTGCCATAGGCTGAACTAGGAAGAATGGGACCACATAGTCGAGTTTCATCCATTTTATGGATGCGTCTCTGAGAGTGCTGCTCACCAACACGGTACGTATCTGTATCTCTCGGGCCTGGTTGACGCAAAGATATATCGTGAAAGTAACGCAGAGTACAGCCCTGTCACGCAGTCTCAGACCTGAATGGAAATCCATAACACCCTCATCCTCAGCCTCATCGATCAGGGAGGAAAAAAAAGTGTCAGATTCTGACGCCCATCATGTCCAGCTCTCATGTGACTTTAGTTTCGATTTCCTCTCCAGATGTCTGCCCTTAGTGAGGCTTTGTGCGGATCACCGGTATCATCAAAGTTATGAGAACTGTCGTTAAACCGGTGTGTCGGCACCCTCCGGACCGGGAGCTGACCAACGCTATCTCCGCGACTAAGCATATTGTCGTCAGTAGGGAAGGCGAGGGGAAGGGGGGGGGGGGGGGGGCTTAGTCAGTGGTGTCCTGCGTGTGTTGGATCATAACAGGCACCACCGAAGTGACGCCATAACTGTGCATTGTCTCCTCCGGTGGGTTGCCTCACGACGACCTTACATTGACTGCTCCCCGTAAATTGGCAGTGCTGTGGTGGGACAAGCCAAGCTGTTGCTGTAGAAAAAGAGCCGGAATCAATGACGTGGGAGCAATGCCCCCGGGACGAGACAAGATCGAAATAAAATTCTGCGGTGTTTTCATATGAAGTTTGGGAACGTCAACAGAGGTGCAGAAGTAACTCTCGAATTTATTTATTGTAATTTTTAAACTATGGTTAGCAGCTGTCAAACAGCAAAAATCTAGTCAGTTAGCGTACTCTTGAGTGTCTTATACGTTCAATTTGACGCAATTAAATCGTGTATATTTTTTGATAGGTTTGATTCAATTTATTGTCATTTCATTTGATTTCATTCCGTACACGGATTGATTGAATGTGATTTTATCTTATGCGTTCAGTTTGATTTATTGTTTTTGTTTGTTTCTTTGTTATATTGGCCAGCTGCCACTTAAACTGGCTGCCTGTCATTGTGCTGGAAGAACCGTCCCAGTACCTTCCCCCCACCCCCCAAAGGTAACCGACTCCCCCTCCCTCCCCCTTAAAGGTAATTCTTGTTGGTACTTCTTCCAGCACAGTACGGGGGGTCACTCTGAATGATTCAATTAGCCTCCCCTGCACGTGTCTCCGCTGTCAGCAATCGAAGAACCACGACAGGCTCTCAAGCGAAGTATGTCCACTCACCAACTGATTAAGTCGGCGTACTGTACAAAACACCGTTGAATGGGGCGGGGAGAGACACAACGGGCGGATGTGTAGAGGGAAGAGGGGAAGATGGGTGAGATGGAGGTGGTTAAAACTTTTTTCCCGAAACACATTTGGGAAGAACAACTGCTCTAGGTCTATGTTTTATTTTGTTTGGGTTTGTTTTTTCTTGGGGAGGTGGTGGGGGGGGGGGGAGCGAGAAGGAGTGAGAGGGGGGGGGGGGGGAAGACGGGGCAGAGAGAGGCGGTGTGTGTGTGAAAAAGTAAACGTTCAAAATATCCAACCAATGACTTTTGTTAAACTGTTACTATTCAAATTAGTACAGCAATTTGCTTATTTTAGAAATTTGCGTTGTGTTCTTTTACTGGTTTAAGACGTATAAAACAATTCAAAACGCGCAAGAGAGAGAGAGAGAGAGAGAGAGGAGAGAGAGAGAGAGAGAGAGAGAGAGAGGACAAAAGTAGTAAAGAAGAAAGGGTTACTATCACTAAGGCAGAAAGAAAAAATGCAAGCAAATCAAACTAAATTAAAAAAAAAAAAAAAAAGTAAATGGACAGACAAAAAAAAAAAAAAAGCCAACCAACCAAACAAAAATTAAAAACAACACACACACACACAGACACACACACACACACACACACACACACACACACCGATGCCGTTTGGCTGGGACAAAACTACTGAATACAGTGGCTTTACTATTCTGGCCTGAATAACGTGCTTCAAACTGAATCAACAACGCTTCCTAGCATGACCATTATAGTGTTGTCGGGGGAGGGAACCAGGATAGAGAGGGGCGCGGGCGTCAATTTGGCTTCCGTCAAAGCTCCGCGAACCACACAGGAAAGGGAGATCACTCCTATTTTTGGGGGAAACAGCATAATGAAGAACAACACACGTTCAGATGAATGCACACAATGAGTACCTGACAAACTGGTTTTAGCATCGAAATTTTCCACGCAAACTAAACTCTAACTGCGCCAGCCATTCCACGGATTTTCGCACAGTGAAAAAAAAAAAAAAAAAAAAAAAAAAAAAAAGGAAAAGGAAAAAGAAAAAAATCTTTAAATCCATCTTTCATCATCGCAGAGTGGAAGTGCCCATTCCTGTGATTAAACACTTCGTCCTATTCGATAGACACTCATAGGCCGTGCACACGCACACATATGCATATGTATTTATGTATGTATCTATGTGTGTGTGTGTGTGTGTGTTATATAT
This sequence comes from Conus canariensis, assembly GCA_033310375.1. NCBI lineage: Eukaryota > Metazoa > Mollusca > Gastropoda > Neogastropoda > Conidae > Conus > Conus canariensis. The sequence goes on from CM065715.1 coordinate 78,925,136, forward strand.
TATTCATATAATCCGCCCCAAGATCCAGTATATTAAAACGGCAAAACAAGGGGTGGGGAACTAATGCGATATGAAAAGGCAATTGTCACGGACACAGCGATATGACGCCGTTCAATCCAGCAGTGCCTTGCCACTTCATATTCTAGTCTATAACCCTTCACTGGGTTCATTTCAGGAACTATATAAAGCTTGGTTTCAACAGCCAAGGGAAAGAAATGTAGTGCAACCAATGCACCAGACACACGAGCGCACGCATACTGACTGACCGACCAAAATTAGTTTAGTGTAAGACACATACATATGCACGCATGCACTTAGAGAGAGAGAGAAGAGAGAGAGAGAGAGAGAGAGAGGAGAGAGAGAGAACAGGCTTAGCTGCTCGATATGTACAAATTCTGTATTCGTATTTGTAAACAATGTATAAGCGGATCAGTCCACGCAGGTTGTTCTGAATAACAACATGTAACGACGAGTCTAATTTTAGTGCTCTGCTATTAATCCCTTTCTATTTAGAAACGCTAAGTCGCAGATTGCATCAATTCGCAACACAACGGATTTCCTGCGACCCCTGGGGTCAATGAAAAGTGACGAGGTGAAAGTTCTCTTATCTCACAGCTAGAGTAATATCGGAGGTACCAGTATCTATACAGATCCTTACATCAGTGACTTGTAGTATAGCGTAGCTGATACCCGACCCTCTAGCTTCCTATAACTATATATCGGTGACTTGTATTGTAGCGTAGCTGATACCCGACCCTCTTGGTTCCTATAGCTATATATCGGTGACTTGTAACGTAGCTGACACCCGACCCTCTAGGTTCCTATAGCTATATATCAGTGACTTGTATTATAACGTAGCTGGTACCCGACCCTCTAGGTTCCTATAGCTATGTATCGGTGACTTGTATTACAACGTAGCTGGTACCCGACCCTCTAGGTTCCTATAGCTATATGTCAGTGACTTGTATTACAACGTAGCTGGTACCCGACCCTCTAGGTTCCTATAGCTATATGTCAGTGACTTGTATTGTAAAGTAGCTGATACCCGACCCTCTGGGTTCCTATAGCTATATATCGGTGACTTGTATTGTAACGTAGCTGATACCCGACCCTCTAGGTTCCTATAGCTATATATCAGTGACTTGTATTATAACGTAGCTGATACCCGACCCTCTAGGTTCCTATAGCTATATATCAGTGACTTGTATTATAACGTAGCTGGTACCCGACCCTCTAGGTTCCTATAGCTATATGTCAGTGACTTGTATTGTAAGGTAGCTGATACCAGACACACGTAGTACAAGTCATAATAACTACATCGGTGGTTTGTATTGTAACACATGTAGTACCTGGTTCAACACAGGTCATTATAGCAATATCAGTGACTTGTATTATAATGTACGTAGTACCGGGTACAACACAGTTAATTATAAATACATCAGTGGCTTGTAGTACAACTTACGTAGTAGCAAGTATAAAACAGGCCATTACAGGTGTATCATTGAGTTTTATTATAACATACGTGGTACCAGGTGCGATACTGGTCGTTACAGCTATATTGGTGACTTGTATTAGAACGTAGACGGTACCAGGTTAGTTGTATCAAAACGTAGATGGTATCACATCATACGGATCATTACAGCCATGTCGGTGACTTGATTTATTTGTATTGAACACCACCCCATAGAGATCATTGTAGGTGTATTAGGGATTTGCATTACGCGTAGGCGACACCATCCCATACATACCATATAGCTGTATCAGTCGCTTGTATTTTATCATACGTAGAACCAGATTCGAGAGAGGTCATTGTATCTGCATCAGTGGCTGTATTTTAACGTAGATAGTTCCAGATTCGAGAGAGGTCGTTGTAGATATGCCAATGGCTTTTTTATAACATAGGCAGTACCAGGTTCTATACAGATCATTATAGCAGTATCAGCAACTTGTATTATAACGTACACAGTGCTAAAATCAATCCGGGTTATTATAGCTATGTTAGTGACTTGAGTAACAACGTACGTAGGACCAGGTTCACTACAGCAGGTGTTTAAACAGAATCGTGTATACTGGGGTTCCTCAGCTCTCAAGTGGTGTCCCCAGCTGTAAAGTCACATCAGTGGCTTCTTTTATAACGTACGTTATGCCGCTTCACTGCAGGTCATTACAGCTATATCAGTGACGTATTATAACATACGAAGTACCAGACTGAATGCATGTCATTCTAGTTATGTTAGCGACTTGTATTATAACGTACGTGGTACCAGGTTTAATACGTATTATAGATTTGTTAGTGACTTGTATTATAACGTACGTGGTACCAGGTTTAATTTATGTCGTTATAGTTATGTTAACGACTTGAACTATAACATACGCTATACAAGGTGTACTACAGGTCATTACAAATATATCAGTGATTTGTATTACAACGTACGTAATGTAAAGATCAATACAGGTCACTTTTGCTATATGAGTGACTTACATTCCAACATACATAGTGCCTTAATCAACACAGATCATTATAAATAAATCAGTAACTTGTACATAATTATATCACTGACTTGTGTTATAACATGCGCAGGTAGTACCAAACCCAATGCAGGTAATTATAGCTACATCAGTGATTTGTATTATAAAGTATGAACGTAACAACAGGTTCAGAACAGTTCTTTATTGCTACATCAATGACTTGAATGATAATATACTGAGTGCCAGGTTAAATGCTGATCATTACAGTTGTATCAGAGACTCGTAATATAATTTACGAAGTACCACGTTCAATACAGGTAATTACAGCTGTATCAGACACTTGAATTATGAAGTACGCAGTATCACATTCGGTAAGGTCATTATAGCTGGCTCAGTGACTTGTATTACAACGTACGAAGTACAAGATTCAGTACAGGTCATTATAGCTATATCGGTGACTTGTATTATAACGTATGGAGCACCGGATTCAATACAGGTCATTGTAGCTCTATCGAGGACTTGTATTACAGCGTAAGTAATACCGGATTTGTTTTATCATTTCAGTGACTTGCATTATAATGTGCATAGTACCAGGTTCCATATGGTTGCTGTAACAGTGATCTGTGCATATAGATGCACAGATAGATAGATAGAGCTATAAATATAGATTCACACACACACGCGGGGGGGGGGGGGGGGGGGGGGAGCGAGAGAGACAGAGACAAAGACAGAGGCAGAGGACACACACATAAAACGGGTGTACTACCAGGGTCAATACACGTTATTACAGTTGTCTGTTACTTGTATCTGACGTCATCCGACTACAGAGCACAATTCTGTCTGTCTATTCCTTATATCTGACTTCAATTGACTACAGAGCATAGTTCTGTCCGTTCATTCTTTCTATCTGATGTGAACCGACTACAGAGCATAGTTCTGTGTGTCTATTCCTTCTAGCTGACGTCAACCCGACCACAGAGCACAGTTCTGTTAGTCTGTGTATTACATATGACGTCAATCGACCACAGAGCAGAGTTCTATCTGTCCATTCCTTCTATCTGACGTCAGCCGAACACAGGGCATGGTTCTGTCTGTCTGTTTCTTACAGGCCTAACTCACGTCACCCGACCGCCGAATCAACCGCCTGGAACCGGCCTCCCGCTCTGCGTTCACCCCACGTGCTGGCTGTCGCCGGCTAAGCTGGATGAAAGGATTAAAAGATCAAGAGATTGCGGGATTATTGTTAATGCACGTGGCGCACCGAACATCGCGCCTATAGCGACCGTGGGGAGGCAGTGGCGAAAAGGTGGACGGCGAGAGCTGGCAGGGGTATTGTTTATCTGAACGACAAATCTCCTCCGGGGACACCACTTGAGAGCGGAAGAGTCCCAGTCGACACGTTTCTGTTAAACACCACAAGTACAAACGAAGACAAGCGCGTACAAGTGAAACTGTTGCTAGAGCTGTCGAAGTTTCCCCTTCTTTCTGTGAAGTTTCCCCTTCTTTCTGTCGTTGAGGTGAAAGGTCTTGCAGGGAGACTAATAGCGTGGGAGGACCTGGTTATGGAGACTGGTGCGAATCTGACGAACTTAGGTTCGATTCTCCGGCTGCAAGCTGGTCCGGGAGTGCAGTGACCTTAGGGTCCTCCGTCTGCAGGCTTCGTCATGGCGCAGTTTGCAGCCAGGTCCCACAGCCTGTGCCAAAAGAAAATTCGCTGCGGGATATTATTGTAATCCTGTCGTGGTGGTTTGAGTTCAAGACCAAGCCTGGTTGTTTTAAGTCCTTCTACACTCCTTGAACTGGGCTGTTAGCTGTTAGTAGCTCAACCAATCGTGTAGTCAAATAGAGATATCGCTGTCACAGAGACTGTAGTCAGTGCAGTGAATCGACCATTAATCTGTAATCAGACCACAGACAAGTTTTAGAAGACAACGGAAGTAGTAAATCAACGCGGAATACTTCACTCCCTTTGTTTGTGTTGACGACAACGATAATTGTGTGGCAGACTTTTTTTTTTGTGATTAACCACTGAAGCATTGGAAAAGTATGGCCTATATTCACGCCAGACTTCTTTGGAGATGAAAAGAAATTGCCATTGACAAGCCTTGTGCGCTTTTAAAGTTTACTTCATCCCATACTGCCTGGAATAATCTGATATTGTTCATGGTATCCTTCCTCGCTGTTGTTTCTTGCAGGACAAGTGATTTAAGAGATGTGAGGTTTGTGCCTAGTGCATGTTCACTGTGTGAGGGTGAGCTGACCTGGAGGCCTCTTCATCTTCTGTGAGGTAGTAGCGCAGTAACCGGTGACCTTACCATGATGTATCCCAAGCCAAAGAGCGCCCCGGCCCGCGTGGTCCAGTCGAAGTTGGCCAAAAATCGAACCAACGCCACGAAAGAGATGGAGGCGTGGGCCCGGAAAGCGGATGATGCGGGCACATCCAACGCGTCTCGCATGTCCGGTCAGCTGACTGACAACGTCACTGAGGAGAGGATGTTGAGAGCCAAGCTGTGGGAACTCTCCAAGGAACGGTACAAGGTCAGTGCTTCTTTGGAACACCGTTGTTTCTTTTGTTTAACCGAGGTCTCTCTCTCTCTCTCTCTCTCTCTCTCTCTCTCTCTCTCTCTCTCTCTCTCTCTCTCTGTCTGTCTGTCTGTCTGTCTGTCTGTCTGTCTCTCTCTCTCTCTCTCTCTCTCTCTCTCTCTCTCTCTCTCTCTCTCTCTCTCTCTCTCTGTGTTCGTGTGACTTAGGCGCATACTTCAGTATTGAACCATTCTTCTTTTGATCATGATTTACAGTCACCAGTCACAGACTAAGCTCTACACCAGACAGACAGCTGCAGTCGGGCCAAGCGCTTCTGGCATGTAGCGATTTGCACCACATTGTTTGTTTTGACAGGGTATACCCCACCCCTGTAGTTTATTGTTATTGCAATACAACATTCAACATGTTCTAGACTCAATCTGACATGATGTAAAACCTATTATTTGGATTTTCCGTTAACTGATGTTCCGTCTTTTGTCTCTCACTCATTTAAAGTTCCAGAAAAAAAATGTAAATCCATGGTACTGTTTAGATTGAGTCCCGTGTTCCTGAATCACCTACCACGCTGCTCTTGTATTGAGTATATCTGTAGCGGTTCGATATGGGGACAGCATGGGGTCCAAACTGGAAACAAGCACAAAATCTTTTAAATATTCAGATATGTTAAGGTGGACAATGTTAGAAACACAAGAACATAATCTTTAAAGATACAAACATATCAAAATTAAAAATATTCAGATATGTTAAGGTGGACAATGTTAGAAACACAAGAACATAAGCTTTAAAGATAAAAACATATCAAAATTAACAAAATTGGAAACACAAGTACGCAATCTTTGACTATTAAGATAGCTAATGTTTGAAACACAAGCACATATTTTTAGATATACAAATACCTCAAGATTGACAATATTGAAAACACAGACACTTAATTTCTTAATATACAGGTGTACTGAGACTGATTTGTACACAATCCTGTGGCATTCATTTGCATCTTGATTTTGAAACTAGATACTATCTAGGTTTTATATGAATGCTAGATATGTGTAACAACTAAATTTATATTTTTCGCTAGAATCGATGGCAACAAGAAAGAAGTGAGTGTAAAGGTGGACATTTTGATCCAAAGTGTGTAAAAGCCTACGCGATGTAAAGAGACTATCGTCAACAAATTTGTCACGACCGCGATTCCCCCATACAACTGTTTAAATTGAAATTGTCTTCGGTTATCAGAGTCAGCTTAAAATTTCAGATTCAAGCACTTTGTTACTTTTTTTTGGTATTAAGTTTTGTTCTCAAATATGTTTTGTGGTTTTGTATTGAATCTGTATAATAAATATTCAAACGTGTGCAGGGGTGGCTCAGTTTTGAAAGTGTTTCTGTAATAATGAACCACTTACATGTTTTTTTTGTTATTGTTTTGTTTGTTTGTTTGCTTTGGGAGGCCCGTTTGGTAATAAAAACAGTTTGGGTGCATTCCGATAAACTTTATTCCTAAATTAAATCTGTATTGCGTTAAGAAGTTAGGTGAAAGTTTTTGAAACAACGGAATTTTTATTGAATTACGGGAAAAAAAAAAGTAAGATGCTGATATTGGGCCGCTTCCATGCAGGCCTCTTTGAGAGTTATGGGTTGATTCATTGTCATAGAACGATTTTTGGTTGTCGTTTTCGTTAAAACGTGTTTACTTACCTGTCCAGTTTAGAGTAGTTCATCATAGTAGGGGCTGCCTTAGTATAGTTATTGCACGATCATGGGACGCCAGCCGAGGTGGCGAGCGGCAATCATCGTAATTATTTGATGACTGGATGATTGTTATAGTTCAGCATTGTCATGTCTAGGTTTTCATGAACAGTATACTGCTCTCTCACGTCTAGTTGTTTCAGGGATCGTTCAGTTCATCCATGTTATGGCTTTGGTGCTCCTTATATATTTACACAGTTTTCACGTGATCTTCAAATATAGCATTGTGACCATACTGGACAGTCAAGAAGCGACTCGTGTTTATGCCAGGTATTCGCATTCGCCACAATTTTAAACCGACAACAAATGTGACTACATAGGGAGGCGAAACGAAGTTCGGATTTGAAACGGGTATGAGGGAAAGGGAAGGGGGGGGGGATGACAAGAGGAGGTAGGGTGGATGGGGCAAGGGAAACAATAAACAAAGGAGTAAAGGGGGTAGGGCCAGAGGGATAGGGGTGGGACGGGGGGGGGTGGGAAAGAGGAAGGGGAAGAAAGGATATGCATGGGAAAGGGGAAGTTGGAGGAGAGAAAGGGGGGGGGGGGGGGGGGGGGGGAAGGCGGATCAGGAGGGTTGAGGGATGGGGAAAGGGGGACTTGGGAAGGGGATGGGGAGGGCCTAGGGGCGGGAGGTGGGGAGAAAGGGAACGAGGGAAGGAGGAGGGGAGGAGAAGACAGGGGGCGGAGGGGGGGGATAGGATTGAGACGGAGGCGGAGGAGGGTTGAGGGAAGAAAGGAGGGACGAGGGAAGGGGGTATATACAAATGCACAGTTTTCGTCTGATCTTGCACATAACTGGCATGTGAAATGATGGGGCGGAGGGGGGGGGGGGGGTAGGATTGAGACAGAGGCGGAGGAGGGTTGAGGGAAGAAAGAAAGAGGGACGAGGGAAGGGGGTATATACAAATGCACAGTTTTCGTCTGATCTTGCACATAACTGGCATGTGAAATGATTAGCATAATCAAGAGCGAATCACTTTTTAGAGAGAGAGTCGCTTTCGTCACATTGTCCATGTTGGGATTCGAGCGGATCAAAGGGGAAAAGGACAGGGCGGGACAACAAGAGAGAGAGAGAGAGAGAGAGAGAGAGAGAGAGAGAGAGAGAGAGAGAGAGAGAGAGAGAGGAGGGGGGTTAAAGGAGAGGAAGAAGGAAAGGGGGAGGGGAAACAGGGTGGAGAGAGGATATGCGGTTAAGGGGGCGGGAGGGGGGGGGGGGGGGACGGCGGGGAAGAAAAAGAGGAATTGGCGTACCAGACAGGGGGAGGGGTGGGATATGTGGGAAGAGGAAGGATATAGGATGGAGGGAATGCAGAGGCGTGGGGATGGGGGAAGGGGGGAGACGGGGACAGGGACGGGGGAGAGTGGATGGGGTAGAGGAACAGGGGCGAGGCAGAAGGAGGCAGAGGGGGGAGCGTGGAAAGGATGAACAGGGTCAGTTAGTCTTCCATATACTTTTCTTTATATATCATTAGGCCTTTCATCCCATAAAATTTCCTGGTTCTTATTTTTGTTAAACGTAAGAATGTCACGCAACTGTCGTCTTGAACTGATAGTGCGGATGCGATCCTTCCATCAACTACTCTGTTCTGAGCATTAAAAAAAAATCATCTTCAGCTTTGCAGTGTTTCCTCCGACGGGTAACCCCTGAGGACCATTTTCTTTGTTCTTACTTTCGTTAAATGCGTGAATGCCATGCAGTTGTCATCTTGAATGGGGAGTTTCTGAGGTAGTCCTTGTCATTGACTAGTTTGTTTCAAGCGATAAGAAAGATCTTCTCAACAGCGTGGTACTTCCTCAGGTGGACAGCCCCATGACAACCATTTTTGAAAGCGAGCAGTTAATTTGCCAACATTGCAATATACATTTAACCGACAAAACAGGAAAAAAAATCACCGAGAGAAACGGTGTTCATGTCTATTTTCCGCTCGGAATTTACTTTGTGCATAGCAGTCTGCATTCAAGTTCTGTGTATATACCATTATTGCTACAGCATTTCTTCGTGTGAGTGTGCGTGAGTGTGTGTGTGTGTGTGTGGGGGGGGGGGGGGGGTTGTGTGGGAGGGAGGGAGGGAGGACGGACAGACGGACGGAAAGAGAGAAAATTCTTCTGATACGAAGCCCCAACCTTACATCACAGGACCTATTGGACATATACCGTTGTTTCAGTTCTTGGCCCAGAACGCCTACGAGAAGAAAGTGTTCACGGACCGCATGCAGCGCAAGTCCAGCTTCTTGCTGAGGAGAGCCAGCAGCGCTGCCATGAGTTCCTGCAGTGACGGGGAGCCCAGCCGGCGGACCAGCGCCAAGCAGAGGTGGCAGAACGCTCGACAAGCCCTCCTCCAAAGACTGGACCCCACCAAGAACAAAGGCTCCCATGCCGATACTGGTGCACCGTCTGAGGACTGCCTGGACTCCAGTGCCCCCACCCAGGACAACGACAAGGGAGAGAAGGCGGGGGCCGGGAGAAAGGGGTCGGCAGCGGGCGGTCGAAACCAGATGACTCCGGCCGCCACGCCTGTCAGCATCCCCCCTGCTGGCAGTGAAGGGGAAGACAAACTGACGGTGGCGCCGTTTCAGCTCACCTCAGCAGCAGACAGAGAGGAGGGTCCGAGCGGAAAACCTCTGGTCCCACCCCTCCCAGCGTTGAATTCCAGAAACGTCAAATTCAACAGTTCTTCCAAAGAGGGCGGAAGGCAAAGTGGTGCAGAAGCTCGAGGCTTGAGTCCTCGGAGACTTCCCTCCCCTGGACTCATTGCCAGCAGACCCCCCTCCTCCTCCGTCCTTTCTTCCAAGCCCAATTCCGCCGTCTCGCAGCGTTCCAAGCCTCTGGCTAGCGCCTCTTTCACGCAGACTGCGGCTAGCGTGTTTCAAGGCCGACAGGGCATCCTGGCCAACCGCTACGGCATGAGGCTCGAGAGCAAGACCAAAGACCCGCGCTACGCCCGGCTGGAGAAGAGCTTGTCTCCGCTGCAGATGAGACGCAGCCATACTGACGTCACGAGCATCGTGAGAAGTTTTGACTCACTGCACATACCTCCTCGACGCAGGAACGAATCCAAGCCCAAGATAGAACTAAAAGCCTTAGAGTACATGGAAGAGCAAGGGTTTATTTTTTAAGTTTTACTTTTTCCCCTCGTTTATGATAAAAGAAAAGTTGAAAGCACTCTGAAAACGGAATGATGTCTGTGTTTTGGTTGTTTTTCAGCTAAAGTCGCTGGGTGTTTGGACACTGAGTCAGACAAAAACTGGAATTCCAAATCCCAAGATTGCAGAAGTCTTTATTTTGGTGTCTTTCTCACCTTGGATGTACTCGCCATATTCATGTGATTTATCTCATGGGCCTATTGTCAGGTACAGAATTAGACCTGATGACGTCTGTATTATTTATGACCTTGGTATTTTGACGACTGTTCGACGTTGTCAGCAATCATTTATCCGAAAAAGAACTTCGGCTGAATATAACAACGAAAGGTGCACAAAAAAGGGTGATATTGAATTCACTTAAACTCAAGCTGACATCAGTCTTATGAGGACCATGGCAGACTGACAAAAACTGTTGGTCATTACAATTAAGAAAATAAAACTGCTTCACCTGCTTTGCTGATGTAACTATATTAAAGTTTGTATGACGAAAAGACGTTTTATGGTGTGTAACATAGTCATTACAATCGACCGAAAGTACAGAACGGTCCTGAGAAAGGCATGAACTCAAAACAATGATGCTGTCTTTCATTATGTGTTTTCCCTGTCTAAAACCAGGAAGTGAAGGGTCGAACCACGGACAAGCTCACACAGTGTGTGTGTGTGTGTGTATGTGAAAGACTTCATTAATATTTATTGTAAGCAATGTTCGAACGTTAGGTGCAAACTAAAATGTTCCTTCATCCGTGCATCCTGAAAACAAAAGGTTTTATACTTCTGGAAACGACTTGTTAACTTAAAAAACAAAAAAGCTGCTTTGGAACCGCATTTGCTTCCAACTGCTGGTTCAAAATCTTTAAAGGTGATCTCAAGTGTGAAATTTGTGGAATTATATCACGGACAACACACCACATTGACCACGCTGTGCTAACATGAAAAATTGAACAGGGAATCTACAGAGTTTGTTTTTTTGTGTGTATGGATCCTGTCAACATAATTCCCAGCGATTCTGAAAGAAATGGAATGTGCGGGATGCCATTCCGAATGTACAGTCAGACAGCCATTCCCAGCGCCCCCTAGAAGCATGACTGAATTATTTCCTGATGGTTTCTCGCACAGTTTTCTTCAGTACGCACGTAGTTAAACACACCACAACTGTTTTTATGTGCTTAGATATTCTCTTTTGTATTTCCTGTAGAACTGGAACAGATTAGCCATACTTGAAACGGGTGTGTCTTTAAAATTCAAGACATTTAGCACTCGTTAGTGCTCACACACACACACACACACACACACACACACACACACACACACACACACACACACGCACGCACGCACGCACGCACGCACGCACACACACACACACACACATATGTTTCTATATGTGTATATATATATATATATATATGTCTATATATGTATATGTATATATATACACATATAATTATTTTTACAAAATTTAGAAGTTTAATTTTCAAATGTTCGCGAGCATTCTTCTGTGCTTGTCATTTTGAAATACCGTAGACCGATGATAGGCTGCCGGAACGGTTGATAGTTCATCTTTTTAGTATTGAAAGGATGGCATGTTGCCAGGATGGCTGATAGTTCCACTGTCAAGAATTGAAGGGATAATTTGTTGTCAGGTCTGAGAATGGCTTGTAGTTCAACTGCTTAGTTTTGAAGAGTATTGAAGGGTGATATGTTGCCATGATGGCTGGTATCTCAACTGTTAAATATTGAATCGCAGTTTGTCCAGGACGGGGGAAATCGTGATGGTATTGCTTAAGTGCACTAAGTTGATGTATTATTAGTCAGGCTTAATACACCAAGGTTATCTTTGCACTCATACACGCATATGCACACTCATGCACCCACCAAACATTCACCTCTCTCTCTGGGAATGGGATGTCACACATTCGGTTCTCTCCTAACACGACTGAGAACAAGAAATACAATTTCTATGGTACTTATAATAAAACATGAAGAATCCAATTACACAAAATGGAATAATCAAAACATAAAAGATCAATACTTCCTAATGCCAGGTTATAATTAAATGGCTTCTTACCTGGCCAGGTTTCCACACACACAACCACACTTTCACACCACACCACCGTTCTTGAACAAGTCTCTTCAAGTTTTCTTCAGCACTGGGTGATGGTGACGCCCTTGGTTGACTGGTTCCAGGTTACAGGACTGGGTCTTTGTAGTCGTCTCTGGGAGCTCGACGTAGAAATCTTCTTCATTGTCTCTTTCACCCACCTCTGGGTTCAAACTCAGTTTGTCTCTCTTCACCCACCTCTGGGCTTCAAACTCAGTCTTTTCTCTTCCAGCTTGTCTTTTACCCTTAGACCTTGCTGTCACTTCTGTCTCCCAGACCACGTTTCTCTCGACCCTACTCTGTCCTGCTCGCTCTCCTCTCCTCTCTCTCCTCTGTCCTTCCCTCTCTCTCATGGTGGTCTTCTCCTCTCCCGTCATGTTGTTCTCCCTTAGTTTATATAGGGATGGACACAAAGGATTTCCCTTTGGGCCATGCCTTTGTCCCTTTTGCTTCTTCATCGCCTTGTTCACAAGCACACTGAATTCTCCTTCCGCTACATTCTTCCACACATCAGCATTTACACACATCCCTACCTAATTGATTAGCAAACAACCACTTGGCACCAGATGGACATCGACTCCGGGACCACTTTAACACAGTAATTATCCTAGAGAGAGCTACGAAAACAACGTCCACACGCATTCAACCAGCCTGACAAAGCCTCAATGCAGTGCCCCACGGCAATACCATCTGAATGAGGCCAAGACTCCTGCTCTTCAAGGACTGTTTACAAAGCAACCTCAGCTGACTGAGTATTTAGTGCCTATTCGATGCTCCGAGGTCCTAGTGGTTACATTCCCCGTCCTTTCGCCGTCGGGAAGGTTCGCACTCGGGAGGGTCCTTACTACCTTAGGTGCCATCTGTTACCTGACCACTTCGAGCTCCTTGGCACAGTTCGACCGTGTGTGCCAGGTGAGGGCGTATTGTTAATCGGCCCATTACCTATCTCTCTACCACTCACGGCATTCCTTGCCTCTGAGCGCTTAAGGCCTTTTGTGAGAGGTTTCACTCCCTTGACACAGTTCAATATGATAAGTACTCAAAGAGCGATGTGTTATGAGAATGGCTGAAACTCGTAATTGGAGTTCAACCTGCAAATGTCGAAGTGGTGGTATTGAGATAGCTGGTGATTCAGTTGATGGATACTGAAAGGAAGTTGTGTTATCAAGACAACTGGCAATTCCGTTGTTGAGTGTTGAAGATATGTTGTTTTGCCTCAGTTGCTAGTAGCTGAACTGCTAGATAAGTTATTGGGATGGCCGGATGTTAAACTTATATGTCAGAAGTGATGGTACGCTTTAGGATGGTTGGTTGAAAATACTGAATGTTGAAGTGATGCAGTATTAACAGGATGGCTGACTTTTGACTGGTATGTAATGAACGTGTGATACGTCATCAGAATGGCTGGAATTAAGCTGGTAAAATTACCGGTGAAGGGATTTCATGTTTTATCAGATGTCTGATAGTTCAGCTGGTTTGTCTTGGACAGGTGATTTATTATTGGGACGGCTGGTAGACAGTGGTAAATTTCGAAGTAGTGGTATTTTATCAGGGTAGCTGGTATTTCGACTGCTGAATGTTCTGCAAGCTTTGTTTCTTTATCGAACCATGACGTATGTAGGGGTTGTGCGTTGCCTATGCCAGGTATTACGTTTGATGCAAACCCCTGCAGAGAAGTTCATACGTTGTAAGTTATTTCATGTATTTATTTATTTGTTTCTATTCATGTACTTGCTTGAGCGTTTTTTTTTTTCTTTATGGTCACATATTGTGAAATTACGAAAATTAGAATCCCATTTTCAGGGAGATGCTAAAATAGAATGAATGAGTTTATTACTGTGATCTGATTGTACAAATCCCACTCTAAATGATCACACGAAACATGCACTGTTAGACACACACACGCATGCACGCGCACGCGCGCACGCACATACACACACACACACACACACACACACACACACACACACACACACACACACACCAGATATCGAATCGATAGGGGAACTAGATTGTGTCGCTTACTGTAAAAGGATAAGAAGATGGCCATATTGAATAGTCCTAATCCCAGCTGACCTCGAACCTTCATCCCCAAACTGCTCTTCTTCTTTCATGTCCACCATTATCTTCTTGATGGTTCTGACTTCGATCGACGCTGTTTCCTTTAACGTTGGAGAGAGGAGAAGACAACTCCATCGCTTCCAAATGAAAGCACAGTTTATCAACAAATATTCTTATAATATTTTCCTCTTTTTATTTATTGACTTTTTTTTTTTTTTTTTAAAGTTATCCTGGGATTCGGATGAGGATGACAGTTTATCAACAAATGTTCTTGTGGTCTTCTCTCTCTCTCTCTCTCTCTCTCTCTCTCTCTCTCTCTCTCTCTCTCTCTCAACATTTAGCGTTTGTTGGGATTCGGATGAGATTTAAGTTTGAATTAGGTTACTGTTGCGATTAGCGTTAGGTTAGGCTAGTACAGGGTCCGGGTCAAGCTCATGTTTTCCACAGTTGAGGAATCGTTCGGATTTCTTGTAAACATCTCCGTCTCTAGGGACAAAGAAGCCGCCTGTAACTTCATGAAGAAAAACAACAACAACAACGACGACAACGACAACAAGACACCGAGGGCAGAGAGAAGAGAGGGGAGAAGGGCGAGGGAGAATGAGAGGCAGTGGTGAATCGGGGAATAGTTGCTGGTCAAATAGGTTCTAACAGAAGGGGAAAGGGAACTGTATGAAATAAAGTTGCATGGGTGGAGGAGTAGCGGACAGAGAGAGAGAGAGAGAGAGAGAGAGAGGGGGGGGTGATGCGACGGCGTTAGTGGATCTGAAGAAATAAACAAAGAACACCAAGAGACTGAAATGTTATGAGTTTATTCAGTTAATACCAGGCAACCAGAATCTGCATGTCGGTAGCTAACAGGGACTGAATGTGGGCGATGACGAGTAAAACAGACTTATTACCAACAACAATCGGAAGAGAAGCGAAAATATTGTGCTGGAAGGTATTTGGATAGCAGTTATATGAATATGTACAAGAAAACAAATTGCTCATGCGCTGTCGGGTTCTGGGAATGGAGTCCGTTGAAAGTGTGGAAGAAAATCGTCACTTTTTCTTTCATATCATGGGTCCACTACACCTGCTGGAAGTGACGAGTTCTGTGTTGGGCATTGAACAATCAAGTCAGCTAACCCGAGGCTCTGTAATTAACTGAACAAACACGTTTCGCGGGCAGCCAAACAGAGCGCAGCGTCCAAAGCCGTCGTCAGCTCCACGGCTCAATGGGTGTTTGTGTGGGAAGTTGCACAAGTGACGGATTAATTTGAGCCAGTCGCCGGTTTCAGGGTGATTAATCCTTCCACCCTGCTAGTTCGGTTAGCTAAGGAATGTAGAGAGGACAAACATACATGCCCAGCCAATCAGTGTATCCACATATATTCTAGATTGTTAAATTTGCTGTGAAATAGATATAGAGATAGACAAATAAAAATAAATAAATAACTTAAAATAGATAAACCGTCTGGTTCTATGTACATAAAACGACCATTGCCAATCAACCATGAAAGCACTGCACATCTTCATTAAAGTGTAAGGAAGTGTTCTCTCCTCTTCTCTCTCTCTCTCTCTCTCTCTCTTCCTCTCTCTGTTTGACTGGCCGAATAAAAAAAAAAAACACTTCAGACCTGATATTTTGTTTTCTATTATCTGATGTCCTGGCTGAGTAAGGTATTGACCTTAGCTCTGTCGGCCAGCCATGGGGGGGGGGGGGGGGGGGGGGGGGGGTAAGACAGTACTTGTACCACGGTTGATTAGCCATTGTAGCCAGCTTGACTCAAGTTTCATCTGGTCATCTTTTCTTGGTCTGACCCTGTTCATGAGAGAGAAAAAAAAAACCCCAGCTGTTCTTCAAGTGCTTTGATCACCGCCATACCATTCATGATGTCTTCACGAGTGTCCAATGTGAACTACGACCTTGCTAAAGGAAGACTTCAGTATTCAGTGACATCCAAAAATATGGGTTTCCTGCTCTCTTGCCTGTGTCCGTGCCAGTTCGATTAGGATCAGGGGACTCCGGCCAGCTTTTCTCCTCAGACTCCTATATTACCACAGTGGCTCAATGAGCTCGGATGGTTGCGGCGACCGAGGAAGAATAAAACCTCAAACTCTCTAGAGAGCTTGACAGCTGAAGATCTCCAAAGGAGTCCTCCCTCAGACAAGTGCTTCGGCCCAGACCGCCTTACACTCTAAAGGGGCTGAGCCGATTGCAGGTCATGACTCATAGATGCCCTTCTACTCTCAGCGAGTGTTTTGGCGCTGCCATGAACCTCTTATCGGGGTGTTGTTCTTTTCGTCCCCACACCACCTCGCCCCAACCCCTCCAGCCCCGTTTTCCCGTCCCTCTACTCTCCCTCTTCCCAAGTTTCATTCCTTGAGAGAGAGAGAGAGAGAGGAGAGAGAGAGAGAGAGAGAGAGGGGGGGTAAGCCATCATGCCCACCCCTTTCCCACCCCTCCACCATGCCCACGATGCTCACCCTTTCCGCACCCCTCCACTCCTGAATGTAAGGTTTGATTTTCATGGACAACAAATCTGTTAACGTAAAAACGTCAGCAAAAACGGTTACCAAGGTGACAGCACAAACGTCAGCAAAAACAGTTACCAAGGTGACAGCACAGTACATACATATCAAACAAATACAAGCACGTGCATGTGAAACTCCTATACTTGTGTGCAATCTGATAAGGTGATACACACATCTATTTATGATAGATTTTCTCTTTCTGTGTGTGCATGTGCGTGTTATTTATATGTCGTTCACCATGTACGGGTGATATATTCGTTTATTTGATTGTTTTATTTTCTGTTCGTCAAAAGCTTTTACGTTTGTCAATGAATGACTGAAAGAAATCGAGTCACGACAATACTGAAGATTTTACTTTGTTGCTGATTTTCGTAGGTTTAATTCTCATATGCGACAGAAGACAGATCAACATCAAACTCAGCACAGGCGTCTTGTTGTTCCCGCTTCTGTTGAGTAATACGCGCAATTTGCTGGTCATCGGTGCTCCTATGTCACATAGTGTGAGTTTTGTGATTTGCGGAATGCTGGAAAATATATTTCCGTCAGATTGAACACAGTGCTGCACAATGTATGGATAATAAAGTGTTTGGGAAAAAAAGCTGTATTGGTGTTTGTGTGTGCACGTACATGCAGTGTGTGTGTGTGTGTGTGTGTGTGTGTGTGTGTGTGTGTGTGGCGCGCGCGCGCGCGCGTGTGTGTGTGTGTTTGAGAGAGAGAGAGAGAGAGAGAGAGAGAGAGAGAGAGAGAGGAGAGAGAGTGTATGTATGTGTATGCTGTTGTTGTTGTGGTGGTAGTGGCGTTGGTGGTGTGTGTGTGCGCGCTCATTCTCTCTCTCTCCGTGTGTGTGTGTGTGTGTGTGTGTGTGTGTGTGTGTGTGTGTGTGTGTGTGTGTTGGGTTGTGAGCGCGCGCGCGCGCGCGCGCGTGTGTGTGAGGACGAGATGCATGAATGTACACGAATATATGCAAGCAGGTATATGTCTCTGGATATGAATCTGGATCCACGCCTACAAGGTCGCGGGATGACAGCCAGGTGTAAGAGCATCGATCGCTATAAGCACAATTCGGCTGTACACGACGTGGGTCTTAAAGTTTAAAAGATAGTTGACATGCATGTTATAAAAAAAAGTGAAGTTGTAGGTGGAGGAGAGGCGGTGGGAAGACAAGGGTATGTGTGTGTGGCGGGGAGGGGGGAGGGGTGAAATCAATGAAGAGAGGTGGGTTAACCTCCAGCATTTCGGTGACGCAGCCGGTGCTTCAAGACCTGTTGGTAAGACAGTGACAGCCTGATATGGCCCTTTGCGGTCGGCTGGGCTACAAGCGACATTACCTTACCTTGCCTGTCGTTGGATTCACTCCAGTTGGGCGATGTCCTGCTTCGCGTAAGGTCCCACCACAGCACTGCACTGCACTGTACACGAGGGAGAGTCTGACGAGGGTAATGTGTCATGTAAGCAACGCGGCGACATTCTTATGGATCCAGGGTGGAGCCAGCCCTCTTGCAAAGTCCACTAATGTGACTGGCCCACTTTACATGGAAGTTATAAGGTATGTAGGATTTAATGCACGATTGTGCTCATAGTTGATGTTGCGCAGGCTTCAATATGCATTTTTGTGTTGAAATAATTATGTAGGTCTTTTTCTGCTAAAGAATTCAGACTTTAACAACACTAAGCAAGGATTGAGGGTGGAGACGGATAGGGGAAGGGGGCAAGGGAATTTCACGTTTCTTTCTCGTGTTGTGGTTTCATTCAGTTCAGGTTAACTACCATTGCGACCGTCAGTTTTGTCTGTTCTTCTGCGATGATTTCTTCGTTCATGCCTCCGAGCTGGTTCAGGTACACGCTTAACTTTATTTGTTTGGAGTGTCTGATTAAACCGATGGTTTCTAGTTCTAATCACTTTGCGTATTGTCTCTCTTAGCTGGATGTCTTACAGAATGAGAATGAAAGTCGAGTTATTGGGGTCCCAGAGGAAAGGAACAGACAAATGACAAAGTGTTTGGGTCTGTCGGTCTTTGTACCGTAATGATGTATCACAGTTACGGACTGTGGCCATTCTTTTGATCATTGTTCCTTTCCCGACCTTCTCTGGCAGTGAGTGGTCAGGTGACTGGTCTGTCGGTCTTTGTACCGTAATGATGTATCACAGTTACGGACTGTGGCCATTCTTTTGATCATTGTTCCTTTCCCGACCTTCTCTGGCAGTGAGTGGTCAGATGACTGGTCTGTCGGTCTTTGTACCGTAATGATGTATCACAGTTACGGACTGTGGCCATTCTTTTGATCATTGTTCCTTTCCGACCTTCTCTGGCAGTGAGTGATCAGATTGACCTCTGACCCTCTGTGCTCGGGACAATCAGCTAGCACGTTCTCCTTCCTGATGACCGTCCCACGGGTTCTCAGCTGGTGTGTTTGAATAAATCACGTAGAAAGCCCATGGAACAGAGGAAAAATCTGCTGAATCAGAATTACTTAAGTCAGGAAAATATCTGCAAAATCTAAATTTCAAAGCTTGGGGAAAAAAAGAATAGTTGCATAATTTTAAAAGTAAATGCAAATAGTTTTCCTTTTTTACTTTCTTGAGGTTTGATGCATAAGTGTCAAAATTATCCACCCAGTCAACGGACAATAAATCAAACAGAAGAACAACAAAATCTTTCGTTTAATTTATTTAACATTCTCAACAGTATCAATGAAAGTTTGAAAGCTAAACTCAGGGCATCTCCAAGAGCAGGATATCGGCCACTCAACATGATGAAACAAATGCGACTCGGTTAAAGACAATGTTGGGAAAAGAATAGTCGTAACCAGTCATGAAAGTAGTCAATCCTGATGTAACATTGGACGAAAGTACCATCGGTCAATTGTACATAATAATCGAAACACACCGTCAGGTAAATTACGCAACCAAAGTACTCGATGTCAGCAGATCGGAAGTCCAGTGCTTTATGGTTGTACGCACTGTGATAATGTGATAGATTTGTTTAGTTTCTGTGCCTTTATCATCATGATCGTCGAAAAAGCCTTGTCAATGTATGAAAGTATAGATAAGGTCTTCTTGACCCGATTTTGTGTGTCTTTATGGATAGTGTTGTTTAAGATATATAACTCCGGTGACTGCATCATGTGATATTCTTGCCTTGTCAGTGTCCTCGCATTCACTTTCATTTGTTGTAACTCTGACAACATTCCTGCGACTTTTTATCTATTCAGCACGATTACTTGCACCCTGGAATTCACGTTAATGCGAACTCCACTGTATAGAATTCTTGGCTGATATAAAAGTTCACCTTTCATTGATTCCAACATTGGCTAACGATCATCTGAAAATTGTGTTCAAACCCAGAACAAATAGCATTGAATTCCATTCCTCAAAGACCTCCTTTTCAATCATGAAAATGATTACTTATGATTCATTTTCGAATTAAAAAACAAATACGCTTGGATCTGACTCTTCATTTCTTAAAGCATAGCTTTCATCCTGTTCATTCTCATCATGCTGTTGTCGTCGGTCAACATGGACCCCCCATCACCCCATCACCGATGATGGTTGTACCGGTCAGCAAGTCGGCACCACGGGTGACGGTGAACAGAAAAATATCGACAATGTCCAGCCTCTTCCCTACCCGTTGCACAGGGATGTTGTCTTCAAACATCTTCGTCCGCTGCATGCTTAGAACACCGCTCCTGCACATAGAAAGTGTGTTAGAATATTGGCCACTGCACCAAGAATGAAGTCTGTAAGAACACAGCCTCTGCACAAAGATTTATGTCCGTTACAATATTGGCCACTACAGAAACATCGAGGTCTCTTGGAACACTCCGGCTGAATAACGAGTGAAATCTGTCAGAACAATGGCCCCTGTACAAAGATTGAAGTCTAATGAAACACTGTCCCTGTGTAAAGATTGAAGTCTGTCAGAAACACCCCCCCCCCCCCCCCCCCCCCTGCACAATGATTGAAGTCGGTAAATCAATACCTTTTAACAAAGACTGAAATGTGTTGTAACACTGATCCCTACACACAGATTGAAGTAAAATCAAAACATCGGCCCCTGCACAAAGAATGAAATATGCTAGAACACTACTTCCTGACCCTGCGCAAAGATTGGAATGTGTTAGAACACAGCCTCCTGCCTCTGCACAAAGATTGAAATGTGTTAGAACATCGCCTACTGCCCCTGCACATAGAATGACGTAAAGTCAGAATACTGCCCCTGCACACAGATCAAAGTCTGTCGGAAGATTGTTCTCTGCACAAAGATTGAAGTTTGTCACAATACAGCCCCCTGCACAAAGACTGAAGTTTGTAAAGACATTGCCCCTTACACAGAGACGGCCTTTGTGACTCTACAATTCAAATAAATCCTTTTCAAAATGTATTGACGACATACAACGTCTTGCTTTAAAAGCAGATAATGTGATTTCGATGTCTCTTCACCCAAATAACAAAACACGTAAAAAACAAAACTCAGCCACCGCTTCATTTGACACACACACGCGCGCGCGCCCCCGCGTGCTTGCTTGTGTGTGCTGACTACAATTTGACAAAGAAAAGACAGACTGAAAGACTGGCTGAGAAAAGGGGAAAAGGAAGCATGCGAAAGAAAAGAGAAATTAAAAAAAGACGACAAAAAAGAAAAGCTAAGTACAAATTCACCTTCAAGATTCTGGGTTCCCACGGACGACTAGCAAACATCACTGAAATCCTACAGGGGTCCGGCTGGTCTTCTTCCCCTCCCCAAGAAAAAAATTTAAACTTGCTTTTCATAATGATCCAATATGACGCTGATCTGAGCATCGAGTCGCCCATCCGCTTTTCAATCCATCCAGAACCATAACCATCTGCTCGCACAGAAATTGTGCACCTCTTCCACTTTGAGAGCATCTTGCCCATGCATGACGTCAGAGCGTGATAGCCTACCATTTGGATTTCAATCGGGCTGACAAAATGGCGACTGCCTACTCTGAGGAAGAAACTTTACTCTCGAGTGTTATCTACTAGCAAACACACACACACACACACACACACACACACACACACCACAGATGCATGTGTGGCCATATGTAGGCCTATGTGTGTGTGATTATACATGCACCTCTCTTTGTGTTTCATGTGGAATACCAATAGCAAATTACGTTCAGTGATGACATACAATAACAGTAAGGAACTATTTCACAGTGATCGTCCCTAAACGCTCGGTCTTTCGCGTTAGATCGACTGCCTCTGCAGGCAAGCTTTAGGGTCAACAAACAGGCCTACAGCAACATTCATGCATGTCAGCATACTTTAAAATGTCTCTCTGAAAAATGTAGTCGTAGCTGTCACGGCATTTCTCAACTGGCACCTGTTCTTGAGCCATGGAGTTTATGAATGAAAGCGAAGACTGTAAAAATTCTCAAATTGTACAGACAGGAGGACTCAGTGGTATTAAGTGGCGTGAAAAGTACATGCAAATTGTCACGTAGCTACCTGATGATCCAAATGACACAAAACACAAGATAACCGACACAGACGCAACGCTTGTTTGTTAAGGGTACATAATTCAGACTCACTTGAGGTCAAACTGACATTTGTTGTTGTTATGATCGCAGTTCAGCAGGTTAAAGCATTCATTACTTCGCTTCAAAACCGCTTGAAATGCTTTTTAGACCTCCGGGTTTTACTGCATTATGTTCCTACCTCAACGATTTATCGTTTCACTTTCTTTATTGCTCTGACTGTGAACATAAGCTTACTCAGTGAGATGTGCCAGATTACATGAGAGTGAAGGAGAAAGATTCACACACACACACACACACACACACGCACAAGAGAGAGAGAGAGAAGAGAGAGAGAGAGAGAGAGAGAGAGAGAGAGAGAGAGAGAGAGAGAGATACAGTCTGCTTATACGATTACGTTTTCAAATTCAAGTGCAAGTACTGCCACGTAATAATAGGTGTGTCCAGCATCATAATGGTGAGTCAGAACGGACACCATCAACTGACAGTTGATGTCAGCCCACCACTGTTTGGGATCCTATTTTCAGTTCGTGTGGCCTTGACCTATCTTATTAACATTACGAACATTTTAAGGCTGTGTGTTACCGACTACCACAGCCAACGGCCATACCACGTTGAATATCGGTTCTCGTCCGACAACCACAGGATCAGTCCAGATGTGATTAAATGCACGAATACATCAGAGACCGTGCAGAGAGACATACAGACGATTTAAAAGTAAGGGTGCGCGCGCGCGCGCGCGCGCGCGTGTGTGTGTGTGTGAGCTCGTGCGTGCGTGCGTGCGTGGTGTGTGTGTGTGTGTGTGTGTGGAGTGTGTGTGTTGTTGCCCTTTCCTCTTTGCTGCGAGTGCTTACACAGCCACGCTCAGGTTTCTTCTTCTTCTTCTTCTCCTTTTCCCAAAGCCAGGGAGGTGTTAACGTCAGATCGACCTAACGGAATCATGAGCTTGAACTAGTTAGGTGCTTAAGGCCTGCAAAGAGCTCTTCGCCATTCAGGTTGAAACCTAACTTGGTAAAATTGGTATCAGGAAAGTCTCAGGCTGGCCAGGCTTCAGAAAACACCCTTGATTATACATTGTAGGGAGGTCCTGCGAGTGTCCGGGCGTTGTTTGAAACTGATCGTAGTCACTGACTCAGAATGAGACGTCACTACAGACCACAGAAGACTATTCCCTATACTCACCACATGCTGAATGAAGAAATTTCGTTTAATGTTTAATATGTGTTGTCCTTTAGAAAATTTCAAAGAGAGCCTTTTACTTTCTTCTTCTTGTCTTCTTCTCCTTCTTGCGTTCATTTGTGTCTCTGGCGAGTCGCAACACTAACAGGAGAGGCTTCAGTAGAAACGTACTGATAAAGAAACGAGATAAAATTGAAATACGCACGCACACACGCACCCGCGCACACACACACACACACTAACACACGCGCGCGCACACACACACGCACGCACACACACACACACACACACAAACCAGAACAATAATATGAATTTACAAACAAAACAACACAAGGTGACAGATACTACCTAGAGAGTAAGAGTCGATGAACCTGTTTACTGTGTGTAGAGTAACTTTTTACATATTAGACCTCCGAGGGTGAATTTCATAAATCGTATTCTCTGTTCTTATGGCTTGAATGGTAGGTCACAGTTTAACTGAGCATGTGTGACTACATGTGTACTGTATGGCCTGTGGAGAACTGCATCCGCACAAAGGGAAGAACGTAGACCTACTATTGGTCAAATCTGACAGATCAACCAATGAAACATTTGTCAAAGTGAATCTAAGATATGGAACGAAGTTTCAAACCAGTGAATATTTCTGACCAAGGAGTTGAACTGGAAACGGATGTCTCAATAACAGATGGGAGGGGGTGGGGGAGGGGGGTGGTGGGTATGTCAAGAAAAAAACAACAACAACAAAGCTGATAGAAGATGGTTACAAACAGAAAAGAATCTACACATAAACGTGCTTAAACTCAAGGGAATTGGATATGTATTAACTGATATGAAAAAAAAAAACAAAAAAAAAACAGGCAAGTATGTAAAAATGTTATCTGATAAGTCTAATACAACAACAAAAAAGGTGGATCTCGTTTAGTAGAGCGTAATAATGCTGCCCATTGAGGGCAATGAAAAACGTGGATAACAATCTATCATATTACTGGCGTGCAAGATGTGGAATCTGCTCTTATGCCCAGGAAATTTAAAACAGAACAGAATGGAAACTAATATCAGTAGAAACTAATATCAGTAGTTTTCAACAAAATTTCACACAAATTGTCTGCATCAGACATTGATATGTTTGCCTTACGTTTAAACCGCCAAATCAAAATATTTGTTTCGTGGGGCCCTGATGCTGAAGCAGTGGCAGTTATATGCATTCATTCTAAACTGGAGGAATCGACTGATAGAGGCAATTCCTCCTTTAAGCTTACTGCACCGACAGCTTCGCAAATGGCAGAGGGACTAGACGTATGGGATCATCATTATACTGCGTTGGATGATGGCATCCATCGTGGTATCCTCTCATGCTGTCAACGCTGACCAGTGTGCCAGTTCTGCTGGCCCGCCGTTTGTCCGACACGCCATCAAGCAGAGAAAAGAACAGGGGCGGAAACTCTGGACATTACCTGTGACTGGATACCACAAAGCAACAATATGTCACATTCCTCATAAGATTGAGTGTATTCTGCTCTCATTGGGATCCGAATTTCTTTAGTCCATTTGTAAATTAGCTGTGGAGTTTCTACAGATTCGTTCATGCAGGGCTTGAGCTATATGCAATAAACACAGTAAGGCATGCTCTGTCAGCTGTATTCCATTCAGAGGGTTGTGAATCAAGTACAAAATAACCTTAAATACTCAGCTTCATCAACGGTGTATATGAGCTTAAAAGTTGTACCCCGATATAATCATAAATGGAATGTCTAATTGTGCTGTCTTATTTGTAAGAACAGGATAGCAAGGATGCCTTGCCGTCTTTGAAAGATCAACCTAGAGATGTGTGCTTTGCTATTATCATCATCCGCTCAACGAGTACAAGCAATTTGTTCACTCAGACTGAATTGTGCTCTGTGAATGAAAATGGTTGTACTGTGTACATTGCAGACAAGCTACAGTTATTATGTAAAGGAAGCAATGTTTAATGTGGCTGAAGTCTGCTCAGCCAACTTTGAAGTCTCGTTTATTCAGCATTTTTCGTGGAAACTGCAAGAACTAAGATGAGAAACATAAACAACTGCTTAAGTAGGAAGACGAGTTTATGTGGAACGTAAGATGCATTTTAGAGAAATGGAAGAAAATACACCATCCATTAATTTTACTTCCCAATGAATAAACTGCTGCATTTATTACATATCAAAGATATGTTTTTAATTAAAAGAAGATTTATTATATTCAGAGGAAAAAAATTCTAATTGGAGGTAATTTTCATTGTGATAACCATGGCCATCTTTATAACTCGTGTCTTGGGTACATAAGGGATAAAACTTGCAGATTTTAGGTGCAGATGTGAACTTGTAGTTCAAAGTATGGCTGACCACGTTTTGGTCATGTACATGAAGGCTTGTCCTTTTATATTTTGTTGTTTTACTTTCAGGGTCCTTCTAATGACACTCAAGATACTATTGGCTTTGGCCAAGATGTTGCTAACGTGGGTGTCCTATTTATCATTTTTCGTGCAGGATGACTCCCAAGTGCTTAAGTCGCTTACGTTTTGGAGATTTTGATTATGGAGTGTGTACTTGGGGTAGGTGGTGGATGCCTCCCGTTGACATGCATAATGCTGCATTGGTATGGATGGTACTGCATGTCCCATTCTGTCTCTCGGTTTCAAGTGTGCAGATCCCCCTGGAGCCGTTATTCATTCTGTGCTTGAGCTATCATGTGGTCCAGGATGGTGTTGTCAGCGAACAACCTAGCACGAGAGGCAATCCTGTCTGGCAGGTTGCTGATATACTGCAAGAAAAGAGAGGGGCCAAAGACACTGGCGTGGGGAACGCCCAATTTCGCGCTGACGAAGTTAGAACAGTTTAACTCTACAACAGCTTGCATTCTCTCCTTCAGATAGTCCGCAGACAGTTTCTTGATACCCCCCTCCCTCCCCCAATGACGTAGTGTATCAATTTCTGCACCAAAAGACTGTGGTTGACCTGTCGAAAGCCTTGGCAAAGTTCATCACCACAACATCCACGGGGAGTCCCCACTCAAAATTGTCCGCATGCTCTTCCACAAACCCCAGGAGTTGGATCTCACGTATCAGGTGTACTGGAAGCCATGCTGCTTTGACGAAAGAATGTTGCTCTGCTCTTGGTGGTTCATGACCTCACTGACGAGGATATGCTCAAAGATCTTGCATGGTACCCTCGTCAGTGAGATTGGTCTGTGGGGTTGTGATGCTGGCCTTTATCAAAGATGGGTGAAACTGGAAGCTTGTGGTCTGGCCCGAGTTATGTGTAGGTTTGAAATTGACAGTCAGGACTGGTGCAACCTCTGAAGCCAAATATCTCAGTTCACTTGGAAAGATCCTTTTTTTTTTTTTTTTTTTTTTTTTTAAATGTGGCATCAGTTATCGGATCAATGGAGCACCTAAGGCGGTGACGATTTTTTTTTTTTTTTTTTTTTTTTTTTTTTTCCCCCTAAGGCCGAAATCCACCTCTTCATTTTTTGGTGCTCAACACTGTCCTCTTCATCTGCCAAAAAAAAAAAAAAAAAAGCGAAAGAAAAAAAAAAAAATAAATAAAAATTTCAACTACTTTTGTTTTTTCCTTTTCTTCTTTTTTTCCTCCTTTTTTTGTCTCCAACCAGTCTCTTACACACCATGCATAGTCTGTTTGTTTTCTTACAAATGGACACATTTTTGCTGATTTTAGTGTTTTAGCAGTTGATAGAAAGTGTCTGGGTTTGTTAATGTTCTAATGTGTGGTGTACTGGCACTCTCACGCTTGTGATATGCTGCTTATACAACGCAAACCACTTAAATGAAGCAGAAGGCTTAATTAACTTTTTCCTTCAGTTTTTCTCAAAGACAGACTGACAGAAAGACATACAAAAAAAAAAAAAAAAGAAAAAAAAGGAGGATCGGCTTATAGAAGTTGTAAAATTCACATCAAACGAAGAGAGGTATGGCGACTGAGAAAAGTAGTTATGATCATAATAATACCGATCACTGTCGCTCCTGAACTTAATATTCCCGGTAATCATCCTTGAAGAAGGGCGAAAAAGAATGCAAGGACGATCCTGGGAAAGATGACAAAAGTATACAGGAGACTTAGACGAGGGTCACATATAATCTCGTAAATTGGTCTATTCCCCAAAGGTGCTACCCTTATAGCGAAAAGGGGGTCTAAAAGGGAGACATGAGGAAAGCCAAGAAGCGAGATAATAAGTGTATGTGTGTGGGAGGTGGGGTGGGAGGTGGGGTGGGGGTGGGAGGTGTGTGTCAGTGTATGTTCATGCATTTTGTTAGTGTGTGTGTGTGTGAGTGTGTGTGTGTGTGTGTGTGTGTGTGTGTGTGTGTGTGTGTGTGTGTGTGTGTGTGTGCGCGCGCGTGTGCGTGGGAAAGCGTGTTTGTGCATGCGTGAGTGGGCTTGTGCAGTGTGTATGCATATGTACAGTGGTGGCAAGCCATACATAGATACAGCTCTAGGAATGAACAGATATATAAGCAATGACCTGTGTACTTTGGAACAAATTTATGCATACACAGTCAGGAAAAATAGGCGAAACAAACGGATAAACATTAAACCAATACCACAGCATAAACTGATGGCTACCTAGTGGTTTTTGTTATACTTCGTCTTCTTTTTTTCTGGAAGAGATGCTACTCCAGTATCCGATGTTACACAAAAGCGTGCTTCTAAACACTGTTATTTATTAATTACGCAATAAGTAAATTGATGTAACGTTTTCTCAGTTCTATGTGTTGATCGAAGATCATTTGTAATGCTATCAATTTTTCAGTTTTACGTGCTATGCTAATGGACATTTTCCCTACTAATATAATATGGTTAATCGATTTTGTGTTCTGTTTACTTATATCATCTCTGCTGACACCAAAGAGTACGTCAGTTAAGGACAGTTTTAAGGATTTACCGATTCTCGATGAGATCAATATTTCTACATAATTCCAAAATTTGTTGACAGGAGGACAGTAGAAAAAGAAATGTTCGATAAAGTCGATTTCATCTGTACAGTTATCACACTTATTTGTTTCCGATACTTTCATTTTTTGCAAAAGAATATTAGTAGGGTAAATATTGTGGTTTATTTTCCATTGTAGTTCATTCAACCTAACCTCTTTTGTAGAAGTTCTTGGTATTAGCCATACGAGATCGTCTATTTCAAAGTTAAGTTTTCTACGCCAAAAGTCTTTGCCATTTGCAGTTATGTAAGTTGGATTCCTTTGCTCCAGTAACTTCTTTATCTCTTTTGGTTTTGTATTAAATAGATGGGCTTCGCAGTCAGCAGAGTAAACATTGTCAAGAGGAATATTGTTGTCATATATCCATTCCAGCCAAGATAATGGGAGGGCGTTTCGCAGTGCATTGTATTCAAAAATAGTATTTGCATTACGATATCCTAAAACTGTCTCTACTTCTGTAAGATTAAATAATCTATTTTCATCAATGTGCACAATGTCTCTAACTAACTGTATCCCCCTTTCATTCCATTCTTGAAAATATAATATATTGCCTTTATATTTTATCAAATTATTATAGAATAACATTTGATCTAAAAAGTTACTTGGGTTTACTTCTTCTAATTTGGTTTTCCTCTTATTATTCAGATAAATGGTGACTACATTGCTCCAAAATTCATTATCTATTAGTTCAATTTGCTGTAGCTGTTTTGCATTACAGTTAAGCTTAAATATGCTATCATCATTTATTATTTTGTTTAAGTGCCACCTCGGAATCTTACTCCAATTTTCATCTGTTGCAGAGAACAATTTCCCTGCCCACTGCAAATACATACTGTTTTGAAGATCCATAATGTTTACCATTTTTAAACCTCCTAAATTATAATCTGATTCCATTACTTTCCTTTTAACTTTTTCAAATGCTTTCCGATTACTGTATTTCTTTTGCCAAACAAATTTATATAACATCGTATTTATTCTCTGCAGGACTTCAAAGGGAATACCAATTGACTGCATTACAAAAACTAACTGACTAATCAAAAAAGATTTAATTACAGTAATTTTGCCACGAATGCTGATGTCTCGTTTACTCCAGTTCTTTATTGATTTTTCTATGGTTTGAACTCTGCCCTTCCAGTTCTCTTCGATGTTCTTAGCCATTTTATCTTTTTCGAAATAAATTCCCAGTATTTTTATTTTTTCTACTATAGAAAAAGGCAGATTGTTTTCATTTATTCTCCTACCCATTCTTATAGCTTTAGTCTTATTCATATTTAACTTAAGACCAGAGAATGCCTCAAATGCTTTCAGAATATTTAAGGATTCAATCATATCATTTTTGCTTTCTAAGAATAAGGTGGTATCATCAGCGAGTTGTTTTATCTTTATGTACTGTTCGTTTGTATGGTTCCTTGTTGGCACTTGGATACCTGTTATTTGACTTTTTCTGATCTTTGCAGCCAAGAGCTCTACAGCTAAAACGAACGCTAATGGGGAAAAGGGACAGCCCTGCCTTATACCACAAGTTACATCAAATGGCTCAGACAACCAGCCTCCATGGTTGATGCAGCTTTGGTTACCATTTGTCAAAACTTGTACCCATCTTTGGAAATCGGTCCCAAATCCTAATACTTTGAATACATGTAGAAGATATTTTTTTGATATGGAATCAAAGGCTTTTTCATAATCTATAGCTAACAAGTACCCCGCCTTTCCAGTTTTATTTAAATAGTTGATGACATCATCAATGGTTCTAAGCACTGTTGATATATTTCTTCCTTTTATGTAGCCAACTTGATCTTCGTTGACTAAGTTATGGATGACTTTACCCAGTCTTTCTGAGAGTACCTTTGCCAAAATTTTATAATCAGAATTAGTAAGAGTAATGGGTCTCCAGTTATTAAGTTTATCCCTATCCAAGTCTTTACCTTTATGAAAAAGGGTTATAATGCCTTGCCGTTGTGTAAATGAGAGTCTTCCTCTGTTAAAGGATTCAATAAAAGAGTTAGTGACAACATTACCTAATTTTGACCAAAAAAACTTATAAAACTCGGTTGTTAAGCCATCGCTTCCTGGAGCAGAGCCATTTTTCATCTTCTTTAGAGCAGATGTTGTCTCTTCTAATGTCACTATACCTTCACATATTACTGCATCATTTTCTTCTAACTGTCTTAATTCTACATTTTCAATAAAAATGTCAGCAGCTTCTTCTACATTTGCTGCTTCAGTATTCTGAGTATACAATCGTCTGTAGAATGCCGTTTGTTCTTGCATTATTTCTCTTTGATCTGTAGTAATGTTACCTGTTTCTTTACACAGTCTTGTAATAATCCTATTTCTACTTCGTGCCTTTTCTAAACCACAAAAATATTTTGTATTCTTTTCTCCTTCTTCTATCCATTTAAGCCTACATCTTACCTGAGCACCTCTAGTTTTGTAAGCCTGCAAAATCTCTAGATTTTGTTTTACTTTCAAAAATCTTTTATTAATATTTTCGTTTTCTGGATCCTTGGCAAGCTCTTTTTCTAGATTTTGTAATTGTGACTGCAATATTAATGACTCGTTTCTTTTTTTACACGCCAGATCTTTCCCAAAATCTATACAAACATTTCTTATTTCAACCTTACACATTTCCCATTTCTCTAAATCATTCAGAATTTCGTTGTCTGAAAGAAATGTATCTAACACGGTATTCATTTTTTGTACAAACAAAACATTTTTAAGAAAACTATTATTGAATCTCCAGTATCCTGGTCCTCGAGTAAAATCATTCTCGTTCAGTTCAAGGACAACAGCCTTATGATCGGAATTTGGAACAAAAAAATGTTCACACATAGTACAGAAACGCAAAATGTTATCAGAAACAAAACAATAATCTAATCTTCGCGCAATATACGGGTTCAGACGAATCCATGAGGCATCTTTTTCTTTCGGATGATAAAGTCTCCAGGCATCTGTTAAATCTAATGTATCAATGACCTGTTGAAAACTGGCAGTTTCCGATCTGTCGTGGGGTTGACCCGACACTATGTCGAGATCACTGTTCAGTGTACAGTTAAAATCGCCAAGAATAATTAAATCTTCTTGCTCTATAGAATTAAAAATTTCAATTAACTTTCGATAATATATTATTTTTTCCTTCGTCTGGTTGGGTGCATAAACATTGGCAACCATTATGTTATAGTATTCATTTACCACTGAAATGACTAGGATTCTGTCTTGTGCAAGCTCCAAGTTAACTTTTCCATTAAAGTGTTTTGAAATCAAAGTAACTTCTCCTCTGCTTTTGTTCGTACCCTCATTGAAAAAAAATTGCTCCACCCCATTGTTTTTCCCATTCCTTTACATCTCTGTCTGTTATGTGACATTCTTGTAAGCAAATAACATCAAAACGTTTTTCTTTAAAATATGCAAACAAAGATTTCCTTTTAAACCTGTTTTTTAAACCTCTAACATTTAGTGAAACAATATTAATTTTATCCATGGAATGAAAACCTTAGTTTATTTGATTAACTATCAACAATTTCAATCAGGTAAACACTGTTCAAACTCATGGTCCATAATACATTTCCGGGTCATTATCCGTTGGTAGACATGAATGGCAAACCTGAGCTATGTCCCCCGATCAGCTGACGCGGACTCTGACTCAGAGTCCACAACATCCGTCGTCAATGAACCACCCGATCCACGGTCACAGCGCCGGTATTTCTCTGCTCCCTCTCCCGGGCTGTGTCGCTGTCTGGACAGGCGCCGCTTGTTGGGAGTAGCGGACCTGTTGCGGGGAGAGCGGTCTATGGAGGTTAGGAGGGTGGTTTGACGGGAGAGGGGGCGCCCTCTGTCATTCCTGTTGACAGACTTATTAGTGGTCTGTTCTGTTTCACTGGTGCTAGGATTGCTTTCGACACCAGCCTTTTTACCACCTGTTTGTTTGTCGATCGTTTGTCTGTCAGTGTGTTCATCCGTTATTTGTCTGTCCGCTGTAAGTTTGTCCGTCAGTTCGCATTCAGCGTCTCCTCTTTTATGTCCCGTTTGCCCGCACTGTCTGCACACAATCTCACCTGAGCATTGCGAGACATGATGGTCTGGTTTAAGACAGCGTGAACAAATCACCTTTTTCTGCTGTTTTTGCTCTCTGTGGAACAGCTTGGCTGAAAAAATATTGATTTTAACGAATTTGTCGAGAGGAGTGGGGGGAACTGTTATAAACACGAATCTGCGACCCGTTACAAACCGGGTCAACCTGTTATCTGCATCCCGAGCTCTCTCCATCTTTATATCAGATCTCAGTTCACACCCTAGCTTGACAAGGGAATGCTCAATTTCTGAGTCGGCGACTGAGATGGGAATGTTATCGATCCACAATTTTGTAGTTGGCTTTTCCTCACCTGTATCGCCGTGTAGAATGTAGGGGTTGGTACTAGATACCTGCAGAGTTGTGTCTCTCATCCTTAGACCCTGGACAAGGATTGCCATCCGTGCCTCCTTGGTGGCGGGGTAGATACGCCATAAGCTGCCGATATTCTGTGCTCCGATAATGGAGCCCTGGCCAGCAACCCTTTCCGCCGCCAAGCATACTTCTAAGACAGACGGCCGATTTTTGTCATGGTCCGGTATGTTTTTCGATTTCAAAAAGACGGGGACTGTAGTCGAAAAATTTTGCATTCCGGCGATAAAACTGGAACGTCAGAAAAAAAAAAACGCTGTACCGCTTGACGCGAAAAGGAAAAAGCGTGCGACTGAGTTCACAGCTTAGATTTGGACGGTAGAGAGCGAAGCAAAACACGTCTGCACTCGTCGAGCGACACTCACCGAATCCCACTTGGAAAGATCCTATCTGGTCCGGATGCCTTGCAGGGGTTGGGTGTCACAGGGACGTCAGGTCTGTCCAGGACTGGATAATCCTTTACAGTGTTTGACATTGTGCACTTCTGCTGGAAGTCACGAGTACGCTTCCCCACCGCAGAAAACCGCACAGGATTGTGAATTAAGAGTTCTGCTTCTCTGTGTGTGTGTGTGTTTTGGTGCAGTGAAGAGGGCGCAGTTCTTCTTTAACGGAGTTCTTCCAATGTGCAATTGCTTTACTGTCATAGTATATGTTGAGCATACACTTTGTTACCGCAATACTGTAGTAACATTTAGCTGAATGCTGGCACACATGTGCTGATGACAGTATGTGTTGAGCATACACTTTGTTACCGCAATACTGTAGTAACATTTAGCTGAATGCTGGCACACATGCGCTGATGACAGATCTCACTCCTGTTTTTTTTGTAACAATGAAACCTAATCCATACTGGGATTTGGAGTTCCCTCCTCTATATTGGCTCTTGTGATCTTCCTATGAGATGGTCTCCAAATGCTGTCCACCTCAACATAGGGTTAATGGAAGACATTCCTGTCTCACTAACATTCTTTACCTTTGCAACCACTGCAGAGAAACAGACCTCGAAGTGTGGTCATTTGTAATCCAGCCTAAATGTCGCCTGACTGATTGTCCATACAGATTTTCACAAGGCAATGGGGCAATACTTACTTGTGTCTCCATCTTCTACAAATATTGCAATCTTCACAGATGTAAAATCGACTGTAAATGCAAATCCCATCCCTTGCTGTTCAAATCTAGGATGAGATGTCTTGTTTCCTAGATAACAGCCTCCTTGATGACCACATTGTTCACTAACACCCCCCCCCCTCCCCCGCTCCATGTTTTGAAAGATAAATATGCACTTAATAAACAAAGCATAGAATGCAAGAGAACAAAACATTTGCTAAGCTCAGGAAAATATTTGAAAAATGGGATTTCTAAACCTAAGATAAAGAATTACATTGATTAAAAAATGATTTTTTTAAAATTAGTTTTCCTTTTCTGTAGAGGATTTATGCATGTGTCTATGTGATCTCCTTCATAAACAGACAATAAGACAAACAGAAAAACAACAAAATCCTTGATTAATTTTATTAATCATTCTCAACATTTGTATCAACAGAAGTCACTCACAGCATTCTCCATAATACTTCTTTTATGGAAAAACAAGTGTGTACAAAAAAATATGCTGTCTGTTTAATATATTGCCAAAGTATTTACAGAAAACTCTATACAAGTCAAATTTCCATTTTAATTATGAAATTTCAACACAAATTGACTTTACAGCACAAACTGACGAAGTTGTAGCAACTAATGTCTCATTGTATAACCATAATGACGTAATAAGTTATCCATCTCATTTGTGTTCATGGAAAATTATGTAATGATGCATTGCAACAGCCTGGTCCATAGTGTAACCACTGACCAAAAAATCACAAAAAAACCCCCAAAACTAATATGCCGTTGCTTTTTTTTTTGTCTCTTTCAGTTTCATTCGCACATGTGCAAACACACACACACACACACACACACACACACACACACACACACACACACACTCACACAGAATAATTATCTGGCAGAAATTTCTTGAGTAAATTTTTTAGATAAAATGCCAAAACAAAAAAATTCTCAAAGATATAGTTTTCTGTGTATTCCCAAATCAAGATACGATATCAAGATTTTGTACATTCATCTATTTTGTGAATTTGCACTGTATCCCAGTGATGTTTTTGGTCATCTCAGTTAATCTCACAAGCAACGAAGTCTCTACCTCAAAAGGTTAATAACTAAATAAAGTACTTAAGTGCAATAAAATGATCTTTGTAATGAATGTTCCTGCTTTTCAATGGCAGTAAAAGTAGTTATCAAGAAAAAAAAGAGTATATACTTTCAAAATGCATATGAAAAAAACATTCCCAAATAAACAAGATATATGTCCAATTTATCTCCTATGGATTTTGTATTCAATTTATAACAGTTGGCATATGTTACAAATAAAGTTTACACCAGTCTTGATGGCACAATGACAAAATACGTGTTTTGAACTCTTTGGGATCTAACAATAACTGTTTATGGGCTTAAATACAAACTTTAGTTGATTGGCAGCTGAAGACCAAAGAGGTTGAAATACGTCATGTTTTGTCTTGTAATTTGTTTGTCTCTTTCATTTGTGGTACAGTAAGTTTTCTTTCTGTTCAGCTTCCACCTGCAGTCACTTCACTTTGAAACTAATACAATGATATGTCTGCAAGGAAATTTTGCATCCCCCCACCCCCCATAATTACCTTTTGAAATTCAATGGCTAGAGAGTGCATTTGGCATGAACTTTTGTAACACAAAAAAGACACAAAAATGCTGAACAATTAAGTAGTGGGGGAAAACAAGTGCAGGCTAACAGAGTATATACTTTCAAAATGCATATGAAAAAAACATTCCCAAATAAACAAGATATATGTCCAATTTATCTCCTATGGATTTTGTATTCAATTTATAACAGTACACAAAAATCTGACAAAACAGTAATTCTTTTGCCCCAGACAGCAAAGTGTTTGATCAACCACCATTCAACCCCAACAAGAAACAAGCAGTCCGAGTTTCCTCACACTTTTTTGGTCAAACACAGCTTCTTTTCTGAGCATATCAGCAGTTGGACGCCACAATGAGTGAGTTAATTTTTACTCTTTGATTGATTTTTCAAAATGGCTGTTCTGTAGTGTTATGTGTCTTGTGATGTTTTGAACCGTGCATTCATGACTTTTCAGAGTGCAGGCTTTCAGCCACCCAAAAGCCATGATGCAAAAGGAAATCTCAGTGTACAAAGATAGTAAGAGAGGACTATTTTTAGCCAATCTTGAAAATGATCAACTGTGATGCTGTATTGGACATAAGCACCATTAAATTTTAAAAGGAATTTAAAGTAAATAGGCCAGATAACACGGATAAACAAATTACAACACAAAACACAATGTGTTTCGACCTCTTAGGTCTTCCTCAGGCAAGATAAACAACATTCAGGACATCGAAAATGAAGAACGAGCAATCACTTATGTTCTTGAATTTGGTAGAAGGCACAACGAAAGTAATCAATACAAGCAAAAAGCACCATCAGTCAAATTTTGCAACCAGTGCAATTGATACAAGCAGACCAAAGTCAAGCATTTTCCAGTTGCTTAGGCTGTTCTGTCTGTCAGTTATTGTGTGACTGAGGTATAGAATTTCTGTGACTTTATTTCTTGAGAGACTGTCTTAAAGCTTTGTCGTGAGCAGATAAAAGATTAATCTGACCTTCGTGCGAACTTTTTGACCTGACCCGAGTTGTTCGGGATACAGCTGTAAAAAGACCTGTATCCAGAAACGACAAACTACAATTGTCTTGCCATGTCAATATTCTCACATTTACACTTCTTTTGTTCTCACTCTGATAAATTCTTGAGACTTTATTTGCCAGCACTATAACTGGATAGAACAAGACAAGTTCTCTTGTCCCCTGAAATTCATATCAATATGCACTGCCCTGTGGATAATTCCTAACTGATAAAAGAGTTCACGTTCCTTGAATCTGAACACATGCTGCTAATCAACAAAATTTTCTTGTCTATGCCCATAAACATTTATTCTTAGATCCCAATCTGCAAATTCTTTTTTTTTTTTTAATCACAGAAATGTGCCTTTAGGATTATTTTCCTAATCAGTCGTTTAAAAAAAACAACAACACCTGAACATGACGTTTCTTTTTTCTTAGAGCATAGCTTTCACCAAGTTCATTCTCATCACGCTGTTGTCGTCAGTCAACATGGCTCCCCCGTCACCGATGATGGTTGTACCGGTCAGCAAGTCGGCACCACGGGTGACGGTGAAGAGACAAATATCGGCAATGTCCAGCCTCTTCCCTACCCGCTGCACAGGGATGTTGTCTTCAAACATCTTCCTCTGCTCCCCACTTAGAATCCCGCCCCCTGCACAAAGATTGAGGACAGTTAGAACACCATCATGCTCAAAGATTGAAGCCTTTCGAAACACTGGCTTCTGCACAAGGACTGAAGTCCGTTAGAAAACTGCCTCCACCCGAATCCTGCACAGTATATGAAGTCTGTTGGAACACTTTTTCCCGCACAACGATTGAAATGAGTAAAGAACACTACCCCCTGCACAAAGATTGAAGTTTGTCAGAAGATTGCCTTCTGTACAAAGTTGAAGTCTTTTAAACATTGCCCCCTGCACAAAGATTGAAGCATGTCAGAATAATGCCCCTGCACAAAGACATGTCTGTGAGAACACCGCTCCCTGCACAAAGATTGAAATCTGTCAAATCTCTGTCCCCACTCAAAGATTGAAATGTGTCAGAATACTGCCTCCTGCATGAAGACTGAAGTTGGTCAGAACACTGCCACAACACAAAGATTTGTTCATTAGAGCACTGACCCCTTCACAAAGAGGCTGTGACAGGATGATCTAGATGCACTGACACTGACAACACCCTGTGGCCAATGCTATATGACCATGCTGTGAAAAGAGACGCTAAAGTCCATCAGTGTTGACTGATGTGTCTGCCCCGTCCCATCACTATGATGAAAATGTCTCTCACTGATGATCTAATCTGTCTGCCAGCTCTCATCACAAGAATGCTATACTGCTCCTGGATAAGCATACTCATCACAGACAATCAAGACTTAGTGAGCAGGTAAAACAGACTAACGGGCAGGTAAAACAAGACTAATGTGCAGGTAAAACAGACTAACCTGTACTTCACAACCTAGCCTTCGTGGCTTGCAGTGCTGCATTTTGTCTGGTGAGCCAGTTGCCCCCGTCGGCGATTATAGAGGTGCCCGTTAGCAGCTCACCACCCCTAGTCACCATGTACAGGCAAATGTCAGCAATCTCCACACGCTGGCCCATGCGCTGGATGGGAATGTTTTGTAGAAAGTTATCCCTAGCCAGGCCCTCTTCGTTTATCTTGCCCCCTGCCGAGAGGTCACACAACTTACAGGAAGGGTCCACTTTGGGGCTGTGTCATGGGCAGACAATCCAGTCTATCCACACCTCTTCTAAATACTATCGCACTAATTACTGGCCAGCAGTCATGTTCATCGACTCGTCTTCTCAAAACTATTTTCACCTTTAAAGGTATGATTAGCAAAGATGGGTACCTCATCCAGTAGAGTGCTACAGCTGAACAGTGGAACAGTGGACTTTCAATCAAATGTGCACACGTTTGATTCCCCATCGCAGTGTGTGCATCTGTACCATCTCCCAGCTCAACACGAGAGCTTATACACATACTCAAGATAATCTATTCCATATCAGCATCTTGAGGTTTATGGAGACATGAGAACACTCAGCAAGCATCAAAAGATCTGGAGAGGAGATGGGCACCCTCAAGCATTTCCCGTTTCCCAGTAGATTGCTGCTGTATTCATTTGAACAGTTTTTCTTCATGCGCCTGTGCCATTAGCGCTATCACCTTTGGTACTGTCATAACATGATGTAATGTTTTTAAATATGTCACACTTCTGTCCATGTTAGAGTAATCCACAGCATTATTCAACTATCTGAGGCCCTGCCCATCTCAGTTCTGCTAGGCTGCTAATCAAAGGTAGATTTTACATTAAAACAGGAATGATAGCAATATGTTTCTATGGTGTTATTTCATTTACTTTTTTTTTTTTTTTCTTTTTTTTTTTTTTTTTTTTTTTTGCTGTCCCATCTCTGCGCCACCTCAGAGGCAGTGCACCCACGCCGCTCATTCCGACATCCCGTCCACAGCCACAGCCCGGTCGGACCCGCCGCAGCCCCAGCACCGGCAATCCACAGGGAGCAGCCAATGTCAAGTCGTCAAGAGGCAACCCACCGGAGGAAACACTGCACTGCTGCCGAGTCACTTCGGTGGTGTTCAGTGGCGCCTGTTCTGATCTAACATACTCAGGACACCACCTACTAAGCCCCCTACTGACGACAATAATTGCTTAGTCGCGGAG
Organism: Conus canariensis; assembly: GCA_033310375.1. NCBI lineage: Eukaryota > Metazoa > Mollusca > Gastropoda > Neogastropoda > Conidae > Conus > Conus canariensis. The sequence continues at coordinate 78,964,200 of CM065715.1, forward strand.
CCGGCGTGAGTGAGCTCTCCCTCCGGAGGGCGCCACCACGTCCGTCCAACGACAGCCCCCATGGACTCGTCGATACAGGTGACCCCGACGGAACCAAACCAAGGCCACAGACGACGTGGAGAGGACATCGAAAATTGAGGTCACCATGAGAACAGGGCATGAAGGGCCACAGAATTTGAGACAATTTTTTTATGCTGATCGATGAGAATGAGGATGATTAAGATGATGCTACGGATTTCCATTTCGGTCTGAGACTACATGACAGGGCTGTTCTCTACGCTTCCTTTCATAATATATCCCGGCGTCAACCAGCCCGAGAGATACAGGCACCTGCAGTGTTGGTCAGAAATTTGAGCAACACTCTCAGAAACGCATCCATTAAGTGGATGAAACTCGACTGTGTGGTCCCAGTCTTCCAACTGAGTCCGCAGCAAACTCAACTCTGGTAGGAGCCGGTCGGGGCAGAAAAACCCACATGACTCTGATGGGATTCGAACCCACGACCTCCCAGCCGGGAGTCCGCGACGCTAACCACTTCGCCACGGCGGCTGGTGTTATTTCATTTACTTATTGCACGTCTGTTCCTGCGTAACCTCAACACACACTGATGAGTTAATAAGTACATCAACAGTAATGACGATAGCATACTCACCCAGTCTGCTCATGCCTTCGGTGTCAGCGATAGGGCCTGGAGCGACACACATGACACGAATCCTGTGCTGACCCCATTCCACCGCCATGTGTCGGGTCATGGCCTCTGTCAGTGGAAAGCAGAGCCATGACAATGACAGCATGCCAACTGAAGTCTTCCTAACATTTATACAGTGCACCAGGAAGAAACCTACATGTTACTTAAATCACAATACTGAGAGAAAAAAACCTTCGGCTCAAGAAATAAAATGCATGAACTGAGACTAAAATGATGCAGCTACAGTGCAGTGTTCTCTCTGGTGAGTTGGTTCACGGTGACCTGAAACTGATGCTGCCCACCAACTGTCAATGTTGAGGCGGTGAAACGGGATGAGCCAGGGTGTTGCTGTACATGTGGGAGCGGAGGGGTGGGACTGGGGGGAGGGGGGGGGGGGGGGAGCCGAATGGCCTGCTTGGAGTTCATACCACTAGAGAGAAAGGGAGATCAGGCAATAAAACAGAACAAGGCAGAACAGAAGATATATTTAGAGCTGTATGATCTAGGACAGCTGAAAAGAGTGCAAGACAGTGGTTAATAGTAACGCAAACATATCTTTGCTCTGTTCAAAACTTCAATGCAACACAAGCAAAACAAAGCATAAACCTGCACCCTATTTCTGACTGGACAGCTCACCAATAGCAGCTTTAGCTGATCCTGCGTGAGCCTGTAAAGATGTTCCTCGAAATGGAGAGTGGCCGTGATGTTGATCATCACACCCCCATGGTCCTTCCAAACACAACCAACACAAAGAATGAACACAAGCAACACACAAAGAATGAACACAACCAACACACAGATAATGAAAACAAGCAGAAACAGCAACAGCAAAATAAATTAAAAAAAGTATTCATACACATTCCTGTGTTCATCAGTCCCTCCTCTTTCTTTTCCCTCTCCTTATTCCGCTGCATCAAAATTCTATAGTTCAGCAGGGATCTCTCTCACATCCAGCTAATGACCAGGGGACGCTGAGCAAGAGGGGCTGGTTACACAGTTTGAGAATTCCCCTACATCTCTCTAACAACCAGAACAGCAGGGCATGAATGACTAGCTACACACTTAGTGGCCCCCACCACATTCCTCTAATGAGCCGAACAGGACATTAAGAACTGGCTACATCAGTGGAGACCTACATAACATTCCATTAGTAACCAGGAGACTCAGGGCACGAGAGCGTGGCTACACAATCAAAGGCCTCCACCATGTTCCTCTGCTGGCCAGGAGAAACATGGGATAAAGAACTTGCTACAACATCAGACACCTGAAAATACCTCCACCATGTACCTTCAATGACCAGAACAGCCCGATATCAATAGCTTCATAAGAGAAGGCTCTTTTTGTTTCTCTAACAAGCAGGAGAAAGGGGATGAAAGACTCACTACACAATCACAGGTTTCTATCTTGTTCAGCTAATGATCAACAGAAATACACAGTTTAAGACAAACATCATGTCAATTGAAAAGGACAAAGGCAATGATGCTATGACATTCTGTTTGTGTCTGTCTATGACAACTGCCAGTTGTATCCCATGCTTCACTTCCTAATTTACCCGGCTTTGGTGCTCAGGGAACTTCATCAGCAATCCCAAAGACACACTCAATAGGTGAGCAAACCTTGGCCTGGCAGTTCAAGTCTTCCCACTTCAATCTTCCTTATAGGAAGTTGCGCCAACTCCAAAGAATATGAATGACTTCGGGTGTGCATTTCTTTAGTGCCAACAGCCAGAGCCCCTGCCCATTACCAAGCCCTGTCCAACCCCATAACACACATCCTGGTGCAGTGGATGAGACTCAACCATGGTTAAAAACAAATCAAACCACCATGGCGATTCTTTTGTAGCTTTCAACTGGGACTTCCAAGGAGCCAGACATGACAAGCCCTGAATCACAGTGACTGGCTGCTTTCCTGTATCTGTTATCAAACTGACAGTTTCATGGTTAACTTTTCTGATGTAAGAAGCATGAAAACTGGGTATTCACTGATTACAAGAATTATACTGAGTACTCCTGTACCAGGTCATGTGTTTGATTTTGAAGTCTGAACAGTCAGTAAGTTTTGGAATTTTTTTTTTTTATACATCAAAGACGCATCACTGCATGCTGACTGATCCATGTACACTACATCACATCTCTGAGTACTGACGTCAAGGTGCACAAGGGTTACAGCTAAATAAACGAATAACTGAATAACCAAAAACATTTGGGAAGAGGGTTTCATGCATAAAACATAAAACAGATGTCTGTCCTACACTTTGACCCAACATGCTGGTCAGCCTTTGTTTGACCTAACGAATCATTCTATCAGTGGCTTGCACATCAGTTAATGAAGAGAGCGGGAAGTTGAGCAGTATAGCACCTGATCTTTACATTCAAGTGTGTTAACACTGGCCTTTACCCTTGTTTATGTTATGCACTGGCTTCTCCCTTCGTGTACATTATACACCAGCTTTTACCTTCATGTATATTAGACACTGGTTTTTACCATTATATATGTTACATACTGGTCTTTACCTTTATGTACATTATACACTGGTCTTTACCATAATGTATGTTACGCACTAGCTTAACCTTCATGTACATAATTTACATTTAGCCTTTACCTTCATATGCATCAGACACTGGCTTTTACCATTATGTGTGTTACGTACTAGTCTTTACTTTCATGTACTTTATAAACATGTTACACACTGGTCTTTACCTTTATGAACATTATTCACTGGTCTTTACCATTATGCATGTTGAACACTAGCCTTTAACCTTATGCATTTTACACAATGGCCTTTACCTTCATACACATTATACACTCATTTTATCTTCATGTGTATCATACACTGGTCTTTACCTTCATACACACTATTCATGAGCCTTTACCTTTATGTGCATTATGCACCAGTCATTACCTTCATGTACATTATAAGCAAGTTTTTTTTTTCCTTTACATACAACATGCACTGGTCTTTACCTTTATGTACATTGTGCACAGGTCTTAACATTCCTGTACATTATTCACTGCCTTTACTCTCAAGTGCATTACACACCAGTCTTTACCTGCTGAGCATTATAAACCACTCCCTACCTTCATGTACATTATACAATACTTTTTTCATACTAATGTACACTGATTTCCACCTTCATGTACATTATACACTTGTCTTTACTTCTAAGTACGAACTAGTTTTCATATTCATGTCCTTTGTTCATTGTTCTTTTTTCTTACATTACATTAATACACCGGTTTTTAACTTATTGTAAATTTTACACCGTCTACACCTTTCTGTACATTGTATACTAATTTTCATGTTCATGTACTTTTTACACTTGTCTTTATCTTCATGTATATTTTATACCTGATCTTGGGCTCCCTGTTATTTTAACCCCTGACCTTTCTGACGTACATTTAATACTGGGTCTTAATACTGGGTCAGATTAGGACACCTGGTCTTCACCTGCATGTAGCACTCATGGATTTAACTTTAATGTATTGGTGAACACTGTTGCTTTCCTTCATTTATTGTTAAAATCTTATCTTTATGCGCATATAATGCCTGACAATTACCTTCATATACTTATCAAAGACCACTTTGCTGACGTTGAAGGTTCCGATGGCATCAATTTCCATGACAGTCTTGAAGGCGTTGAAGGACATTCTGTCAAGAGCACACAGGAAGTTCCCTGCAGCGCCTTCAACATGACACAACAAAGGATGACAGTCAGTACAGCAGATCAATATTCAGAGAGATGCCCAATCACATATCGCCATTGACAGCAGAACATCTCCCACAACACACTGAACAATAATTCACAAAAGGCAGCATGGTCAGACCCAGCTCCACTGAAGGATCAACTCTACGGGGACCATGGAGTCCAGACAACCACAAATGCTGAAGATAAACAATAAATTGTCCGAAATGTTCCTGAATAACAGTGAATACACAATGAGCTTATCACTGAATTCTATCACTGATAAGATACTGCAGTTTACTGCCACATGCCTGAAGTATTTTTCCAATTCCTTCACATAAGAGCCTCAGATGCTGTCGAGTTATTTTCCAAGACAATACAAGCATCAGATCAGCAGAAACGAATGCCACTAGGTGATTCAGCAAGACAGAAATATTGCATCTGTTCTCACTGATCAAGTAAAAAAAAAAAAAAAACAAGCGACAAGAAGATTGTATGCTCCCCCTACAAAAACAGCAGAACACATAATCAAAACACAAAAACAATACCAGCCGTCTTGCCACTGAAGATCTTGCCTAACACAGAAATATATCAGAGGTTTAACGATTTACAAGGTTGCCAATTTCATCAAACAAAGAAGTAATTTCAAGAGTGTTACCATTTATGAGGTAATCAATCTTGCCAAACTCGTTCAGGGCTGCGTCCACGGCAGCAAGTATCATCTTTGGCTGGAAAAACAAAAGACAGACACCTATATGCTCCCATACTGATATCACGCCCTTAGTGCCACTCTGCCCAAAATATAATCCCCAAATATAAACCAGTGTTGTAAAAATCTACAAAATACGTCTGTTGACGCTGTTGAGAAGACTGCTCAATTTGTGAGTATCATACAGTGTGTGTGCTACTGAATGGCATACCCTTGTAGCTAACCACAGACTGTTATTACTTAAGGCA